>CM039627.1:30983042-31540542 GCA_022457165.1 Juglans mandshurica
ACCGGGGGGGGGGGGGGGGTCCACCCTCGCACCCCGGGTAGCGGACGGGGGACCCCGCCCCCGCCCATGCGAGGCCGGGGTCCTGGAAAAAATCTTCCACCCCCGCATATGCGGGGGAGGGGTGGCCCTGCCCCGTAGGGGGCGGGTATCACCCCTAGGGGGTGTTGAATGTGAGGGAGAGGGTTTATGAGAGAGAGAGAATCAGATTGTGGGGAGGGGAATGTACAGGAAGGAAGGAGAAGGGCAGGGAATAAAAAGAAAGAAAGAAATGAAAATGGGCTGGGCTTGTGGGCTGGGTTTGTGGCATTATGTATATATATAAGGGTCAAAATTATTAAGTTACAGGATAATTTAGTGATTTCAATGACATTTTAATATTTTATGAAGCTTGAATGTATATACACAACTTTACTAAATATTACACGAGACTATATCCCGCGTGCGGACCGTTATTTATACTGAATTTTATAACTAAATAGTTCAACAACTACTAATAAAATGTATATCAATATATAAAATAGAACATGCATATATATAAAAGAGTTCACTTTACCAATAAATATTTTATGATCAATTTACAATATTAAAAATGTAATATATATATATATATATATATGGTTGTTCAGTTTAAAACAATATAAAATAGATACAATTAGTATGAGACACGATTGTTCGATTAATATTCTTTCTGGATTTTTCTCCTCTTGGATGATTTAGCCTGAGATTTATGATCCTCTTCTTTGTATTTGAGTTGATGTTGAGATCAATGTCTACAGTAGTTTCCTGAAATAAAGTTAATATCGTTAATAAATGTCTATATATAAAACATTTTTAATCATTATATTCCTAGTAAAGTATAATATAGCAATCTATTGTTCAACAAATGATAAATGATTGAACATCTTAACAAATGCTAAATGATGTTAAATATAAGTCCACATCAATCATACTAAAAAATAAATTATATTACAGGTCAGATTATAATTTACGCACCAGACTCTCAAACTCGTATTTGCCTAACCAACAAAAACTAAATGGTGCATAATGTGTTTAATCATGACCCAATTAAATATCCAGATATAAAGGATCATATCCAACTACAATGGTTATGGTTATCCCTCACAAACTGCATACAGAAAACAGAGCAAAAGCACCATTGTACCATTTCTGAAACTGTGTTAGTACAACCAACACTTTAGTTACAGGAATGAAAATTAAAGTTTTACAAGGAAAATAACAAATTTTTCCACTGTAAATGTTGAGTATGATAGATATAAATGGCTAGTAGAAACTAAACAGTTCAATGGAAGGCAATTAGAAATCTAGAGAAAGGGCTTGTCACTTACCACTCTGTAAGTGCAAGACTTCACCACTCTACCAACATCTATGAAGTCAAATAGAATCTAAAGACTATTTCAACCTTAAAGAAACTTTCTTTAAAAGATTTTTGGGAAAATACTTCATATAGAGAAGTCTCATTCCTAACAATTTAAATTGGTAGGCATCTTTTACAATCTTCTAAAAATGGACTGAAACTAGGATGGTATATGCTTTCTTCGAAACATAACCCAGTTACTGCACTCTGCGGTAAGAGAAAATTACAGATACAACAGTATATGCACTCTGATTGAAAATATGATTAAATACCAAATCGTGTAATTTATTGTTACTTTTTAATTGACTTTATAAATTCGGGGTCAAATATTTGCTGAATTGTGTACTTTTCCCGTCTATATTTTAAATTGTACTCATCAAGTCGTAGTAGAAAGATGCATTATTTGCCAACAATTTGCTGTAAATCATTTGGGAAATCATCATCATTCTAGTCCTACACAAATACAAATATATATGTTATAATAATGGTATATCTAATATTTAATGTACTTATTATACTTTCTATACCAATATTCAGTTTAAAAATATTATATTTACTATTTTATTAGCTAGTCTTATTTTTCTGTAAGTTCTTTTGCAGTTTTATGTAAGATTTTCTCAGCCTCTTTTTCAAATAGCACCGACGACGCTGACCCTGAATCATTAACCAGCTCCATATTTATCTGATACCTAAATACCAAAACACTTAGTAAATAAACTGCACATTTAATTAAAATATAGATGTTCACTTGTGTGTTTATGCAAATGAATATATACATGGAATTTGTTTTGTAAAATTACCTTGATACAATAAGTTTTGGTTCTGCATTACATCGTTCACACCAAGAAGATCCTTCAATGAATTTAACTTTTGTTTTGCATATAAGGCATGAACTATAATACCATCCAAATTTGTTGTCTATCTTTACAATTTTGCATAAGCACGTCACTAATAATTCCTATAATATTAAATTGTTATTAGTTATTATAGAAATTGTATAATCTTAAAGAAAACACAAAATCAATACCTTTGTCTCTGCAGTCCACTCGAGTTCTTTAATTTCAGCAATTGTTTTCCTATTGTAGAGTGGAAGTTCTGTATTAGATATCATTGCTTGCTCTGGTTTCATGGTTCTGACTTCCTTTTGTAAGACATCCTGCAACCTAATGTAATAAATGTTATTATTACTTTTTCTGAATTCTTGATACGTTAGGAATCTCCAGGTTTATGTACATCTTTGTCGCAATTGTTGATGATAGATTAAACTCGCCTGGAAAAAAAAAACATTATTTCAAGTACAGATGCAACAATAATATTATTTTTTTATGAAGATTTTCCATTTCTATAATGTAAATGTTACCTCTAAATGTCTTGACTATTGTCGAGGTAAGTACCACCATAGATGGTTCTGAATTATTCTTATAAAAATCATCATTAATTTGCATTGCGGTTGACCCCCATAAAGTTGCCTATATATATTTATTCCTAAAATCTAACATGCGTGAATTAGTCATTTTTATAAGTAATACTATTAAACAATAAATTAATTTATCTATGATTTAATATTCAATAGATTGTACTTACTCTTCTCATAGTAATTGAATTGTCCGTAGCATGACAGGATGGCTCTTTGCATTTCTTTCTTCTATGGCACCAACAGATTCTAATATTCCAATTATTTCTAGTAATGAGATGATAATATTTCGTTATGTCGAAGATAGTATTTAAATTGAAATTTAACATATGATATGATAAAAATTTATTACATAGAAAATAGAGTACTTACCAGTCAAGTATTTTGGGTCATAACAATGTTTCGCTATAGTTTCATAATTTGCAAAATCAAACTGGAACATTGACTTATCTCATTAAGCTTAGCGACCAAACTCGTCAATGTGAAAATAATCTTATAGTTTGTAGCTACCGGATGATACTTCCCTTTACATTCTTCAACAACAAAATTCCTTATTGCATATATAAACCCTTCATTCAACAATGGTCGAAATCGTTGACCCAAATTTTTCCTTATACTTGTATGAATTAGAGTACCCTTTAAAATAAAAATAAGAAGATATATTAGCTAAAATTTAGTAGGTCTAAATAAATGTAAAAATTAGGTATGGTAAAATATTTAAAAACAACTTACATTGATATATGTTAGTATCAAGTCAAGGCTAAAAAACTCATGTTGATTTGCTATATTTGTTGCATCCCACATATGTAATATTATAACTTCAATATTCCATGATTCATTTTCAATTGATAATTTATTTAAAGGTATGCAATCCATATTCATCTCTGTCATTCGTACCTACATAAATTATAAATTAAAACATGTTAGAAAGAATGCAAATTATTATATATTGCAAGTATAAAATATATAAAGTTGATCTAAGAAACAAATATAACTGAAAAATAGATAAGAAATAAATACCTTTCGGCAGATTGTTGAAGATTTCATTATATACAATATTTTTTTGTACATAAAATGACTATCGTAGGCTTTTTTTGTGATTAGAATTTTTAATCCTTCTCTTCTCTTTGCTCTAGATATTGCAACGTATAGTTGACCATGACTAAAAATTGGTTTTTCAAGAAAAAGCCTGACATGTTCTAATGTTTGACCTTGACTTTTGTTGATTGCCATTGCAAAGCATACAAAGATTGGAAATTGTCCTCTCTTCAATATAAAAGGTAATTTAGAATTGGAAGGAGATAAAATGATGCAAGGAATAAATATTTTTTCTCCAACGTGCGTTCCAGTCACGATTTGTGCTTCATAACTGAGTAACTATAAGTCGAGTGTCATTGCAAAGACCATTACTCTGATTTAAATTCCGAAGGCATTATTGGTACCCTAACTTTCAATCTCAATTTATGATTTGGAATACCAAGAAATTTCAAAGAATTTAAAAATTCTACTAGAAACATCGTTTGTTGTTCTGTAATATTGTTTCCGGCTTTACATATCGAGTCGACACTTTGAAATACTTGTTCATCCAAATCGATGAGATGATCTATCATGTAGTCATTGATATCCTGCACAACATTATTTGTAGGTGCTAGAATTGCTCTTTCTCTCAAGTATCTTGAATTATTACATTTATCTCTCAAATTTGGATAAGTAGCATTTACGATATCTGCAATAGGATGATTATTAGACTAAACAATTAAATCAGGTGGTATCTCATTCATTCCTTCACTTTCAACACAACTCAAGTCACTGTCACCCATTCTTAAGATCCAATTTGCAAAATCTCTTGTAGCAATATCACTCATATTTTGTTTGAATCTTATATTTTGAGTCATTGTAAAAACTAGATAATTCCTCCACAATGAAAATCTATTAATAGTTGCCTCAACTATTCACTCTCTTTGACCTTTGGATACAACTGATAATATTTGACGAAAATCACAACCGAGAACAACTGTCTTCCCCCAAATGATTTTTCTACAATATTTACATTAGTAAATCGTAAAATATCTCTCAACGAACGATCCATAGCTTCAAAACAATTCTAGTGAGCCAAAGGAGCCTCATCCTAAATTATGAGACTGGTTCTTACCATTAATTCTCCAAGTTGAGAGCCATGTTTAAATGAGCAAGTTGAATTATTTGACACATTAATTGATATTTGAAATCTTGAATGAGTAATTCGACCACCAGGCAATAAAAAAGCCACAATTCCGGATGAAGCAATTGCAAGTACTATTTTCCCTTTTGAACGTAATTAAAATATCAATGTTTTCCAAAGATAAGTTTTTCCTGTACTACCATGTTTGTATACAAAAAAGAAATCACTATTTCCACCATTCACAAATTCAATGACAGAGTCATATATTCTTCTCTGTTCAACATTAAGATTAACAAATAACTTGTTATGTTCCTCATTTAACCCAACCCTATTATAGTCTAACTCCTCTTATAGAAATCTGTTATTGCTTTTCCCAAGTAGTAATACATCTGGATATGGCATATTTTCAAACTCTCTTAACAATTTTCCACTTCTTACCAACAACTACTCAATTTCACAAAGTGCATAGTTTTTTATCTGTATCTCGGTAATATGTAAGCTTTCACAATTAAAAACTCTTATTTGGTGGTGAAGAATGTCTTTAGATAACAACTCTCAATTAGCAATCCATAATTTATAAGGATCTGCAACCTCACAAAAATTTAATACTGTGACAAACAATTCACATAGTTGCTTCCCAGATGCCCATTGTGAAGCATGATTTAGAGCTTCATGCCACTCCTTATCATAATCAAGTAAACCAAGGGCATAACATGCCGACTTGTAAGATGGGTACAATATGTTATTTACTGTTCTTATTTCTTCAAAAGATCGAGGTCCTTTGACTATATTAAGAAGCATGCGTAAATAAAATCATTCACCACTTCTAGGATGTGAGTAATATATTCGGCCTACACATCGTTATTGCTTTATCAAATTCTATTCCTTATCTCTAATATTCCAAAACCATTTAGATGGAAAATCTGAATATATTAAATTTCTTGTTTCCTCATACGTAGCATTTGCTTTCATTCATTCAGTAAATTTTGTTTGTAAAATATTTGGTCGATTGAGTACATTATCTAAGTCATCTGAATCTTCAATTATGATTGATTGTTCATTTTCAAGATGGAAACTTAGCCTCTCCACTGGCAGTTCACGATAATGAATGTCAAACCGAAATATTCTTCAACATGCTTCCGTTGCAGATAGATATTTACAATCTAAACACGATTTACTCTCATCAATATTAGTAACATGTTGTGACCCAGTAGAACCATCTATATGAAGATTTTCTTCCAAAATTACAGTCGCACAGTCAGGTCCTTTACTGATGTACTTGAACAAATACTTTATAGATCTTGAACGATTGCACCATTCAACATTTATATATGCTTGATATTTCACCAACAGGTCCACGTTGTATAAATTTGTTGTCCAACTTAAGACCATTATTTTCAATATATATATCAGGATCATCTCTTCTCCTATATACTTCAAATCCAATTTCATCAATTGACGTCTCCCTACAAAATTTCTTCGAAAAACTTTTACTTCAGTTGTTATTAATCATACAACTTGCTTTTGGATTTATAAATCCACATGGACTATGAACCATATACTGCTTCATCGCATCATAAGCAATTTTATCTTTGTTAACATCTGGGATCTCTGTGGACAATATTCTATCTATTTCTGTCGGAGTTGGATGCTTGTCATCATGATGTAAAAAAAGCAGTATATGTGCATGAGGCAATCCTCTCTTTTGGTACTCAATAATGTAGATAATTGAAAAGACAATATAAATTTAATTAGATCTGTACATATTTGTCTAGTTTAGGATACTAATGAATATAACAATTGATAAAGAAAGTATTACCAGCAAGCACTCTCCCAAAGTGTTGGCCACGTTTTAAGTCATATAGAAGTTGATCGAGTTTAATTTCAAAAACCCTTTGTGACTATATCTGGTTGATCTTTTGTTTTTGTCCCGGGTTCTTAGATAGAAAACTTTTAATTTCTGTCTATTTTGCATTGTATGTGAATGTTATAAATAAATCGAGATAACCTGCCCACCTACAAATGGCCATTGCATCTTGATAATTCTCAACCATATATCTTGGGCTTCCTGTGAAACTTAAAGGTAATACAATTTTCTTTCAAGTAGATGCAGGGGTTGTATCTTCTCTCAAAACTGCATCTCTCAATCCACTATATAACTCAACCCTTAATTTACGTTGGTCTCTTCTCACCCACATTAGTCGGGTCTCTTCAATACATGTGTATGCATTAACAACAAATTGTTGGAATAAAAGATTGCCATATATTAATATGTGTCCTTCTCGTTCACGTTCTTGTAATCTGTATACATAATATTTCTTCATAGTAATGAATTCTTTCTTTCTTGATGTACTTCTATGATCAGTCATATGTAAAATACCAAGCCTAAATGCATCTTCCCCGTATGGAAAAAGAAGAAGATACTGTAGTGCCATATATGATGAATGTAATTCATTAATCCTTTTCAATCCACCTTTATATTTGACAACAATATCCTGATGAGTATCCTCAATACTAATATCACCAATAATAATTGCAGCAATCTCAGAACAATTGGGCAAATTATGTTCTCTTCCATCTATTGTTCTTGAACTAATAAGACGTAGTCTCATTTGATGAATATCATCCTCTGAGAACTGGTCCCTTACCAAACGAAAAACTTTCACCAATTTATGCATTTCATTAAGCATCTGGACCAATGCAGTAAGAATTGATGACTCAAGATTTTTGTTGGAGTTGTTGTGATTCAGTATACTCATTCGATTTTGTACCTTATTCTCAGTGTCATAGAAGTATAACTGTGCAAATCGAGAATTAGAACCATCTATTGGATGTAGGGTTCCAATTTTATGATGATTTTGACCATTAATTAGATGTATGGACCACTTCCATCATTGATATTCTTGTCTACATTTCCATCCATTGAAGTCATAGCAAGAACGGCATTATAACTTCGTATTTGTGTCTTAAATCTTTTACAATGTTGCCCACCCATAAGACTTAATAGTTCTTCTAAGAGAGAATGTGACTTTTGAAGTAAAGGTAGCACAACTTGACCCTCCATACAACAAAGAGAAAATCTCGGTTGAGTGGGCATCCTTTGCTTTTTGAGTTCTCTCTTCATACCATAATATTACTCTACAATAATCACATTAATAAGATAGAGGATAAAAATTTCAAGGCTTTGTGTATTTTCCTAGAACGTAGAAAAGAAAACCAAAAAGCATCATTACTAATAATCCTATTATAAAAAAATGTGTTATTATACATCAATTATGTAATTGAGTCATTTACTTGGTGGTTCGGCAGTTGTACTATCTTAGCTTTATTCACCATCAACACACATCATTGCTCCACTTTCTATATCATCCATTATCATTTGTCTTCTACGCCGCACAACTATGTAATCATTTATATTGTCACTACTTTGTTCATCATCACGATGCATTCTTGCTCCACTCATTTTATCATTAATAATCGTTCGTTTTTTACTATGTGCTAGTCTAGCATTTTCCATTTTTTATTTTTCTGAAGAATAAAAATGGTCACAAACTCAAAATTGAACATAAATGCATCAGATAAATACCAATAGTTTAACTTAATATAAGCAAATTAATTAAATCATGAATAAATGCATGAGAATGATCACCATGAAACAAATGATCTTAGATAAAGAACAAAGTAACAAAAGATCAGAAGTGAACATAAATGAATCAGATAAAGATCATCAGTTTAACTAAATATATGCAAATTAATCAAATCACGAATAAACTGAATAGAAAAAAATGAACTCATCTCCTAGTTGTACCTATGTACCAAGACTCATTTATGGATAGTGAGCAAGATGCCCCATGAAAAGGTAGGCTCAAAGAGAGATGCCTTATATATATGCACGTAAGATATTCTCTACCAGAGTTCAATGGTCAATAAAGCTCAATTCTATCTATTAATTGGACTCACATAGACCTCTTAAATAGACTTCCCATCTAAGAATGGAGACAAATTCAACATTGTTTCAAACTCATACGGCAAACATGAATCTTTATTAGACATGGTTGCCAATTAGTGAAGAATGCAAGGAAATAAAATACTGGAACAAAATTAGGAAATAGCCTCATACGAAGGTTTTGAAATTTTAAAAAAATTTCAAAAATTCACCCTGTATTTAACCTCCTCATACGAAGGTTTTGAAGATAGCCAACATCTATGAAGTCAAATAGAATCAAAAGACTATTTCAACGTTACAGAAACTTTCTTGAAAACTCTTTTTGGGAAAATGCTTCATATAGAGAAGTCTCATTCCTGACAATTTAAATTAGGGGGCATCTTTTACAATCTTCTAGAAATGGACTGAAACTGGATTGGTATATGCTTTCTTCGAAACATATCCTAGTTACTGCACTCTACGGTAGGAGAAAATTATAGATACAACCGTATATGAACCTTTAACACTACTCAAGTCCAACTAATCATCCACACCACAACAATTCATAATGTTTGTTCGGATCATCATTTTAATCTGGCAGATTAATTTTACATTGTGTACGATAGTAATAATCATAAAAAGCAAGTGTCGTGGAATATTTCACCCATCAATATAAACACATCTATCAAGTTGTTTTTAGAACAGGAAATACCAATGCATTCGCAGGAAAACAAAAATATCATTCTGGGAAATAAAAAATCACTAACCGTTACAGGATCTAAAACCAAAATTCTTGAGATGGGGTCACGGCACCTCCACACCCGAAACATAGTTTAATGCAGAAATATACAGTTGCTTGGCATCATGGTCAAAGTGGCATTGACTTGAGAGAGAGCGAGAGGAGAAGAAAGTAAAACAAAAAAAAGTAACTTTCCAAAATATATATGATCGAAAGAGTGAAAGAAAGAGAACCACGTCGTATTTGCCACTTCGATTTCGTCGGTTGCCTCTTCAATTTATTTTTTGATAACTGTTGCCTTTTCATGTAACGACCAGTTTGTATGTGGCATATAAGCGATGCTCACTTGGTGCAACTCTCTTTTTGCACTCTTTCATTCCCGACTTTTATGATATGAATGCCACCAACACAATCGTAACCGGCTTTTACCCAAAAATCACTACAAATGGAAGGCTCTATTTTTTACCCACAGAAACTGAGGATGAGTTTTATTTTCTACATTTACTTATAAAAAAAAAAAATTGGTCATGCTCATCACAATACATGTAAGAACAGATATCTTATGTCTCCCAATATATATTTTAGTTTTTCCAACCGTGTCTTAATGCTTTGGCTAACAACTAAGACAAAAGAAAGGTGAGAAAGGAACTGAAAGATAAGACTTTACGTGCAAACATAAAGGTGAGCTCCATACCGAGAGAGAAGTGAATGTGCGATGGCATAGGGAGATGGGTTGAGGTTGACGGTGGTGAGTGCGGCGGCAGAGCAGGTGCTGAGAGAGAGAGAGAGAGAGTGATCATAGAGAGAGAACAGAGAGCACCGTGAGAGAAGGTTCGGCGTGGCCTTACTGAGAGGAGACTGATGACCGAGCGGTGGGGGTTGTAGTCCAACCGTGGAGTCTTGCTTTCCTGCGTCCTCTGTTGCCGATGAAGTGCATGAGGGTGGTGAACGATTGTGCGGGGAAGTATCGGGGTTGAGAGCACATAACTTGCTCTATTTTTTTAGTAGGAAACAGGGGCCTTCCGTGAGGTTGAGGAAGGTGTTTTCCGACATGCAGGGTGCTGTGAAGGGGCAAGGGTGGTGATGCTGGTTTGTTAGGCGGCTCCTATGACAGAGTGGGCTACCGGTGGTGGTCTGGTTCGGTGGGCGCCATGAGGCGTGACACTAGGTTCAGTTTCGGGCTGGGCTCGTTCGTGGTAGTGGCTGCAAAGCTGCACGGTGGGTTACGGTGGCTCTATTACAGGCTCAAGGTTGGGCTACAATGATGACATGATGAATAGCTAGGGAGTGGTGATTTACAGTTGAGGAAACGGAGGGCTATGGGCTTACGGGTTGTCTGCTACCCGTGGAGGGGCTGTTGTTCCGTGCGTGGGATTCCATGGAGGTTGCGACAAGCCTAGCTTGAGGAAGAAGATCAAGATGCATGGGGGAAAGACTCAATGTGAACGAAAAATGAGCATATAGGCAACTCTTCGTACGTATAATAGAGGTGCGCAATATTTGGATAGTTTCAAATTTTGGTGTGCCACATCTCACTTTGTTTGGTCGATATTTAATGCACAATCGACAAATACAGAATGAAAGCCAACTTGGACATCTTGAACATGGCTTTTATATATTTAAATAGATACCAATATTACTCTTAGTCGCTAAATTAAGAAGGATACGAGAATTCAAATTAGGGTTTCAACTTTCTTGCATCATTTGCCCTGACCAAGGAAGTAAACAAGCTTGTTTGTTTGGGACCCAACCCAAGACCTGCGAGTCCCGGACGATGTCCACACATGCCAGATGGCCAAATTCAATATATCCAGTGGTGTCATCAAAATAATTAACCAAAATCTTTCTTTGAAAATTTGAGTAAAATTCAAAGTAAACTATTCATCAGCAATATTTCTGTATTCCGTTTAATATTTCTTCTATTTTAAATTGCTTTGGTTTTATTTCCTACGTATGGTGGAGTTCTTGCCCTACATTCCCATGACTTGGCCGTAGTCACACACACACGCACACACAAAATTAGTCAAGATCTTTTCATTAACTTAACTTATCTTCAAGGTAATACTACCATTTTCTCCTTAATTTCTTACATATGTGTGCATGTATATAGATGTGGTAAAAAAGGTACATCTCCATCGGATGTCGAATCAAGAAAACATTGTGTTTATGCCGTGTATGTGTGTGTGAGAGACAGAAAGAGAAATCTTCTATTCCAAATATATGGAAATGAGTAATGTTATAAACCACATTTTTATCTCATTTTTCATCTTATTATGTAAGATTTGACACTTTTCATCTTTTAAAGAAATTCAAAGGTTGATGGATAATGACATATCATCATAGTAGGGTAAGATTAGGATGATAGTATAATTTACAGAATTTCCTATGAAAATGAATAACGCTATAAACCACACTCATATCTCACTTTTACCATATTATGTAAAATTTGACACTTTTCATCAACCTTGAATAATTTTTTATTTAAAACTATATTATCAAAGTACAAGTCAAACTTTTAAATAAGAACACAATTTTAGATGAAGCAAGAGTGTACTCGACAACAATAACAGCTAATTAACCAATGCATATGAGGTTCATGTATACAATTAAGATATTATAATGAAAACTGTTGGTCTTAATCCTACATTTTAGTCACGTTTAAGTTATACACTACAAGGAATTTGATCTTTAGAGAAGAAATCTTTTAGGGATGAATTAAATTTCATCTCTAAATTGCGTTTCAAAACATGGAAGCGATTTTTTACGTGTTTTAACAGACAAATATCTATTCAAACTAGACTTTATGGGACAAAATATAACGTCTAAAAAAACTTGTTTGAACGTTCACAAACATGTTCGAATAGTATTCGAATTCAAGTCCAAATGTTTACATAATTGTTCAAATAATAGTCGTGGCAGAAAAGTATAGGCAACTGTGTTGGGGGAAAGGTCGAAACTGTTTGAATGCGATATTTAATCATTCGAACGAATTTTTTTGTCAGAAGTTATGAATAAATCTGGCGGGGATGGTTGTTATACGGTTCAAACATTTCCATACACGTTCGAGCAGTATTGTAATTCACGTTCAAATGTTGACATAACCGTTCGAATAATAGTCATGGTGGGAACATATACACAATTCCCGATGAAAGGTAGAAACCGTTCGAACGATATATTTAATCATTCAAACGAATTTTTTGGCTGAAAGTTATAAATAAATTTGGAGGGGATGGTTGCTATAGCGTTCGAACGACAGCTTGGCTTGCTTCGTATGTTGGTACCCGTATCCGCACATATGTACCGATGGCTATATCCTTCTGGGCTAAAGTTCTCCAGGATGTGAAAGACCACATAAAAAATCATTGTATAGTAATAAGTTACTTAGAAAACAATTAAGTATAACTTGTCACTTAATTTATAATTTTTTATTAGGACTAATCGTTTATAATGATTTCAATTATGAGTTTGAACTTAATTTTGGCCGGCGAGAGAATCAACTAACGGTTGATGAGCTGATTTCCAATTCATTCCGGAGCTACAAAGGTAGATGCCATACACACTATCAGAAGTTTAGTAGTGCAACAAAAGTGCGTCAAAATCCATTTCAAGACATGTCACCAAATGAATAGGAGAAGTTTTGTGATATGTTTGACGATCCCACATATTTCATTGTTATCTTTCTTTATGGTATATGTTAAATGCATTAAACAAATATGGTAATAATGTAATGCCCCGTACCTGGATGGGCCAGAGAATTACCACCTGTCACTATAATCATGTCTCCCAATACACATATAATCTCCAAAAATTTCGAATAAAAACATAAATTCATCTTTTTCAACTTAATACATAAATTTCCTCCACAAGGTCATCAACATAATAACTCAAATAACATAAATTGACGTTTCCACAATCTCCCAATAACTTCTACATAATAAACTGGTAATTTTTTTATAAGTAAACCAAATAATATAATGAAACTCAAATAATCAAACGAAACTCTTCTATTAGCAATGGTACCCTTGGGTACTCAACTCCTTATCCTCAGTTAGCCTTGCTCACTTTTCTATTCCTAATCCCCGACCAAACCATCAACATCATCTGTAAAATATTGTGAAGATAAGGGGGTGAGTTATATCAACAACTCGGTAAACAAAGCACATATACTAGTATGTAAACATGAGCCTTTTCAGAGAGTTCAAAATGCAGAGAAACAAAATATTTTAGTTTCAATATGTAGATCTCAAAATATTTTATCAAGGTATCAGAGTGACCTTTCAAACCACTCATATTCATAAAAATCAACTGTTCATATTCAAAGACCATTTGACATAACATGACTGAACATCTTCATTTTATCATATCATATCATATACCATGTTTAACTCACGTGGTAAGTGCTACCTCGGGTGGCCAAACCAGACAGTATCAAAATATGAAACTTTCCCTTAATCATCCTCAGAGTCCCGAGTGTGCACACAATAAAGAACACACAGAAAAACTATTTTGTTTCCAAAGTTGGTGCACTCATATCATATCAGCAGTATTGGTACCAACCATATAATAGAATTAGAATCATCAAATCAGAACCAGAATCAGAATCAGAATAGAAACAGAAAGTCATGCCAAAGGTTTTTTAGATGCATATCATATCAAACAAAGTGCTGAACATATTCATATCATATACATATGATCAAAATAGATCTAAAGAGAGTGAATGCAGAACACATAACTGAAGTTGTTTTCACATTTTCTTTTAAAACATAACATGCACATTTTACAAACCACCCTCAGTTCATTTTTCTTTTTATGCAAATCTAGCATAGAAACCCCACTTACCTTACCCTTGTACCGTATTATCTACGTTTTGGGATCATAATCTAGTCATGTCAGAATCACCTAAATCAAAAAATATTTGTTCACACGTTAATACTCACACTAGCACTTAGCTTAGCTAACAATAATTCTCACATTCATAAGAATAGAATAGAACAAGCTCTTATCTAGTCCGAAACATAGAATAACCCGCAACACTATATTAGTCACTCTCCACATGTTACTTGTAAACTAACAACAACATAATAAATCCAAAACAATTTATCATCAACTCTTATAGACAACATATAACCCAACAACAAACAAAACAGTCATCCATCAAAGCTGAGTATCCATTAAACGTATTGCACGTCCAATACCATGAATCCAACATCTAGACCAATCCAACAAAATAAGCGTGCATGCCACATTCCATGCAAATCCTACATCAACCATCATAACCGACTCCATATCCAACTGAACCCGCAACAACCATCGTTAATCTATCGATTAACGTTCAAACCCGACAACAACCAAATAAAACAAATCCAAATAGCCACAATAACAGTTTAAACAATCATACCCATCAATCCAATCTGCCACCTATCAATCCACAATGCAACATCTCAGTATACCAGTCACTTAATGACTCAAACATCCAACAATTTCACCCGGCCAACAACATACAAGAATACAACACCATTTATGGATCCTACCATTCAAACATAAACCAATAATAAATAAAAAACTCCAGCAACTTCCAACCATTTTATCATACACATAATAATGCCAACATGTGTCTAATATTCTGGATTTCGTACCTAATTACGCGCGATGTCCTACCCAATGTTAGAGTTGCAGAACGACATTGTCCAAGTCTAGTTCCAATGCTCTATGATACAACGATGATGTAAAACCAAATTTCAAAACAACAGTTAATACGCGTGTTTGAATGAATGAGTGCTATTAAAAGGAAAGAGTGCATTAGAGGCTGTCTAAAATGAAAGAGTGTGTTAAAAGGAAAGAGTGCGTGTTTGAATGAATGAAACCCGAGAGCTTGCCACGACACAAATAGAGAAATAAATAACAAAATTCACTGCAAATCAAGGACTAAAGGGAGAAGAAGAAAAATAATGAGGCTTACCTAACGTTATGTATTGTTTTCGGTATGGAGGCTCTACGGTTGTGAAGATCCGATGAAAACAACGAAATTGCAGCACCAATGCAACACAAAAATCGTAGGAGATGTAGGCAATGAGGCGGCATATGGAAGTTATGATGCAGCAAATTACTACAATGGCGTCAGATCTGCATAAAGTGAACACAATACTATTAGCTAGACCAAGCAACAATGGAGATAGTTCCATAAATCAGCAGCTGGTAACTCACCCAGGAGATGTTCAACCTCGAGCTGTAAGGTTAGCTTTTCCTGTTTTCAATGGGGATGATCTCCATGGATGGATCTACAAGGTGAATCAATTTTTTACCTTCAACAATACACTTCCACAACACCGTTTACGGTTAGTGTCGTTTCATGTGGAGGGTAAGGCACTAGTTTGGTTTCAAGATTTAGATGAATCAGGTTTATTGATTCGTTGGGAGGAGTTTGTGACAGCCTTGTTGCTTAGATTTGGGCCTTCTAGTTATGATGACCCTATGGAACAGTTAACTAGGCTAAGGCAAGTGAGTACGGTGGATGAATATAAGGCTAATTTCGAAGCATGGTCTAATCGGCTACGGAGATTATCAGAGTCTTATAAACTAAGCTGCTTTCTCAATGGCTTAAAGGATGAAATCAGATTAACTGTTAGGATGTATAATCCAAACAGTTTAATGGAAGCTTATGGGTTGGCCAGAATTCAAGAAGAGAAGGTTTCTCTCCATAAGAAATTAACCCCATGACACCAACAACCCCATACAATGACCCACCCTCCCTTAAACTGTTACCCAATCCATACCAGCCAAGACCCAACCAAACACACACCAACCATCATACTACTGCCCCAAACACTTACCAAGGTAATGTTGTAGTTCCAGTCCACAAACTCAGCCAAAGCCAAATGAAAACAAGGCAAGAAAAAGGCTTATGTTACCATTGTGATGCCAAGTGCCATCCTGGCCATCGTTGCCAAACGCCACGGCTCTATCTGATTGAGGAGGTGGAGGAAGACATCGTGGTGCAAGTGGAGGTTTCTGCACCAGTAGGGGACCCGCAGTAGTTGTTGGGCAGCTTTAATCCTGAAAAGTCACCAGAGATATCATTACATGCAATTATTGGACCATTGAGTCCAAAAACAATGCGAGTAAAGGGAAAGTTGGGAAATCAATGGGTTACCATTCTCATCGACTCTAGAAGTACCCACAACTTCCTTGACCCAGCAGTTTTGTCTTGTATTACACTCCCTGTTTATGATGAAAATGTGAGAGTTAAGGTTGCTAATGGTTACTTGTTAGACAGTGAAGGAAAAGTAAAAGCGGTGAATGTGGCCATTCAAGGGCAGATGTTTCAGCTAGATATGTATGTATTACCATTGGCAGGGTGTGACATGGTACTTGGTATACAATGACTACAAGGATTGGGCTCTATATTATGGAACTTTCAGGAGCTTACAATGCAGTTTACTTTCCAAAATCATGATGTACAATTAAAAGGGCTCACTATGAATACATGGATAGAGGAGGGACCAGTTAAAAAACACAACAAAATGGAAAACAAAGGGGTGTTGCTACACCTAATAGACCCACAAGTCAGTCAGCCTACCATACCACCAAACATACAGCAAATACTTCATTAATACTCAAAAAATGTTTCCACACCAAAAGGCTTACCCCTTACCCGTTCCCATGACCATACCATTACCCTCTAACTCGGAACCCAACCAGTTTCTGTGCGTCCCTATCGCTATCCATATTTTCAAAAAGACAAGATTGAAAAGATTGTTAAGGAGTTGTTGGACTCAGGGGTTATTCGCCCAAGCTAAAGCCCTTACTCCTCACCCGTTCTTTTGGTGAGAAAGGTCGATGGCACTTGGCGACTTTGTGTGGATTACAGGGCCTTAAACAAGGCCACAGTGAAGGATAAATATCCTATCCCAATGTTGGAAGAGCTACTTGACGAATTACATGGAGCTAGGGTGTTTTCCAAGCTCGAGTTAAGGTCGGGCTATCATCAAATACGGGTTATACCATAAGACATTCCTAAGACGACGTTCCACACACGAGGGACACTACGAGTTCCTAGTGATGATGTTTGGCCTAACAAACGCCCCATCAACATTTTAGAGCCTAATGAACCAAGTTATTAAACCTTACTTAAGAAAGTTCATTTTGGTTTTTTTTTTATAATATTCTTGTTTACAGCAAAGATGAGGCAGCTCACTTGGGTCATCTAAAAACCACTTTTGACACCTTAAGGGGTAATCAACTTTATGCTAAAATGAGCAAGTGCAGTTTTTGTTGTGAAGAAGTGTCGTATTTAGGATACCTCATTTCTGGACAGGGGGTACGTGCAGACCTAGAAAAATTGAGGGCAATGTTGGATTGGCCCATCCCAAAGTCCATTAAGGCCCTAAGAGGTTTCCTTGGGGTAACGGGATACTATCGTAAATTTATTCGGGGGTATGGGGCCATCGCTACCCGTTTAACAGATTTATTAAAAAAGGACAGCATTGAAGCTTTAAAGAGGGTTGTTACACTACCACCAATGCTAGCATTGAATAATTTTCAGTCTCCTTTCGTTATAGAGTGTGATGCCTCGGGGGAGGCCATTGGAGCGGTGTTAATGCAAGGGGGAAGGCCGATAGCTTTTTTCAGCAAGGCCTTAAAAGGAAGGGCTCTAGCAATGTTGACATATGAGAAGGAGTTGTTTGCACTAGTTTCAGCTATGCAAAAATGACGGCCTTATTTGTTAGGGCAGACTTTCGTGGTCAAAACCAACCACAAAAGTCTAAAGTTTCTGCTGGATCAAAGAATAGACACTAACATGCAGCAGAAATGGATTTCCAAGTTGATGGATTATGACTTCCTAATTCAGTATAAAAAAGAGAAGGCGAACGTTGTGGCCGATGCCCTTTCCCGAAAAGAAGGGGATGAGGAAGTGGTAGTGGCTATGCTATCACTACGAAGTTAGGATTGGGTCAAAGAAATTCAAGGCTTATATGGGGCAGACCCAGTGACACAGAAGCTGCTACGGAAATACCAAAATGATGACTTGAGCAGCCCCTATACAGTTAGAAATGGAATCATTTTTTACAAAAGCAATGTGTATATTCCAACAGACCAAACATTTATTAACAAGTTGTTGGGCTTGTTGCATAGCAGCCCCATGGAGGGCACTTGGGTTTTGACAAGACCATTCACAGATTGCAAAGGGAGTTTCATTGGCCAGGTATGAAAGCTAATGTAAAAAAAGTTTTGAAGGCTTGTGATGTGTGTCAAGTGGTAAAGGTGGATAATACCCTTCCCAGTGGGCTTTTACAGCCCTAATGCGTACCCTCTCGACCATGGGCTGAAATTACCATAGACTTTGTGGAAGGCTTACCAACCTCAGGGAGGTTCAATACATTGTGGGTCACAGTTGACAGATTTACAAAATACGCTCATTTTGTGCCTTTGTCCCATCCCTATACAGCTAAGGTAGTGGCCCAACTCTTTTTGAAGCACATTTTAAGTTACATGGGATGCCTACCTCAGTTGTATCGGATAGAGATCCCACATTTACAAGTAAGTTCTGGACTGAACTCTTTACTTTACAGGGTGTTCAATTAGCCTTCAGTACTGCCTATCATCCTCAAATGGATGGGCAAACCGAGGCTGTTAACAAGTGGGTGAAGAATTATCTGAGAAGCTATGTATTAGACAGACTAATGAGTGGGCACAATAGGTTGAACTTGTGGAATGGTGTTATAATTCCAGTCAACATGCATCTCTAAAGATTTCCCCTGTTGAAGCTGTTGAACTTATGGAATGGTGTTATAATTCTAGTCAACATGCATCTCTAAAGATTTCACCTTTTGAAACTTTATATGGTTATGCACCCCCTAAGCTATGCAATTACATTAAAGGCACGACAAGAGTGGAAGAAGTGGAACATACCTTGCAAAACCGAGAGCAACTTTGACACCTATTGAAGCAAAATTTAGTCAAGGCCCAAGATAGGATGAGAAAATACGCTGACAGAAAAAGAAAGGAGAGACACTACCGTGAAGGGGACTGGGTCTTCTTAAGGCTGTAGCCATACCGACAATCTTCACTCAGCCAAAGGAAAAACCTCAAACTTTCACCCCGGTTTTATGGACCCTACCAGATAGAACAAAAAATTGGTGAGGTTGCATATCGATTGAAATTACCCATTCCTCCCAGATCCATAACGTGTTTCATGTTTCTCAACTGAAACTGAAAGTGGGCTAGCACATTACCCCCATCACTACACTACCCCCAGTCGATAAAAATGGAAGATTGAAGCCAAAACCGGAAGAAATATTGAATTGAAGGATGAGAAAGCTTAACAACAAACCTCTCGTGGAACTGTTGGTCCGATGGCATGGAGAAGCTGTGGAAGATGCTTTGTGGGAACCGTACCATGTCCTTTATTATGATTTTCCCCACCTTATGGGCAAGGTTTTTTGATGGGGAGGGGAGTTGTTACAGGGCGCCTACAAGAAGAGAGGAACATCTTAGATGCTGTCGAAGAGAACCCTAAGTCTTCATGTCTGATAGAAGTGCATATCGTGAAGACCATGGGCCATGGGCCGTGTAGATGAAAGGCTAAGGAAAGGAGTTGGATCGTGGACCTGGGTCGTGGACCATTAGGCAGCAAGCCTTATTAGAAGTTTAGTGAATCTTTAAGTGGCCTTGGGCCCAGTTACAATAAGGACATTATAGTAATTTCCTTTTACTAGTATATGTGTTTGTTGTGGGGAGTGGGGAATTCACTCTGTTATATTCTATTGTTCACGTTGTTTGGAGGAGCTTCCTCTAGAAGAGAGCATTATCCCTGTCATTTACAGATTTGATTCAATACAATCTACTATCCATTATACAAATATATTTCTCAATCTTCTACACTGTTACAGTGTGTGCATGCGTGAGAAACATAGATTGAGAAGAGGTCTTACCACTGTTCGGTAGGGCTCGGTGACCGAACTAGGAACCCACCAAAAATCACAGCAAACCGCAAGAAAGCGAGAAAGAAAAGGTGAAAGGGAGCGTCTGTTGAGAGGAAAAATCTAGAGGAAAGAAATGAGACTTAACCGTTGAGATGTGGGAGGGTAGAGAATTGGGAAGGGAGGAGATCAGGAGGAGAGAAACCAACGGGGAAGAAAAAGAAAAAAAAACTGAAAGGGTTAGGTCATACCTGGAAACGGCGTCGTTTTTGGGGTTATCAAGGGCTGGGCTTCGTCTGGTCTGGGCCACGGGCCTGTGCTTTACAAATAATTTTGTTTTTTTTTTGTTTTTGTAGAAACGGAGTACTGTCAACAAAGCAAATAGAGTAAATTTAACGATACACCATCATGTGGGTTCTAGATCTTTTCATCGACTATCAAAAAAATTAGGAGCATTATACTAGTCTTGTTCAATATTAACATATCAAAATTTGTGATTGAAGTTATAATATAAATTTTCCTTTTGCAAGAACAAGATAGTCTTATTGACTATAATCTGACCTAATTGTATGCTAAATCACATACAAATTGTAATGGTGTTTGGACCAGTTGCGAAGTAGAAGTAAATTATGTAGGTTTAGTTTTTTTTATTTGTATTGTCTAATAATATTTTTGTTATTTATACCATCTCTAATGATTTTTTTATAGGACAAGATGGTATCACTTCGGAAAAATGCTACGGCTCCATCTGATGAATCATCTATGAACGATGTTAAAATCTTTTCTCAGGTTCTTGGACCACGTTCTGAATATTTGAGGGGCTTAGAACGCTGCTTGAAGTCTTTCTCAACATCATTTTCTTCTCAAGTCAAATCGAATAACAACTCTCGGAAATTAGAGGAAGCAAGACTTGAGATCAAACATTTGAGGTCCAAGCGACAAGAGTTGTAGACTCAATTAGATCAGGCAGCGGATATAGCAACAAGATTAGAACAAAATATGGAGAAGAAGCTGGAAATTCAATCCCAGAAAATATTCGAATAGTGGCAATTAATGATGTCCCAAAATTCTACGCCACCACCATCCTAGAACTTATTTTCTTTAGTTATGTCTTTTAACTTATTCTTATTTGATGCAACATTTGAACAATTGTGATGTTTTAATTACAATATTTAATATTACTTTCTTATTTTGAATTTACAACTTACTGTATCATAAGTACCGTTCGATCGTAAAATACCCAGTTCAAATGGTAATTTACAATTTATTATCATTCGAATGCATTTTAGCTTCCATTTGAATGACTAATAAAAAAAAAATTCGAATGAACTGAGAACCATCAATCCTGTTTGAATAGATTAATTGTCTGTTCGAACAGACTGCATGTTTGAACATTCGAACGAATAATAATTTGTTCGAACACATTTGTCATCATTTGAATGTACCATACACCGTTCGAATAAAAATATCGAATGAGCCGTTCGAACATATATAAATCGTGTTTGAGTAGATTCTTTTATTCGAACATAAATATATTTGTTCAAACACAAATAAATTGTTTGAACACTCACTCCATTTGAAGTGGATGAAATAAATTTTGCGTTGTTCGAATGAAATTTTGATAGAGTTCGAACAGATACCTTACAGTCTAAAGAGTACATGTTCCATTCGAATTGTTTTTTGGGACGATAACTTTTTGTCCCAAAAAAATATTCTTGTTCGAATGCGTGCAACCAGTTAGCCCAGATTTCGTTCCTAAAAGTATATTTTGAGACGTCTCCAAAAACCTTTTGAGACGGACCTTTTAGGATGAAATAGAGACGAAAATGTTTTGTCTCTAAATCTCTTTTGGGACGAAAATAACATTTTTTAAGATAAAATTTTTCGTCCCAAAAAATACATTCTTTTGTATTGATAATATATTCGAAGTAGTTATCCTTAGTGGTTGAGAATCTGAGATATGAAACCACTTAATATATACAATATCAGTGGATAAAAATGAGGATGAAAAAATTTAGAATGAAAAATAACATTAATTTTCTACGATAATGCTAACACATTTCCCAAAAGTCTTAGTATAATATTTTATTTGAGTTGAAGATGCAAGATTAAACTAACTTACTTTGATGCATTAGATAATAGAATAATCATATTAAAGCACACAATACGGCCAGACTTCATCGGCAAAGTAAAATATTGATAGGATTATAGTATAGTTTCTATTATTTACCTACTTTTAATATATATATATATATATATATATATATATATATATATACACATAGAGTAATTCTACATACAATCGTGAAGTGCACAACCACCGCGTAATCGTTTTAAAAAAAAGTGGAGTCCACTATTAAAAAATTAATTTTTTTCATATGGATCTCATATTTTATTCACTTTTTTCAAAACGATTATGCAACGGTTGCACAATTTACGGTTGCAAATATATTTTCTCGTATGCATATATATATATATATATATATATAACAATCTAATCTTCAAATCTTTAACTATCTTTTGAGGTGCGGGTCAAATTTGTAACTTTGGATTGGGGCTGCTAACTTATATGGTCATGTAAGGTTCAATTAATTGTGTCAATTTGAATTCATGTCATACATAATTCATTCTTAAATCGATTTAACTAAACAAGTCAAATCTTTAGAACTTAAATTCATTGATTTCATTTTAGGTTCATAAAAGTTATCGCTTTAAATCATGTCGTCTGCATTATCTCAAATCGAATTCAAGATGAATGACAGTCAATCTTAACTGATCCATCTAATTAAATAAATCAAATTCTTCAATTCTAATATGTTAATTGTGATCTATTGGTGTTAGATTCGCAAATCTTATAAAAAAAAAAAACATGTTTATTAAAGTAAAAGAGAGATTAAAAAGGAGTAGAGCAACTCTTGTTTTCAATCAAATGAAAGGACAAGTATGAATGATACATGAGGCAAAAGCCACACCTAAGGTTGTTGGTTCTTCTTTATTCCACGTGCTTGGTGGGAAGGATGGAGGGTACTCTTCGTGTCTGATATCTCCGGAAGATTAGGGATTGGAAATTAATTTGAAAGAGATAGAAAGGAATAAGAAATAAATGGGATTGGGGGGTGGGGCTTGTGAGGGAGATCTTTGGACTATTGGAGGACATTGGCGTGAGACTGTGAGAGACAGCCCGACTTTAGCGGGCTTCCTCTTCTACAGGAGTTGTTCCAAACATACGCGAGACAGACACAGACATCCTCAACCTTTTACCAAAGATAGAAATTTAGAAACGCACCTAAAGCATGTACAGCGAGGGAAAAGGAAAAAAGAAATAAATACAGAGAGAGTGTGTTTTTGTTCGTGTCTGTGTTTTGTGTGTGAGAGAAAAACCATATATATATACACAGATAAACAGAGAGAGAGAGAGAGAGAGAGGGTGGCCGTTGAAACGGTCACCTCCACCCTATGTCTGGTTGGCGACCAACGTGATCAAGATCATTCCCCTCTCAACCCAATAGAAAATTCTACACCTATACTTCCCAATTCTCTCCATTTTTTGGGGGAAAAAGAAAACAAGATAAAACAAATCCCAGAAAATCTACCATTTTTTTTCCTTCAATCCCCATTCCCCAAGCGGCGGTGCTTGTCTTGTGTAGAAGGTAATTCATTCCTTTCCTTCTCTACCCATTTCCTCATTTGTCCTAATTTTACTATCTTTTTTTTGTTTTTTTTTTTTGAGCTATAAAGCCATTTGGCTTTTCGGAGAGTTTTTGTATTCAAAGAGCTAGATTTATTGTTATACTACAGCACACATGCAGCACAATCTATTCACCACAATGCGTAGTTTGAAGATCATGGATGGGTGTAAAGGCACTCAGGTCTACGCTTTTAACCCATCCGGGCCTAACACTGGTGGTGGTGGCGGCGGTGGCGTGGGCGACAAGCTTTTAAACCACCTCCAGGATCATCTCAGGGTCAATTCGATTCGATCCAAATTGAATCGGGGTTTCCAAGCTCCTCCTAACACAGCCCCGAATGTTGTACCTGAGAATCTTCTACCGCACGGACTCCCCAAGACCGATCTCCTTGAGCCCCGGATTGAACCGTGCCTTAAATCTGTTGATTTCGCCGAAACCTTAGCTGATGTGTATCGCAGGATTGAGAATTGTTCTCAGTTTGAGAAATATAAGGTGTATCTTGAACAATGTGTGATTTTCCGGGGGCTATCCGATCCCAAATTGTTCCGGCGGAGCCTTAGGTCCGCTAGACAGCATGCTGTTGATGTGCACATGAAAGTTGTCCTCGCCGCATGGTTACGGTTTGAGAGGAGGGAGGATGAGCTTATTGGATATTCAGCAATGGATTGTTGTGGACGGAATCTTGAGTGTCCTAAGGCTAGTTTGGTATCCGGGTACGATCCTGAATCAATATATGATTCTTGTTCATGTTCTCGGACCCCTAGGGAGGAAGTTGATGATGAAATCTTAATGGGGCATGAGGAATGTTCGACTTCGGAGGAGGATGGCGATATGTCTTTTTGCATTGGGGATGAAGAAGTTAGGTGTGTACGATACAATATTGCATCACTTTCAAGACCGTTTAAAGCAATGTTGTATGGTGGCTTCAAGGAGTCACGAAGGGAGAAAATAAACTTTTCACAGAATGGGATTTCTGCAGAGGGAATGAGAGCTGCGGTGATATTTAGCAGGATAAAAAGAGTAGGTTCTTTTGATCCACATACCGTGTTGGAGCTACTCTCTTTGGCAAACAAGTTTTGTTGCGAGGAGATGAAGTCCGCTTGTGATGCTCATTTAGCATCTCTGATCTGTGACATGGAGGACGCAATGTTACTAATTGAGTATGGGTTGGAGGAAACTGCATATCTTTTAGTGGCAGCTTGCTTGCAGGTGTTGTTGAGAGAGCTCCCAAGTTCCATCCACACTCCTAATGTGATGAGAATTTTTTGTAGTTCAGAGGCTAGGGAAAGATTGGCTATGGTTGGGCATGCTTCTTTTGCTTTGTACTATTTCTTGAGCCAGATTGCCTTGGATGAAGACATGAAATCAAACACTACAGTGATGCTGCTGGAGAGGTTGCAGGAGTGTGCAGTTGAAGGATGGCAGAAGCAACTTGCATCTCACCAGTTGGGTGTTGTCATGCTTGAGAGGAAAGAATATAAAGATGCACAGCATTGGTTCGAGGCTGCAGTTGAGGTGGGCCATGTTTATTCATTAGTGGGCATTGCAAGGGCCAAGTTTAAGCGTGGTCATAAGTATTCAGCATACAAGCAGATGAATTCTCTCATTTCAGATTATACCCCAGCTGGCTGGATGTATCAGGAGCGATCTATGTATTGTTGTGGGAAGGAGAAGATGATGGATTTGAAAACTGCAACTGATTTGGATCCAACTCTCTCTTATCCATACAAGTACCGAGCTGTTTCACTAGTGGAGGAGAACCAGCTTGGGGCGGCAATATCAGAACTTAATAAAATAATTGGATTCAAAGTTTCACCCGACTGCCTCGAACTGCGTGCATGGTTTTCCATTGTTCTAGAAGATTACGAAGGAGCTCTAAGAGACGTCCGGGCACTATTGACGTTGGACCCAAATTATATGATGTTTGATGGGAAAATGCATGGCGACTACTTAGTTGAGCTCCTCCGCCCTCATGTTCAGCAGTGGAGTCAGGCTGATTGTTGGATGCAATTGTATGATCGATGGTCCTCTGTTGATGATATTGGATCTCTAGCTGTTGTACACCATATGTTGGCAAATGACCCAGGGAAGAGTCTCCTACGCTTTCGGCAGTCTCTTCTTCTGTTGCGGTATGAATTTAAAAAAATGATAATTTTTTAAAGCTCTGTGACTTTATTGATGAAAAGCCTCACTTATGGTGGCGGAAACCCTTGTTAGAGACGAATAAACTATTCCAAAACAATGGTAGATCGCTGCTTAACAGTGTTGTCACTGTAGTAGTTCTATCTAGCCACTTAATGTCTTGCTTGAGCTCTGAGTAGTTAACTCATTTTATGATGTTTTGTTCAATCATTAACTTTGTGCTTTATTAATTCCATTCATTTGCTGCGGAGCTCTACTCGCTGACAATAACGTCTTGCCATGCCCAGAGATTTTGGTTTCAAAATTGATTAAAGAGGAGTTTTATCTGTCCCCACTGGTTGTCGATTGGGACTCTTAAGGCTTCTTCTAATCCTAGTTGTATTATAGTTTGAGTCAATTTAATGAGCTTTATGCTACTGTATTCATTACAGTGAATATGGTGTAACTGACATCATCACTGAAGTGAATTAGCCATCAAACTTGTGAAAATTAAGGGAAAATGATTTATTAGTATGTGCATAAATGAACAAGTATTTGCTGACAAAGAATTTTGTCTTTGATGGTTTGGTGAATGATTTTCGCATCAGAAGTCACCTTGATAAGCTCCAGTAATTGATGAAAAATTTATCCCAATTTCTTGGCGTTTTAGAAATTTAGAACATTTAGAATTGGTTTGGATCCACAAGCTACTATGAGTTATAATATAATGTTAGTCAACATTAAGAATGAGTTGTGGTATCTATTAGTTTCTTGATGTGATGATGTTATTTATGCAATATTCTTCAGGTGTCCGGTCACAAATGATGGATTTATTCACCTGATAGAGTAATTTTAATTATAGGTGAACTGGGTTGTTTTATTTGTATGATTGACAAGGTTTTTTTTTCTTTTCTTTTTTTTTCGAAAACTATAGGTTAAATTGCCAAAAGGCAGCTATGCGTAGCCTCCGGTTGGCTAGAAATTACTCCACTTCTGAGCATGAACGTCTTGTTTATGAAGGGTGGATTTTGTATGATACTGGCCATCGTGAAGAAGCATTAGCAAGGGCTGAGGAATCCATTTCCATACAGAGATCATTTGAAGCTTTCTTCCTTAAAGCATATGCTTTAGCAGACTCTAGTCTCAATCTTGAGTCTTCAATGTTTGTGATCCAGCTTCTGGAGGAAGCTCTTAGATGCCCCTCAGATGGCCTTCGGAAAGGACAAGTAAGTCTCATATTTTAGTAATTATATTATATTTCCTTTTGCAACAAATTAATGTATTAAATTTGGGTGAGTCTGGTATTCTGCAGGCATTGAATAATCTAGGAAGTGTCTATGTAGACTGTGATAAGCTGGATCTTGCTGCTGACTGCTACACGAGTGCACTCAATATCAAGCATACACGAGCACATCAGGGTTTGGCACGTGTATATCATCTTAAAAATCAACGCAAAGCTGCATATGATGAGATGACAAGGCTCATAGAGAAGGCCCAGAACAACGCATCGGCTTATGAGAAACGTTCAGAATACTGTGACCGTGACATGGCAAAAAGTGATCTTATTATGGCAACGCAGTTAGATCCCCTGAGGACATACCCTTACAGATATAGGGCAGCGGGTAAGTTTCATAATGATGTTTTTAGTTATTTTAAGCTTATTAGTACACCAATTTAGTGTTTGACTCGAAATACTGGAAGTTAGCTTAGTGTTCAAGCTACTATATTTGGTCATGAAAAATCTCTGAAATGTTTGTCATATGGTAAATGTATTTACTCGTAAAAGCAATTTTAGTTTGCTTCTCAAAGAAAGGCATGGGTACCTAGTATGTCAGATTTATTTTTTTTTTTCAGTTTTTACTTAGAAAATAATAATGGTAATAATAACTGCTGGGTCTCCCCTTTCTTTGGGATGAAAAGATGGTCTTCTGGACAAACGTATGTTCTGTTGCTCATATGAGCAGTACACCTCGTGGAGGAAGACTAGAAGGGCCTTCTTTCTTTGTTATACTGGCTTAAAGTATTGAAATTATTTCCAGCATACCTCCTTTTGTAACTTCGTGTCTACTAATCCTTTTGTAACTTCGTGTTTTCTAGCACGTGTTGATCCAAATAACCAATTTACTTGCCTCATATTTCATCTCCATCACACGTCCAATGTTACTTCTATAACTGTTGGAGCCAGAACAACTTCCTGGTGCACTATCTGTTGAGTATAGACTGTATAGTTATATGTTGGTAATCCATTCACTGTTATCTTTGGGGTTTCACAACTATATTCCATGTTTTTTAGATGGCGCATTGCCTTGTAAATTATACATGTATATGAATTAACTAGTTGGCTCAGGCATTAGTTTGCTGTTATTGAGCCACAGTGTTGCATGGCTGGCTGGGTTTCAAACCACTTGCGTCATCTTCTTCTTTTTATGTTTTCACTCGCATCATTTGAAATTGAGGTCATCAACTTGAAAACTGCATGGACCTTACTTTTCAGGTTAAATTCAATCATGGCTCTGATTGACATCAAAAATACATTTGATTTTTGTTTTCAAAAGATTTAAAGGGATACCATGGTCTGGTAGTTATTTCAAGCAAATGCTAGTTCTCATTGTTGCAGATTTGTTTTGCAGTCGAGATGAAAAGCTCGAACTGCTCTAGTTAAGTAGGATTTCTTATGTTATATTACATTCACCAAACTGCAAGTATATCTTCTGAAGTAGACAACAGAACTGGACTATATTTGTCCTCTCCTATTTGGGGTAGGATTCTGCCGGGATATTGGTGATACTTACAAAAAGAGAGAGGGAAGACAGCACTCATACTCAGTGTGTAACAAAAGTGACCAGTCTTATAGTTGAAGGTGGTGGATAGTTAACTTTCCTGCACTCTACTTCATACTTTGATATTCCAAGCAACTCGTCTTATTATCACCTGTTATCATCTTCACATTTACACAAATTTGTGTATGAATGTGTGGACCATTTTTTGAACTACTAACATGGGAATTACGCCCTACAGTTTTAATGGATGACCACAAAGAAAATGAAGCCATAGCAGAGCTTACAAGGGCCATAACTTTCAAGCTGGACGTGCAGCTGCTACATCTTCGAGCAGCATTTCATGAATCAATGGGGGATTATATCTCCACCACTCGGGATTGTGAAGCAGCTCTCTGTCTCGATCCCAGCCATGCTGATACTCTTGAGCTCTATAAGAAACCAAGGGAGCGAATTAATGAACAACAAAAGTGAAGATAAGAAATCCCTATTTGTGTTAATTTTATTCAATATTTATGGGGACAATCCTAGTGCTGCCGCTGGCTCTTTTCTAATACATGGCCACTACTGTGTCAGCACAAGATCCTTGTTTTTTGGATTAGTCTCTAGAAACTTTTGAATACCAGACTTGGCCTGGCCATTGGTAGAGAAGGAGAATTTTGTTTTGAAAAGAAAGGGAAAGTAGAGGGGCAAGATACTATGTAAATATGTCAACTGGGCTAGCTGCTTGCTGCTACTGACTATACTACTTGTGGTTGAGGCGGTTGTGAAATTAGCCACAATGGTTGCGAAACATGTACATGAAATGGCAACTTGTGGTTTAAGATTGTCTTGTTTAGAGGCATACATTCATTTTTTATTTGGCAGAGTTACAATGTGCCATTACTTTTTCAGATCGCTGTCTCAATCGTTGTATGAACTTGACAGTTTTTCCATGTGATTGTCAGGAAAAGCCGAAAGGGGTGTATTTTCTTGCAAAACTTCCAATGAGATTGCATTCAGACCTTGCTCTGCATTCGTTTCATTCAATATTTTCTACTTTCCAATTTTCTCTTCTACATTTGGTAAACCTTAAGTGAAGGATTACCATGCAAAACTTATTGACAACTAGCGAATGGACACCGCACTGGATTTGAAGTTTGGTTTAAGCAAAAGGAATTCAAAGCACTGCAAGAATAATGACAGTAAAAAATTAACAACGATAGGTTCTCCAAGAACCCGATGGCATATAGTCCGGTTCTCTAAATTGGTCCCTTGCGCATTTTTATTTAAGAAAACACCATGTGCTATCACAAATTTTGAATTAGGCCCCTTTATTAGAAGAGCATAAGCGCCCTTTTAATGGATGGATATCCAATTATTTCTGTTGTCGTATAACTGATAGATCTTCCATTTCCACCGCCAAAGCCATCCTTTAATACGATCTGAAAATGGGTAACTTGTGCGGGTAGAAGGAAACTTGACTGGCCACCCCAACCAGACGAACCAAAACCAGTGAATTGCCATTGATTCACTTTCAGAGAAGTTTATTTTACAGTAGTTTTCAAAAATTAAAGTCGAACTGACAGGAGAACCATTTTTAAACAAGTTCTACATTGGCTTGATTTACATAAAAGCAATTAAATCCATGAATGGACCACTTTTATCATTGTGCGATATGTGGCATAAGGTCGGAGCAACAATGACCCATCTATCATCTCTCATCTGTTATGTTGTGAAAGAGAATCCAAAAGATTTCCAGGATTTTCTGTCTGGCTCGTTGCAATTTTTAACTAACAGCTGCCTGTTTGATCTGTTATGAATGCAAAGTACGTGAAAAAGTATAAACGGTTGATATAAAAATGCAGAGTATAAAAAGCAGTTCTATAAGAACGCAAAACAAAGTCTGAAACATGATATTTTCTCGGCTATTAACCCCCTTGAGGTTTTATATGATATCTTCTTTGCCTGAATGTTAAGATTGTTTTGTTTGTTCATTGTTGACAGTAGGGCATGGAGATTACCATGTCAACATAAACAACGGCAGTCTTTTGAGCAGAGGCTTCAATATTGGAAGTCGTGGGGCTTAAACCGATTATACAAGGTGGAAAAACGCTCACGGTATCGATCCAGGTTCCAATGAAATGCAGCCTTGAGTTCTGCAGAATCCAAAAATTTCATCAAAATATAACCAGAAAATTTGCCATGCACATTACAAACAAAATGCAAAAATAACTTGAGCAACTAAATGTGTTGTTTGGTAAACATTTGAATAAATCCAGGAACGAACTTTTCAAAACACATTTATTGAATAAGCAGCCATATCTCTAATAGGCAATTTGCTTTCCAATTCAGGACCTTGAAATAATTTTCCACAAAATCGAGACCCTCAATATACACAAAGGCAAAATATAAGATACCCTATTACACAGTGATCCATAGCAGATGGCACACCAGATCAATCTCCCTGAAAAACAAAGAAACATAGGGAAAGAATCTTCCAACAAGTAGCAAAAGCACAAGGGGTTGAGTAAAAAATTCATAATCTAAAGCAAACATCAAATGCTTACTTATCCCAATCAATTTCATTTATTTAAAGAACAGCAAAACAGCAAAGACTTCAACATTTGTTTTGACATAAGAGAAAGAATTAAGGGCCGCCAACCTCAAGGTCGGATTTTTGGGGGATATTTATGCCCTCACTATTTCAACCTTTTGGCTGCTAATGGGTTACCCACATCACTCAAACTCAGTTATGGAATCTGCATCAATAACCAACAAAAATGCAAAATTTCAATAGCACACCAGACAATTTCTTTTCAAAAAGGAGGCCTTGAATGTAATGTATTCCATTCTAGTGGTCAAACATCTAATTTTTAACAAATTTGAGCTGGAAAAAAAGACTTCCATTGGTCGATTGTAATAGACTTTAATGGCATGAGCCTACATGAGTTCCTCGTATCTTTAGACACTCATGCATAGGTGTTGCTCTTGTATATATTCCGTGTACTTTGCTATCCATATTTTTAATAAAACACTTATTTACTGATAAAAAAGAAAAAAGACTTCAATAGAAGGGTAAAATGGGTGTATAGACTACAGGTGGCCAGCAAAAATAGAGAGGCCGAGTAAGATTTTACAAACATTTGCTCGGTACAATTTGAACACAAAAGCAAGATCAGAGAAGTTGCCGTTGCTGGCTGCAATGCTTTGATTCTAGATCTCATTCAATTAAAGAGCAGGTTAGATAACAGATATGGTATATTTAATCATAACAACATACTCAGCGACCACCAGCTCAATAATCCTCACTTTTTTTTATCAGTGGGAAACACAGGTCCATAGGATCTTGAAACCACAACTTTGCCACGACCCCCATTTTCTTAGAGGAGGATCTGTTGGTTGAGATATAGCTCTCTGGTAAATTTACCATTCTTATGCAAATCGTGCCTCAATCGATTCACTCCATGGGATGAATAAGCTAGCTACTTAAATTACATGCAATGATGCACAAAGATCAACCACATAGCATTTTTGCTTAAACATGATGAAAACACTAATGACTGCCATTTTCAGGAAATTACAATCAACCAAACGCATTTACAGGCATTTCAGTCCAGCAAACCACATATATACAACTTCCTAGCCATTAAGAATACTTTGGGTTGAAAAAAGGAAAATCTTTTGAAAACAGCTTGCCATCAAGTTCCTTGAATCTCTAAACCTATTTCACTATAATGCAATAAAAACAACAACACTAATAATTAATACCGTGAAAAGAAATAATTAACCCGTGAAAGATAAGTAGAATACCAAGCCAAAATCAAAACTTTAAGGCTGTCGAAATAGTGAATCCCTGGAAATCCCAATTCACTTGGAATAGGGCCAATATTCTCCACGATTCTCTCAATCCCAGCAAGAAGTACAGAACCACCTAAACCTCCCCCAAAGACGCAGCATTGACATGGAGTCGACGAGCACGTGGGATTCGTGGCTGGGGGACCCAAGCCGAGCTTGCTCTGACATCGTCCATGGCGCCTGAGGGGGCGGACCACACTGGGTATTGGTATAGTCCTTTTAGAACGTTAGAAATTACAGGGGACAAAGTATTTATGATACGGTTGGACAACAACCCATCTACAAATATAACGACACCAATCTCCAAAATATTTTTATCTTTCTGAAAACAGAGCACAATGCTGGAATCAATTACCAGGATCAGGAGGGCCGTGCCGGCGATCCACGGTGCCTTTCCTGTGCTCTTCAGTAGCTTCTTGGTCACGAGTACAACTGCTATGCTTCGAGATTATGCTGCCGCTGGACTCGTTCTTCGGGCCCGCCAGCCTCTACGGGTTGCCACGCTATAGATAGTGATAGATTGAGAGAATGACAAAGTTTGAGAGGCTGAACCGCTCGAAGGGACGGAGTGGAGGGCGACCAAGCAATGGAACAGTCGAAGGGATGGATGATCACCGAATGAAAGCGAAATTGGAGTGGCACCGATGGTCTGAAGAGGAGAAAAAGACAGTCAGATAAGAAGAGAAAGACAATCTGATGGAAACAAAAAAGTAATCTGAAAGTGTAAGAACCGTGCGGAGCTCGAGAACAACATAATTATGATCAAATTTGCAGTCATAAAAGTCTTTGAGTCTTGTGTATTCGTCCTGTAAAGTGATTAAATTTTAGATTTATGTGAAAGATTATTTTCTTAAAAATGAAACTTTATTATTTTTTAAAGTTCGTGCACCACTTTTTTCAAGGTGCCTCAACTTTCCTCAATACCACACACAAGCCCTTTTCACCTCTCCTGTGACCATTTTAAAGTAAAACACCAGGCTTAATGTACTGCACGAGAAATCCATATATTTCCAACTACTCTGTTATAATTTTCCTCAACTGCCTCTAGGGTTTCCTCTCTTATCACTCGATTAAAGCTCAAGTTCTCTCTCATTTCTTTCTGTGGTCTCCATTGACAGATAATCAGTATGGAGCAAGGAGAACTTAGCGAAGAAACTAGGAATTCGAAATGTTCTTGCAGAAACTTCAACTTTGATGCACCGCTTTTGTCGACAAGGCGTATCGGCGGCTATGCGGGTGAAGAACTGTCCTGCAGAAGTTCACAAGGTTTTGCAAGTGATAGGGTTCCATTTTCTTGGGAGCAAGCTCCAGGCAAGCCCAGAAACTTGGAGAGAGATGACATCCATGATGAGAATGAGAATACTCCTCGCCTGAGGCTCCCACCATGTCTTTGGCAGCATCAATCAGCAGAAGCAACAAACAACGATTATCCTCACAATGATGTTGATGATCATGCAGTACTTGCTGATTTTGATGATAGTTGTGATGGCAATAATGGCGGCGATGATGCTGCTTTCTCAGATGCTATGGACGTGCTCTCCTTGTCAGAGGCAATAGACATTGTGACAAAAGCCGAGAAAGATCATGAATTGGATGGTTTAAAGCTAAAGTTTGCAGAGTCAAGCGGTAAGGAGTCTCCAAATTACATGATCAAGCGCTTTCTTCGTGATGCCACTACATTGGCTACATCATCTGCTTTAACCTTCTCCAAGAGTTTCAACAAGAGGCTTCCTAAACCGTCAGATTACCCTGAAGCTTGTGGGTCGAACGTAGTAAGCCAATCATGTGCTTCACCGAAGGGTTGTGGCCTAGAAAGTCTCTTCTCCTGGCGCATGAAGCATAAACTTTGTAGCATAAAGAGCCCTACCCGGCAAGAATCTGTAAATGTACAACCTCAATCTAGGGCAAAACAAAAGAAACATCGTTGTTCATCAGCTAATGCTTTAATTAGTAACGTAGATAAACGTCGTACTTGAGACTAATGAGAAATTTTCCTCTTTTTTGCGATATCAGTTCAAATGGTAAGGCAAGACTGCATAAGTACTTAGGCTTACAGAGACTTCCAAAGATATATATATATATATATATATATATATATATATATATATATATATATAGTCGGATTCATGTTGGTTCTGGAGTAGCAATATATAATGAAATCTATTTCCATTTTATAGCATTATATATGTCAACAGTATATGATAATCGAATTGATCATTAGATTGTCACTACAAAAAAAAAATTGTTTTGAGACAGATTATTTACGATGAGAATAATCATTTAAAATAAAAATAGACTTATTTTAATAAGAAATAATCATTTTTATAAAAAGTAACCGGCAGTAAATAAGTTGTTATTTGTCAACTTGAAAGTGAAGTTGCAATCGCACAAAGTCTGTACTTGTGTAATGTTATATATACATCAATACAATTCTGGGTTGATCTAAAAGAGAGCACGTCTCGTTGTAGGAGTGGCTTACTTGTCACACTTTTTGTAAATATATTATACATATTATATTATTTGAAAAGAGTTTTTATTAGTATTGAATTTTGGATAATTAGAAATAAAAATAACTGCTCATTAGAAAATGTTAGAATTAATGATCATCAGTTACGTACATTCCTTAATTAATGGAAGGAAATAACGCTTAGAAACGTACGTGTAAACAGGACATGAACATAAAAATTAGAATATAGTCTATAAACCTCAATCTAACACTCTGCATAGAGAACAATTGTGTGACGATTTACAATTAATAAATTATTGATTAATTTTACGAATACTTGATCAATGATGGCCAGAGGTGAGTGTTCTAATGATTATTTTTATGAGAAATGATAGTTGCAGTCGTGAGTGTACAAAAGTCGTGCAATCACTCGTAAAAAAATAAATAAATATGGGACTCATATGAAAAAAATAATTTTTTAATACTTAACTCTACAAAGCGACTGTACGATGCTTGCACTATTACAGAATAAAGATGCAGCCAACTTACAAGCTACAAGTCGTATACCACATGCTACAAGCTACAAGTCGTATACCACATGCTACAACTACAAGTCGCACAACACCACTTCCACATGCAACACGGCATGATGAAAAAGAATGATCTCTTTATTTTGTCTTTATCTGCATTACTCACTGTTTTATTCTTTTTGTATTATTCATTTAATTATCTGGCAGTTATATTTAGTAGGAGAAATGTTTGTTTGTTAGAGATGGCAGTATATAGCAGGCCCTTCCCACCACATTGTACCTAGGTCTTTTCAATAAATCAGAGTGTGGAATATTCATCTTCTCCATGCATTGTACTCCTTGATTCTCTGGTTCTTCTTCCCACTTTTATCTTTACTTACATGGTATCATGAGCCTAGGAGCATTTGTTTTTTCATGGAGGACACACAGGAACATTCGAATGGCTCATACTCTATTCATACACACATAAACACAAACACCTCACCTGCATCCTGTTTCTTGAACCTTGGTGACCTTAGCAACCCATTTTGCTTGGACAATGGCGACAACCCTGCCGTTATCCTCGTCATAGATCTACTTACCACCGACAACTACGCAACCTGGTCCTGTGCTATGCGACGAGCACTACATGCGAAGAACAAACTCAGCTTCATTTCCGGTGCCATTCTGCAACCTACTGACCTAGCGGACCCTCTGCTCGAGCTCTAGGAGCGCTGCAACGACATGGTAGTGTCGTGGATGCAGAACTCCATCAGCCCTTCAATCAAATCTAGCGTCGTGTTCTTTGATGATGCTAGGGAAATTTGGCTCGACCTTCAGCATCGATTTTCTCAGCAAAATGGGCCTCAAATTTTCCAGCTTAAGAAAACTCTTTCCAGCCTTCATCAAGATCATGACTCAGTAAGTATTTACTATGGTAAGCTGAAAACCCTTTGAGATGAACTCTCCATTTACGATCCAATTCCTGCTTGTACTTGTGGTTCTACAAAAACTCTCTTGGATCGCTATCAAAGAGATTGTGTGTTTCAATTTCTTATGGGTTTACATGAATCCTACGCTAATGTGCGTGACCAGCTTATGCTGTTAGACCATTTGCCTCCTATCACTAAGGTCTTCTCTCTAATTCACCAACAAGAACAGCAACCCTAGCTGCTTCCCATCATTCCCTCCCCCGATTCAATGGCCTTAGACATGAAGAAACCTTACACACACATTAATTCCCCTCACCCACCCAAACCTTCCTTCAAGAGGGATAAACCATATTGTGTGGCGCCTTGTTCCCCAATAAAGGTCTTGATGAGGATACGTGGTGCTAGTTTGTCGGCAACACCTAGGGTTTAGATTAGGAATAGGCATGCATTGTTCGAAAGGAAGTTCACATGTCAATTGCTATTCATTTATACCGCAGCAGAATAAGTAAATTTTTAGTCAGAGACTAAACACTATTCATACCAGAGACCTAAACAATAAATAGGTTCATTCATTAACACAAATATCCATATATCACTGTCACTTCCTAAATAATATTACACAGTATCATCTGTTCATTTCCTACATCCAGGTATAACAAACTAAAAGTGATTTTTCGCCTGATTAAATGATACATCTCTAAAATCATACAAATACTATTAATGGATACATGCCTTTGTTACTATTGCTCGAGCGAGGTTGGTCTTCAATCTTCGAGTACCTTTCCTGGGGCTAATTCTACATCAAAATCTATGGTTTCGATAAAGGAAATCATATGTAGATTAAACAGTTATGACAAATTTGTTAATGAGAAACAATGCATATGAAGATTTAATGCACATGTTTTGAATTCCTTCATGCTCCTCTGGTAGTGCCTCTCTATATGCTACTGGGCCTACCTTCCCCAACACTTGGTAAGGTTCAATATATATTGGGCTTAATTTTCCTTTTAGCCTAAATCTCTTTATTCTTTTCATTGGTGACACCTTGAGATATACCCAGTATCTTCCATAAAGGTCAATTCCTATCTTTTTATAGCAACGTAGCTCCTCTACCTAGTTTGGGTCGTGGCCATCCTTTCCTGTGAGTTTGACTTGCACCCTCGTCTCTTGTATGATCTCCAGTTCAATCACTCTAGCCTCACCCACTTCATTCCAACATAATAGCAATCTACACTGCCTCTCGTATAATGTCTCGTAAGGGGCCATCTGAATGGTCACCTGATAACTATTGTTATAGGCAAATTTGATGAGTGGGACGTGGCTTTCCCATGGATCTTTAAAGTCTAACATGCATGCTCTCCACATGTCCTCCAGCATCTAGATTGTCCTTTCTGACTGTCCGTCAGTCTGTGGAAGGTCTGCACTACTAAATCTTAGCTTAGTGCCTATAGCCACTTGCAAACTTCTCTAAAAGTGAGATGTGAATCTAGAATCTCAATCTAACAATATGGTCTTGGGTAAGCCTAACTATCTCTCTTATATACAACCGAGTGAGCTTACTTAGTGTATCCATAGTATTGCCCGATAGAAAGTGGGCACCCTTGGTCAATCTATCTATGATTACCCAAACATCATCTTTACCACTAGGGTTCGGTGTAATCCGACCACAAAATCTATAGCTATGTCTTCACATTTCCACTCTGGAATGGGTAAAGGCTGTAAATTCTTAGCCGATCTATGATGTTCGGCCTTCACTCTCCTACAGGTGGCACATTTCTTAATGAAATGGGCAATATCGTGTTTCATTCCTTCCCACCGAAAACTTTTCTTAATATCTCGATACATTTTTGTGCCTCAAGGTTATATTGAATATGAAGAGGAATTTGCTTCGACTAGTATTCTTTCCAGAATTTTTGAATTAGCCGGAACTACTTTTCGCCCACTAAATAATATGGTCCCATTCTTGCTCAAATTGAAATGCAAAGGTCATTTCCCTCTCCGGACTCTTCGTTAGATTTCTAGTAGTTTTGGGTCCTTTTTCTGGCCCTTCAACTCGTCGAAGTCACTCACTCTTAATTCCTACATTGTAGTGAGAATTTCTTCCTACGGTGAGTCCTTCACCAACAATTGCCTCATTCCTTCAAAAAATGAATCCACATATGTGGAACCTTGTACATCCTTAGACTTAGACTTACGACTCAGCACATCAGGGACTAAATTAGTTTTTCCCAGGTCATACATGATCTCGCATCAATAGTCGCTTATAGTCTTCAGCCACCTTCGTTGTCTCATGTTGAGGTTCTTCTGGGTGAAGAGGTGCCTCAAATTCTTATGATCCATGTATACCTCACACACTTTGCCATATAAGTAATGTCGTCAAATCTTCAATGCAAACACTATTGTTGTTAGCTCCATGTCGTGAGTGGGGTAATTCTTCTCGTAGTCCTTTAATTGCTTAGATGCATAAGTTACTACCCTTCATTCTTGTATCAAGACACATCCTAGCTATACTTCGATGCGTCACTATAAACCACAAATAGCTTGTGAGGCTCTGGTAATGCTAACACATGGGTTGTGGTTAACCTTCTCTTCGATTCCTCAAAACTTTGTTCACATTTTTTGGTCCAAATGAACTTGGCATTCTTCCATGTCAACATTGTGAGAGAACTAGATAATTTGGAGAATCTTTCCAAAAACCTCCTATAGTAACCAGCTAGTCCCAAGAAACTCCTAATATTGTGTACAGTTGCAAGATGCTACCAATCCACTGTTTTGATCTTACTCAGGTCCACTATGACTACTTCCCTGAATATCACGACCAAGGAACTTGACCTCCTGTCATCAAGACTCACACTTGTAGAGTTTGGCAAACAATTGATGTTCCTTAAGTTTCCCTAATATCAGCCTTAGGTGACTTTCATGATCCTCGACATTCTTGGAATATATTAGAATATCATCTATGAACTCCACTGCAAACATATCAAAGAATGGTCTAAACACCCTATTCATGATATCCATGAACGTTGTTGGGGCATTAGCTAACCCAAATGGCATCACTGTAAACTCAAAATGGTCATACCTTGTTCAAAATGTCGTTTTTGGTATGTTACCTTCCCTAATTCATAGTTGGTAATAACCAGACCTAAGATCAATCTTAAAAAACACCGTTGTTCATTGAAACTAGTCAAACAAGTCATCTATCCTTGGTAGAGGGTAGCTATTCTTTATGGTCATCTTATTCAGCTTTAAATAATCGATGCACATCCTAAGGATCTCATCCTACTTCCTAACAAATAGCACTAGTTCTCCCCAAGGTGATATACTTGGCCTAATAAATCACTTCGTCAATAATTCCTGCAAATGATTCTTTAGTTCTTTCAACTCTATTGGAGCTATCCTATAAGGTGCCTTATGTACTGGAACTGTCCTAGGTTTTAACTCAATAAAAAATGCAACTTCCCTAGGAGGCAGTAATCATAGCAATTCTCCAAACATTTATGGGAACTCACTTACTACTAGTATACCTTGTACCTCTTTAGGCTCCTTCTTTTTTAGCACTATAAGTGTATTAAATATATTAAATAGGCTTCAGCTCCACTCGTCAACTCGTTCTTGGTTTTAGTGAGGTAATTATCCTTGACATTGATCGTAACTTACTACTCGGAGTAGCCTATCTTCCATTCCAAGCACTCATAATGTTACCGGCTTTTAGGGGTACTACCCGGCCATCGCCCCCATGATGTGAGGGTGGCGCCCCTCGTTTGTGTGCCAGGGGTGAGAATGGAGCCCTCATATATCCCTCCCCCCCGTTCCACCACCACTCACGGTTGTGAGTTGTCCCAGTCAAAAACAAAATAAACAAAAAAAATTCAAATTCACAAAAAATTTACAAAACCATCTCAAATCCATAATAATACACATGAAAAACCAAAACTAGCGACCAGATTAGACCAAAAACAACTAGAAACATGAGGATTTGAGGAAAGAAAAAATGAAAAAAAAAAACTATACGTTGTTCACGGATCTGAGCCTCTAGAGAGGAAAGAGAGAGCGAGGGGGAAGAGAGAAGATGAAGATGTGGGCCACGCAGTTGTGGCGACTGCGAGTGGGAAAGAGGAGCTCAAAGCAGTGCACATAGAGAGAGAGAGAGAGAGAGAGAGAGAGAGAGGGAGAGGGAGAGGGAGAGGGAGAGGTGATTACATGGGGAAGGGGAACCCCACCCCCCCAAAAAAAAAAAAAATTTGGGGGGGGGGGGGGGGTGGACCTAGCCCAACCCCTGTCCTCACCCTTGTTTCCCTTGCCTGTCCTGCATCTGCATGGGTGGGCGAGGTTGCCCACGCCGCCCAGGCAGGGGCAAGGCGGAAGGGGACAGGGTGACGGGGGGTAGAGCCCTGCCATCCACCCCTATCATCTTTTATCGATAATCTGTACTCACAAAATACATAAATAACCAATCCATGACTAGGATAACATCGAATCCCAATAGGTCAAACACTCTTAGATCCGCCTCCATGATATTGCCTATTTCTAAGTGACAATCTGCAACCACCTTGGTGTAGGATACCATTTATTTGTTTGGTAGTGCAACATAAATCTTCTGTTGCATTGGTTCTACCTAAAGGCCACTTATTCTAACGAACGTTGTGGATACAAATGACTGGAATGCACCCAAGTCAAATAAATCACTCACACAGTATTGAAACACTTTAAATCGCCTTGAAATGACCAAACAACTCCCTTCTTACTCTCCACTCCTAAAATTACTAACTAGTTAGTTGAGGTCATGACCTAGTACCTGTGACGACATCTGCCTCTTGAGTCTCTGGGGCATCTGTGTCCACTTCTCCTGGCATGAGAGCGTATACTCTTGATGGTATCACCTGCCTTTGGTCTCCCCATCCTCCACTAGGGTTGGTATGTTGTACTTGCACCACATGAAGACAATACTTAGAGAAGGCCTTGTCCGTCCACATCTATAGCAAGAAAGTGAGGCCTGTCGGGATTATGCTTAACCTAATTATGTTTTTTATAGAAAAGTCTCAAGCCCATAGATTAATAGTCTATCCCAACAGTTCTTCTTTGGCCCATGTTTAAAAAAAACATTTAGCTGATACACCTAAGTGTAACAGAGGGCTTATTATTTTCATTCCTGAAACGTATAGTGCCTTACGCACATGACCCTTTTTTGTCCAGTGTCCTCTATTTTCTTTCTTACACGTTACAACCATCCCTCCCTTATTCCAGCAGCACCACCCACATTTCTCTCTCTTTCTTAAATCCCCATAAAATTGATACATCTCACAGTGTCGAGTAGCTCCAGAAGATTCGAGCGTCGCCAACCATTCTGATTTTTTTTTATGTTGCTGTCGTTCGTAACATAGCTCTATTAGTTTCGACCATTGATTTCCCCCCCCCCCCTAAATTAATGGTATTTTTCCTATAAATACCTGCAACCTCGAAGATCTCCAATGCACCCAACTCAGTTTCAAGTTTTGCCATCTCTCTTCACTCAAAATATTATTTTCCCTTTCAAGATTTCTTCAACAGGAACGATTCCAATAAGCCTCTATCTCTTTTCTTTGGTTAATATGTTTATATTAATAAGTTGTATGTGTTTATATTTTCTGTAAATTATTTCACCTATAAGTTGAGCTTTTGAATTTAATATATATATATATATATATATATATATATATTTCTGATTTTCTCCTTGTGAACCTGTGAATATTCTAAGTTTACCGAATGATGTTATACTTGATGACAAAAAATGGTTCAGAAGTTCCATTTTTTTTTAGATTGATAATGTAAAAATTTAAATGATTTAGAATTTTGGAAATTTTTGGAAGATCGTGTCTTGGTTTTACAAAATGAAGAGGGGTTTTCTGCTGAATTTGATAGGAAGAACTAGTAGGTCGGGGTGGGGGGGGGGGGGTGTTGGAGCTTTGGGTGTTTTGATTGTTAAACGTGATGTAGATTTATGTTTGGTTGGTAGATGTTGAAATCTCTAGTTGGTAGTAATTTATGAAATAAGAGATTTATCATTTGAGTTTTTTGAGGGGTCAATCTTGATAAAATTTAAGACAATTGTTTTTGAGATTCTGGAATAATGAAAACATGGGTTATGAGATTAAATTCTTAAAGAAACAAATCCTTACAATGGGTTTCCTTATAAAGTGATAATGCAATTTCTCATAGTGCAAAATATGCTTGACTCTCCTCTACATGCTTTTCCATAAGCTAGCCAAAATACTCGTACAGCTATGTGTCATTACATTTATGTCTTTAATTTATAAGCCATGGCCAAACGTGTTTTGAATTTGGTTTTACGTTCGGTGACAGTTGGATATTTTAGGCTTGTTTTTATGTTTAGTTGATGTTACGTTGGGTTTGATTTTACGGTGAGTTTGTGTTTACGTTTAGTTAACATTATTTAGGTCCTGAGTAATACAGCTATCTTTGTCAAGTGGTATTTCGTGTATCGAGGTAAGTAGGTTTAATTGATATGATACTTTTATTAAAATTGTTTCAGCACTTTATTTATTTATTTTTATCAAGCATGTATGAAGTGCTATTGCTTAGAATTTTTTTTTTGCATATAAATGTTAAAACATCTCAAAGCAAATTAGAAAATCATGCAGTGTGACTTGAGCCTAAACTTGTACGTAAGTAGTCATGCATATTTATCGATGATTATCTTTGAAACTTCATGGGAGTTATAGTATTGTTACGTGAAATGATATATGAATTTTATGTTAATACGGTACTTTACTAAATTACTTTTAGAATTATAACTATATCGAAGGACTTTGAGAAGGTGTAGACCCGTTCAATGAGAAATGTATGAGGATGATAATTACACTAAAAGACATTGAGAAAGTGTAGACCCTAAACAAACGATTAAAAGGGAAGGATAATTACACCTAAGAACATTAAGAAGGTATAGATATTAAATGAGAAGGTTATGGGAAATACAGATACCCTTGAAAGGGCAGTTCTCGATGGAGAAATTTTTGGAAGTGCATCTTTACGTTGTATAAGATTTTCAATTTATTCTCAATACTATGTTTTCATGGATTGTTTCCATTTTCAGTCTATTTTCATTGTTTATTAAATGAGGCTCATATGTTACACTTACCTAAATCAATCATACTTACCGAGTTGTGGACTTTCCTTCTGCCTGTCAAATTTTTTATAATGAGAGCATGTCAAAAAGGAGGCTTAGAGGACATGTGGGAGGGTTAGAATGAGAGCGATGGAATAAATGTCGTCTATGCAATATTTAGAAATTTATTTGAAGCTTTTATAAACGAATATTTTGAGTTGGTTAAATGTTTTGAACTCAAGTTATATATGATGGATTTTAGTTCATTTTCCTTATTATTATTTAAGTTACCATTGTGATGTCAATAGAATCACCACCCATATTTAGAAAAATTAGGGTGACAGGCGACACTAGCCCTCGTGTGGCCTATGACAATAACCTCACAACAGTGTACCACTACAAGAAAAATAGCTTTTTGCATCGCCTAAAATGGTCACAAAAAGCATTATAAGCATCACAATTGTGTTTTAGTGTCACTTGAAAATCGATGCAAGATCATCGGTAATATTGAGTTGCAAAAAGTTTTTCGCATCGAAATGAAATATCAATGCAAAAAAATTTCTTTGCAATGATATTTGTCGACACTAAAGGAGGACAAATTTGACGTAAAAGACACTCCAAATGGTAGGAAAATGCCCTATTAGAGACCAGAGTCCAGTGTTGCAAAAACAAAATAGCGCCAAAAATAAGCTCATTTTAGCACTTGCTTGTCGTAAATGGACTACTTTTACGTCAATATATATTGCTGCAAAAACTAAATAATGACGCAAATGACTTCTCATTTCCGTCACATATATTCCTTCGCAAAAGCACTAGCTTTCCGTACATGGACTATTATTTGCATCGCTCTATATTGTTGCAAAAACTAAATAGCGATGCAAATACATTCTCATTTCCATCACATATACCCGTCGCAAAAGCACTAACTTCTTGTAAATAGACTTTTTTGCATCACTCTATCTTGTTGCAAATGAGTAGTTTGGCAGTAAAAAAATTAGTTTATTTTCATCAATAACTATAAAGTCACAAATACTTTGGACTACTGATGGATTTATTACATTTTGAGTAATAACCAAAATGACGCAAGTACACAAGATCCACCACAATGGAACCATTTATTTTTACGGGAAATAATTTTAAAGAGCAATATTGCATTTATGCTCAGAAAACATACTGGAATCTAATTGCATTTTAGGAAAATTTCACATTCCAAAAAATAGTTTAAATAAACATTAATGTTTCAATTTAATTTATACACACCATCAAATTGATCATTATAAAAGATAATGAACCTCAAATCAATCACTTGATCATCAAAAACTTGAATCAAAACATTAGTGTTCAACATGACTTTTTGATGATCAAATGAGAAAGATTCTCAAGAGAAGCTCATGACTAAGAATCTGGTTAATTTGTTTTAAAATCACTAATCAGTGGCAGTGGAATACTTAATGTAAACACAACTGCTATGTATCAATCATTATGCATATATAGGGCTAAAAATAAAAACTGGTAAATCGGCCCGATTTAAGATTTCTTACAACAAACATAATGAAAAATGGTCCATTAACAAACATTTGACCATGAGTTTACAAGAAGAGAGATTAAGACATAAAATATTGAAAGTGCTCATTTTGTTACTCAAAGAAGGGAAAATGGAAGGAGGGCAAAAGTTTTGATTTTAAAAATTTTAAGGATGATAGAAAAGCGCCATTCATAGACAATGATATATGCTTCTTTTGCAAGAAAAATGTGTACAAAAAAAATGATTGCATAAAGTATAAATCATGACTTGAGAAGAAAGGTAATCTTAATTCTCTTGTGTGCTCCTAAAAAAAGAAAAAAAAAACCCTATCTTGTGTGCTATGAGCCCAACTTTGTAGACTCCCATCATAATACATGGTGGATTGATTTGGTCACCTCAATTCATGTTGTCAATATCATGCAATGGTTTCTCAACTTAAGGAAACCAATGGCAAGTGAACGCATCTACTTAATAAATGGGATGTGTTCGCAGGCCGAAGCTGTAGGAACTTTTAGACTTGTTTTAAAATAATGTTTATATTTAGGACATTGGAAACACATTTTATATACCTCTATTTTCTAGAAACTTGGTATCTATGTATAGATTAGTGCCTTTAGGATTTGAATTTAACTTTGTGAGTTTTAAATGCTTATGTATTTAAAAACTTCACATTTGTAGGCTCTAGGATCTTGATTAAAGGTTTATATAAATTAAATTTAGATTCTATTTTTAAAAATAGTCTATTAACTCTGTATGATGACATTGACACTAAATGTAAATATTATTGATGAGTCCTCCTCTATATTATGGCATAGGAGATTGAGAATCTCTATAGAGAATTAAAATATTAGTTAATGATGGAGTCTTAAAGACTCTGGACTTCTCAAACTATGGTACTTGTGTGGACTGCATAAAGTATAAACAAAACAACAAGACCAGTAAAGGTGCCAAGAGTAGTGAGAAAACTCTTGGGATCATACACACTAACATCTATGGACCATTTTGTAATGTCTCAAAGGAAGGCCAAAGCCACATGACCTATACTTCAAAAGGACTAGCTATAAAGAGTAAGAACTTCTCCTTCCCAAGTAATGTGGGATCTCATACATCATCTACCCTTATCACTTATAGAATGGGATATCATACATTGAGTATCCCTTGTTTGAATGGTTAGAGATTTTTTATCTCATTTATTGATAACTATTTACAATTTATGTATATTTACCTCATTTTTTATAAATCTGAAATACTTGATGCTTTTAGAATATATAAAAGTAAGTAGAGAGATAATTAGAAAAGAAAATAAAGATCATAAGGTTTACAGGGGTGAAGAATATGATGGTAGACACAGAGTTAGAGAAATGACTTGGTCCATTTGCCAATTTTCTCAAGGAATAAGGTATAATTGCTCAGTAAACATTAATACCAAGTTCACCTCATGAAAATGGTGTTACTGAAAGGTGAAATCGTACCTTTTATGGATATGGTAAGAATATGCTCAATAATTGTAATTTTTCTCTATTTTTGTGGAGTGAGGCATTAAAAAATACAGTGTATATCTTAAGTAGAGTTTCATCTAAAGTTGTTCCCAAAATCTTATTTGAATTATGAAAATGATAGAAACATAGTTTAAAACATGTGCATATGGGATTGTCAAGTTGAAGTTAGGGGCCTACAATTCGTAGCTAAGGAAATTGGATCCAAGGATAAATAACCACTGGCTATGCAGAAAATTCTAAGGGTTACAAGTCTTATTGTCCCTCAAATACACCTAGAGTTGTGGAAGCCATAAACGCGAAATTTATAGAAAGTTTTAAAATAAGTGGGAGTAATGGTCCTTGAAAGATAGAACGGGAGGAAACATAGAATTCATATATTACATTCGCAAATTAAAATGAAATTATTGTCATTCAAGAAAATCAATATGATACCGTTGTAGAACAATCAATTCAAGAACTACCATCAACTGAAAAGGAACATACCAACTTTGACTCTACAGTCCAGCATCTACATAATATAGATGAAATTATAGTACTAAGAAGATCCTCAAGCATAAGGAAGTCTGCTATTTCTGATGATTACTTTGTATACCTATTAGAGCCCGACTTTGATGTATAACCTAAAGAGGATCCCATTTCATTTTCACATTCCATGAGTGGGGAAAACTCAAAATTTTGGCACGATCCTATGATAGAAGAAATGGAATCCATGGCTAAAACCATTGACTGTAAAAGAGTTTATAAAACTAGAAAAGACTCAAATGATAATATTGATAAATATAAAGTTAGACTGTTAGATAAAGAATTCGCACAAAGAGGATGTATTCACTGCCATGATACTTTATCTCATGTTTCTATGTTTTAGATTGATCATGGCCTTAGTAGTTTACTTTGATTTATAGTTATATCAAATGGATGTAAAACAACGTTTTTGAATAGGACAATTAAAGAAGAGGTATATATGAAGCGACTTGAAGGGTTTTATTCTATTAAATGTGATCATTTAGTTTGCAAACCAAAGAAATCAATTTATGGGATGAAACAAGAATCCCATCAATGATACTTGAAATGTCATGATGTTATTACTTCATTTGATTTTAAAGAGAATATTCTGGATAATAGCATATACCATAAATTTAGTCTGAGTAAGTTTATTTTCTTAGTCCTATAGCTTGATGATATTTTGCACACAATTAATAATTTGGGTCTATTAAATGACACTAAAAAGTTTCTATTTCGAAACTTTGAAATGAAGGGTTTAGTTGAATCCTCTTATGTCTTAAGCATATAGATTCATCGAGACAAGTTTAGAAAAATCTTTGGACCTTCTCATAAAGCCTAATAAAGCCTACATTGAAAAGATGTTAGAGGAATTTAGAATGAATGAATATAGACCCAATGCAACACTCATATTAAAGGGTAATAAATTTAGTTTAAATCAATGTTCGAAAAATGCTTTGGAAAAGAAAGAAGTAGAAACATTCCATATGCATATGCTCATGGTAGTTTAAAGCATGCACATGTTTGTATAAGACCTAATATTGCATATGTTATTGGAATGTTGGGAAGACACCAAACAATCTTGGAATAGAACATTGGAAGGCTACTAAAAAGGTTACGAGATATTTACAAAGAACAAAGAATCATATGCTTACTTATAATTATGTTGATTTTCTAGAAGTGGTTAGATATTCAGACTTAGATTTTGCAGTTTGTCAAGACTCTAATAATTTCACTTCAGGATATGTGTTCATGTTAGCAGAAGGTGCCCTATCGTGGAAGAGCACTAAACAAACAATCACTGCATCATTTACTATGGAGGTAGAATTTATGGCATGCTTTGAAGTAATTTCACAAGCGAAATGGTTTAGGAGCAAAATGGTTTAGGAGTTTTATCATAGGTGGGGGTGTAAAATTTATTGGTTCGGACCGGAAAACCCAAATCGAATGGGCCCAATCCTGACCGACCAAACTGATGAGTATATTGGTTGGTTTCGGTCCATATAACCTTAGAATTTAGGTTTTGGGTCCAGTCTCGGGGTGCCTTTTTTTGGACCAAAACGGACCGACCGAAGTGTATATATAGTTTTTAAAAAATATTATATATATAATACTTTTATGTATATTTTTTTCCTTTCATTTTCTATTTTTTTTCTTTTATTTGGAGTTTGGATTATATGCATTTTTCAATTTCTTCTTCTCTATTTTTTGTTTTTAAATTTATTATATTGATTGCTAATTCTCGTTGATGGATATAGATAATTTTGATAATGTTTTCAACTTTTCTTTAAGCTATTTTCCAAAACAAAATGTGTAAATAAAGTTAAATAGTTGATATTCAAATTTGGAAAAAATTTGGGGTTTTTCTTGTTAGTTGGGCCGAAAATAAACATTAGAAGTGATTTTGAGCTTTTTTTTTTTTTTTTTTTTTTTTTTGTTACGTTTGGCCCAGACCGAATTTAGCGAATTGGACCGAATGTACTAACCGGAGCCATAGATAATCATTTATCCAGTCTATAAGAGTAATCAATCTGGAAAATGAGTGGACCGAAAGTTTTGGTCTAGTCCAAAAATCTCCCCATGGACTGACCGGTCCGAGAATAACTAAAGTGGGAGTAAAAACAAACATATTGACAAAAGTATCTTGCTGTTAGAGGGAGTTAAGGAACAATAAGTATCAATAAACCATACAAGTACATCATTTATGATTGTAGATCTCATGACAAAAGGGCTCTTAATAAAAATATTTCTAAACATGTAGAGAGCATGGGTTAATTGGCTCATTCTTGTTTGATTTGATTATTTTATACCATACTTGTTGCTATCAAGATCAACATTTTTTATTTGTGCAGATAAACTATTTGCTACTAATCTATGACGTATGGACCCAGAATAACTTATAGGAAGTCATTCACAAAGAGATATATCACATATAAAATTTATTAATAGAGACTAATACATTGTCATACATGGAAGAAAATCTTAATATAATAACATAATTACCATGCATGATTCATGTATTATATCTTTCTTCTAAAGGTTATAGTTTTAGTAAATTTAAGTGTGAGCATATTCGGTTTTAGTTACCTATATGATTTTAAATGATTATCACGTAAGCCAAGTGGAAGAATGAAAGAGCATGTCTCCTTATAGGAGATTTAGGCCTTATTTGGATAGCGAGTTGAGATGAGATAAAAGTTAAAAGTTAAATAAAATATTATTAGAATATTATTTTTTAATGTTATTTTGTTTTGAGATTTTAAAAAGTTGAATTGTTTATTGTATTTTGTTTGAAAGTTTGAAAAAATTGTAATAATTAAATGAGATGAGAAATGAGTTAATATGGTTTCACTATCCAAACCAGGCCTTAAAGTGTCTTACATGCCACACAATTTGTAAATATATTATATGTATTATATTATTTTAAAGAGTTTTTATTAATATTAAACTTTTGGATAATTAAAAATAAAGTTAATTGGTCATTGAGAAATGTAAGAATTAATGTACGGTTACGATTTCTTGATAGAAGGAAATAATGCTTAGAAATTTTTGGATAAGGGTCTTGACCTATTTATATAACTCCATAAAAAAAAATATGTTATCAAGGCGATGTGGATAACGTACCTAATAAAGTATTTACATGGCATAATTATTTGATTTGAAAGATAAATTTTAAAATTTAAATATATCTTACATGCAAATCAAATCTTACCATGTAAGTGATGCAGATTGCATATTCTACGCACCGATCGGAGAATAGAATAACTCTTCTGCATCAGTCATGACATTAAGGTAAAAAATAGATAGGCTGAAATTAAAATCTCCATCCAACACTCTCCATATAGGAAAAATGTTAGGATTCACAATCAATAAATAATTGATTCTACGAACATTTGATCAACGATGTTCAGAGGTAAGTGTTCTAAGGATTCTTTTATTACTTGATTTTTCTCCCAAATCTTATAAATATAATCATCTTGCCAACTAATCCTAGCTTTGACTTTCTATGAATTCATAAAATAGTTAAACATTCGATATTGCAGCAGAAATCAAGTTTCACGTACCTCTATGTTGTACACTTGTTCCAAACAGAAACCACATTCCCAGTAGTTTCCATCACAGACGTTCATACATGAACGTCATTTTTTTTGTTGCAATAACAATTAATTGAAAACCAATTGTACAAGAAATTAATACACTTGTTTCGCAAGAACCTCTCTCTGCCTAAACATGTACGCTTAACGTTTTGAAGAAAACTTTCTTGTTTGTTTTCGTAGATGAGATGAGTTGAGATTAAAGTTAAAAAGTTAAATAAAATATTGCTAGAATATATTTTTTAATATTATTTTTATTTTAAAATTTGAAAAAGTTGAATTGTTTATTTTATTTTATATTAAAAATTAAAAAAATTATAATAATTAAATAAGATAAAAAACGAGCCGTCTTCAAAACACTCTCAACTTAACATGCAACAGAAAAAGTAGCAGAATGAGATTAAAAACTCTAAAAACAATTTATTTGCTAAAGAAAATGAGCACGCTAGGGCATAAACTAAACTAATAATAAGAAATGTGGACCCAAAAAGGAATGATGACTTTCATTAATTGGTATGCATGCCTAAAAAATGAAAAGAAAAATTAGTACAGCAGGACTAACAAAAAAGACCGTACCCTCCTGGCCTGCTGATTAATTAGTAATTACCATCTTCCACGGTTTATGGAACCGGTAGAGATGCCCCCATTGGAACTTGACGAAAGATGGGGATTTGTGATATTCATGGTATCAGTAATAGAAATGCCTTCTAACATTTTCGAGTTCACTTCACTGAAGCCATGAGAATCGAGAGAACTCCAGTCATCATTAATGGTGGGAAGCGGTTCATCCCCACTGAGATACCGTGTAACTTGTCTCATGGTAGGCCTAGCTCCTGGCCTGGGATGGGAACAAAGTAAACCCAATTCCAATACCAACTCTACCTCTTCAACCACGTAAATGGTGTTCAACCTTGGATCAACTGGGTCCAGAATTTGACCCATTCGATAGCTTTCCATTACCCAGTCCACCAAAATGAAATTGCTCGACTCTATTGGTCTTCTCCCGGTGGCCACTTCAAGGAGCAAAACCCCATATGCAAACACATCGGAACTTGTGGATACCTTGCCGGTACGAGACAATTCTGGCGCGATATATCCGATCGTGCCGACGACATTGGTGGTGTGTGACAACTTGTCATGATCATATAGCCTGGCAAGGCCAAAGTCGCCTAGCCGGGGATTCATTTCAGCATCTATCAACACGTTGCTGGACTTCACGTCTCGGTGGATTACCACTTGCGCCCATTCCTCGTGCAGATACAGTAATCCAGAAGCTATGCCTTTCAGGATGCTGAATCTTTTTTCCCAACTCAAAACAAAGTTGTTTTTGGGTTTGTAAATGAGTGAATCAAGGCTACCGTTTGGAATATAGTCGTAGACTATAAGCAGATCGTTTTTATGCTTGCACCAACCTTGGAGATTGACCAAGTTCTTGTGTCTCAACCTTCCCAAGCTCTCAATCTCAGCTGCAAATTCTCTCATTCCACGGGTTGAGGTACGCACTATCTTCTTTACTGCAACTTCGCTTCCAGTGGCAGGTAAAATACCTTTGTAGACTGCACCGAAGCCTCCAACTCCAATAACCTCACTCTCTTTGAAACCCTTGGTCGCTACATAAAGATCCCTGTATTTGAACCTGTGAGGACAATCCAACTCCCAATCCTCGAGAATCTCATGCCGCGCATGCGCCAACCTTTTGTACAAGGTGAGAACAAACAGGCTTCCCATCAAAATAAGCGTTAAAACAGATAAAGTGGCAATCACTGCAGTAACTTGGGGTTTGAAAGATGATGGACTTTTCTCCTTTGGAGGTGGCTCAGGAAGTTGTGAAACATTTAGTGAAGGAGCATCTCCTTTCGTCGAAAAACTCCATCCTAAGATGTAATGAGAGCTTGATTTCTTACCCGTTGATGCGGAGAAACCAACATACATGCTATCCAAAAGAATCGAAGTCAGATCTTTGTGCAGAGTAATGAGGGGTTTGCTCGGTTTCGGTTTCGTTGCTGGAGATATTGTTACATTCACAACTTTTTGCTGGCCATCATATTCTATCCAGGCAAGAATAGGATCACCGCTCTCCAATTTCATTTCTTCTTCGTTTTGTTCATTGCCCTTCTCGCTATAAGCAGCTGGACTAGTTGCCTCGGGCTTAAACATGCCATTGATGTTGATCCCCACATGGTTTCCTTCAGAATCGGAAGGCTCGTTATACCCTTGAACCGTATCAAATTCAACAGCAAATATATGATTGGAAGATTTTCCATCGTTGGATTCATTGAAAATTCCAAGGTAATGCTCAGCCTGAGCTCCAGGAAGTTGCTTGGCGGGAGACAAAATGAAAGCAAAACCATGACCACCTCTGCCGGAGCCTGGGGGGATTATGCAAAAAACGAAAGATGTGCTGAAAGAATAAGCGTTTGGGGATGAAGAAGAAGAAGAATTACTCCTGTTAATGATCGGAATGGATTTGTTATAGAATGCATGTCCTGTAACGAAGTTTGATCGATTGGTGAGCCGAAGTAAACCAGTGGGCTTCATAATAGAGGCTCCCTGATCTGTGGTGAGATTTGCTTCCTGACCATTGAATCCATGAAAGAAGAATTCAACGTTTTGTGATTGAGCAACATGATCAGGAAATGAGATCAGACATAGGAAAGCCAAAAAACAAATTAGTGATAAAGCCATGGAAGTATGAATGAGAGCCGACGTAAGGATTGATCAAAGACGTAAAGCACAAGAACAACAATTTATCAGAACTTTAAAGGAGAGAATTTCGGTCGTTAGGTACTATTCTCTCACCGAGTGAGATATGGAGATGGGAGAGTTGAAGAAGTCAAAGTTCAAGCAGGACAAAAAATACTTGGTCCCTGGAGATTACAGACCACCAACGGCGACACAGTGGAGTCTATTCTACTCTGTCGTCTTTCAGTATTACACCATTAAATCCATGAGATGGATCCTACGTAGCTCTTGAAGTGCTCTGGCCACATCAAGTTCCCGTAGTGGAGAAGGGATTGAATTTTCTAAGTTCGGGAGAATTTGCCCGGTAATGACCAATTTATCGATCCAGTTGCTAAGAGATGAGAGCCACAAGATTAATGATTTTGTCGTTCGAATCTTCTTTCTAGTCTCCTTTGGTGGTAGAAAATGACATTTTTTTTTTTCCTTTGCATGCAAGAGCTGAGATCCTTAATTTGTACGAAACTCTGGAAAATCATAATGACCCGGCCAGTTGTAATTATTGCCTGTATGCAGTTAAATTACTTAATTCCACTCATATCTACTCTAATAGAGTATAATAAGTAAGTATCTAATTATATGAATAGTAATTTTTAATATTTTTCCTTTATTTTTTCTTGTAATTTTTTCGTTAAATTCTGTTTTACTAAAAAATCCTTAAAATCTTTGATTATTTGACACGTAGTTTATTTATAGAATTTAATGAAGGATCTTGTTTTACCAAAAGGTCTTTAAAATTCTTGATCATTTGATGTGTAGCTTCCTTATAAAATTTAATAAATGATCATGTTTTATCAAAAGACTTTTAATATTAAATTAATAATATTTTATTATTATATAAAGAGAAAATAGATAATTCAAGATAGATGCAGATCAATACTCATAATTTGCTGAAGTTTAGATTTTTTTTAATCTTTATTTTTTATCTTTTTCTAATTTTATATTTTTTTTTTCAAATAAATAAATTACTGATTTTTTTACTTTTTTTATTTAAATATTATATCAGATGCACTCAAGGCTAATGTACTTGCATATTTGTGGTTGTTGACACTCATATATATCCATTTAATTTTATTTTTATTATTCGACCATGACTTTCACACGTGGAAGAAACTCTAACATTGGTCTTTCTGCAAACGTATAAATAGATATGGGTGAACGGGGAGAAAGGGTTGAACAAAAAGGACAAGAGATGGTGGAAGTGAAACGATATGTCAAACATGGGGTACTGAGATAGTGCATCCCGATCCATAAAAAATAAATAAATAAATAAATAAAACTTATAATTTCTTTTCTTCTTTCTTCTCTATATTTTTGTCTCTCTTTTTCTTCCCTCTAAACTCCAAACTAAATAGACTTAGATTTCTTGTTTGGAGTCAAAGGAATTAAGGTTATAAATGAAATCAAATAACACTTCTAATTATAATTAAAAAAAAAAAAAAAGTAGTCTGTTTGTAAACTAGCCGATTAATTCATTCGCTCAACGCATAGAAGCTACTTCTAATATAACAAATTATATATAATTTTATTTTATTTATAATTTTAATAAGTTTCATTATAAATGATATGTTATATCAGTGAAAATTACTACAAAAGATTTGATCTTTAGAGACGAAATATTTTATGGACGATTTAAATTTCGTCTCTAAAAGTTCTTATTTGGGATGAAATTTAAATTTCATCCCAAAATATGGATGCGGTTTTTTATGCGTTTGAACGAACTAGACCTTCTGTGAAGAAATACATCGTCTGAAAAAAAACCATTCGAAGGTAAAAAAAAAAAAAAAAAACAGTTCGAAGACAATTTTAAATACATTTCGAATGAATGGTTACATAACTGTTCAAAAAATAGTCATGGCGTGAAAGTATATATAATTGTGCTGGGACTTGATATTTAATCATTCAAACTAAAGTTTTGGTAGAAAGTTATAAATAAATCTGGCGAGGATGTTGCTATAATAGATTGATCCAACGTGAAACACGAGACTATAAGGAAATGAAAAATAAAATTCTAAATATCTTTTTCATGCCTTAGAGATCATCTGATCAAATAAATAAACTATAAATGGATCTGACCAAATACTAATTTAAAAGAAAGAAGTAATAAAACAGAGAGAATATAATAAGATTCTAGATTGAAAGAATTGAAGGTTGCCAAACCATTTAAATAATAAAAGTCCTACAGTATCAATCATTCATCTTTTGAATTTTCATTGCAATCAAAATCCGTATTTAATTCATTGGATTTAATAGGTATCCTTCAAACTCCGTAGATTGCGTGGCCATATGAAGAATATTAAGAGTCAACCCACTATTCGTATTTCAAAGAAAAAATAAATACATTTCATTTTTTATATGAAAATGAATGTGACAACACTATTTCAAAATTCAATTAATACAAATCCCTCAAAAGAAAAATTCAAATAATACAAGCTAAGGTCGGGGCCACTTCATCATTAGTATAAGAATGAATGCCATCTACACACTATATTATTGAAGTTGACCAGAGAAGGCAATGAAAACTAATTGGGCTTTAATTTGTTAGAAAGCCCAATGAGTATGAATGATCAGCCAGTGAGTTTAGATCAGTCTAACCCACATTAGTCTGTATATGACAAATAATAATTAATATATATGTGCAAACCTTCATGTAATAATTAATACGTCTTGATATCTTATGAGGCCGAAATAACTTACTTCTCTATATGTCAGTTATTGTTATATTGAAAATCATGAAAATTTGAAATTAAAAAAGTTAACAAAATGAGTATTGTAAGTAAAATAATAAGTAAAATTATAAGTGAAGAAATTTATGGGCTTAACTCATATCATAAAATCGGTTCTACAAGAGAAGATTATTCATTCCTTATAAACATATTCAAGACCTTGTTCACAGATAATATTTAATTATTCCTCAACAATAATTACATGTAACATTACTCAAATATCAAATATTATTCCTTATAGTTTCACCTCTCAGGAAGTGCTTGCTTAGCATTCATGAGCTTCGTTGCAGTACTGCAGTAAAGGAGGAAGCGATAAACCTTGAATGAGTGGCGGGAAGGAAGAATCATCCTCTTCCCTAGGGCCCAAAGAAAAAACCCAAAAAAGGGCTAAAACCATCTAACCAGACCAAGGTTGGTTCAAAACCAGTTCGGCCCTTTCAAATAAAAAAAAAAAAAAAAAATACCAGTTCGGTCAGCTTTGTTTCTCATAAATCGAAACCGATTAAAAACCGATTCGAACTAAAAAAAAAATATATATATATTTAATTTTTTATACTATATATATTATACACTATATATATATTATAAAATTAATATAATATAAAATTTTAATCTTATTATTTATACTTCATTGACATAAAATTACTCTTAAGTACGAAATGTTAATATCAAATTATTAATATATTATTATTTATCCTCTAGTATTTTTAAGAGTAAGGATTGATTTAGATTTAGAGATGAGATGAAATTGTTTTAGATAAAAGATAAAAATTGTAAAAAATATTGTTAAAATATTATTTTTTAATATTATTATTGTTTTGAGATATGAAAAAGTTGAATTATTTATTATTTTTTAACATGTATTTTTCTATGTATATTTTTTTAATTTATTTTTTATATAGATTTTTTTTATACTTTTAAAAAATAAAATAAATTTAAAATATCATTAAAAAATACTTCATTAATCAGAAAGTAAAAAAAATATTAAAAAATACTTCCTTAATCACGAAATAGAATAAATATTATTATTTATTCTACTTCGTGATTAAGAAAGTATTTTTTAATAATATTATAATTTTTATTTTATTTTTTAAAATATTTAAAATTATTAAAAAATATTTATATAAAAAAAAACGAAAACAATATACATAAAAAAATGCCACGTGCCCAGCGGGAGCCCCCAGCGGGGCATGTAGCATTTTCCTTATTAAAAACCAAAAAAAAACTTTATGTCCCGCCCAACAGCCCCCCTTCCCCTGCTCCTCATTTCACCTTCAGAAGTGAAAATCCCAAACACGACGTTCATTTCCTCCGAGTTAGATGTCCGACCCCGACCGTGTTTTAAAACCAAGAAAGCTAGCCACTTTCTTTCCGTCACCGTCTTCCGGCTCTCCTCCGTCCGACCTCCAATCCGTGAGGTACATTTCCTATTTTTTTCCATCGTTTGGGATTTGTGATTGACTGAGAGGGCATTCAGCCATGGCCAGAGCCTTTAGTACACTTAGCTAATTAGTGTTAGTGTTATGTGATATTGGGACAAACTTTGGTTTATTTTGAATGAAAAACCTATGATGCATGTGATAACAGAGCACGATGGAGTTGGTTTATTCATGCTTAAAACCTATGAACTGGAACTTTTTTTTTGCCGTAAAAGAAGAAATTCTAGATCCAAAAATATCCGAAGATAGATTTATCCATTAACTAAAATGAGCTATGAAGGAAATTATCCACTTTTAGGTCATGCTTTCAAAGTCCATTGACACCCAGGTAGTGAGATTATTTCAACATACCGATTATCACATTACTTTACATATAAAGGAAATTATGCAAAGTCGTTGATTTGCAACACACAACTAAATTATAAAGTGGAAAATTTAATTTTCTTATGTTGGGAGGGAGATGGATAGCCATCAGCTAGCTGTTCATGTATTGATCTATTAAGGCCATCTATCCGATACCCAGACCCAGTTATCAAGGCCAATGACACCATCAAGCTGGACTTGGAAGGCAACAAAATTGTATCTTTTCATCAAGTTTGATGTTGGGAATGTTGTCATGGTGACTGGTGGAAGAAACAGGAGTCATGTTGGAATAATTAAGAACAGGGAGAAGCAAAAGGGAAGTTTTGAAACAGTTCACATACAGGATGCCCTTGGTCATGAGTTCACTTTTGCTTGAAGGCCAACCTATCACTGCTGCTTGATTAGTATTGTTTATCAATTATAGTTTTAGAGCATTACCTAGGTGGAGTTCACTTTTGCTATTTGATCACCCTTCATGAGGTCATGCATGGGATTCATGTTTTTGCTTTAATTTTGCAGTACTGGGTTTTAGACAATTTTGAGTTGCAATACCTTGATTTTCTGTTCTGACTAAAACGAGGGATATCAGACATGTTTATGTGAATTTGAGATTAAAAGGAAAAAAAGAAAATATTAATTAAAAGCTGCTAAACTACTCATTAATGCATGATAGTTACTACCTAGCCTTTTCTAGAAGAGAAACTTGTGTCTTAAAGAAGTAATAATTGCTCTCACTTTAAAAAGTTTTACAGTGAATATCATTGTTGGTGAGCGATGATTATATATATATATATAGGAGGATCGAGGAAGGTTGAAATAGTGGAAGTCAGGGTGTTCCAATATTTGTAAATCTGTTTTTGTTGAAATAGTGCAGATCTAGTGGAAGTCAGGGTGTTTTACTAGTCATTAATTATTTGTATTCAAGTATTAAATGAGGGTATGTATCTATAATATTAATTGCTTTTCAAGGGGATTCAGATGGTAGTAGTACTCATTCATTTACTTTCAACCATTGAAACGAATTAGGATTTAGCTAGCTAGGAAGCATCAATATCCTCAATTTGTTTGTGATGGATGGATCAAAAATTCACAATTGCTCTGTTTGTATTGAAGGAATTGATGTTTCACTAAACCCTTCTTCCACACACACATACACACACACATGTATATATATATATATATATATATATATATATATATATATATATAATTGGTTCAATCAATCGATATCAGTTGTTTCAAATTTATTCATGCCAACACAGAGTGACTTGTAAACTATATACAAAAATTGGACAGACTGCTTTCGATGTTTTATAAGTAGATTGTACTTTAGATATGGATTTTTTCTCTGCAAAATTGTAACTCCTAGAATTTCAAGTTGATTTCTTTTATGGTTTATATAAGAAGTTGATTTCTAACACTAATTGATGTTCTATTTTTAAACTATATTTGCTTGTTCTGATAGTAGTGGTATTTTTTTTCTTTATCTTTTTGTATGATTGTAGGCAATTTGAACAGATGTACAATAGATGCTGACACAGAACATTCAGATCGTGAGTGTGATGAGGTAGGAATTGATACAAATATTGAATGTGATGAAACTATTGAACAACCTATGGTTGGAATGAACTTTTCATCTATAGAAGAAGTTTGGTCTTACTATATGAAGTATGGTAAGCAGAAGGGCTTTGGAGTGTGTAAAATGAATTCTAAACAAGAAGACGATGGGAATGTTAGATGGATTTGCTTGGCATGTGTGCGAGGAGGCACATCAAAGAGTAAGGCTGCCAATGTTATGAAACCAAGACAGACAAAGAAAATAGAGTGTATGGTTAGGATTAATGCGGTACTGAATGATGAAGGTCTAATTCTGGTTCATTAATGATCAATGTCTTTTTTTTGTTTCTTTTTATTAATTTTGAAATGAGATACCATTTTCTGGAAGAAAATTTAGAAGTGCAAAATTTGTGCAATAAGATGAGGCATACTTCAAATTGATCTAAGTTTTGTGGACTGATCTAGAAGACCAGTACTTGTCTCTATTTTTACCATTCTATTTTAGACTTTCTTCTAATTTAACATTTTGATCACTTCCAATGTAAATAGACTAATTTTATTTTATGCTTAACAGGTTTTGATTGCTGACACATCAAATTTATACATTCTTTAACCAGCCAAAATTTAATTAACATCTGCTCCAACAAATTTATACATCCTTGACTTTGTACTATTATAAAAAGTAACCAACCAACCAACCAAGCAGAGTCATATTACATCTACATACCAACCAACATTTTCTTTTTCAGAATTTCCCAAAAAACATTCCTAAACAAAGTACTCACGACATTGAAATTGCTACAACTACACTGAACCTCTCAAACTTTCGATTACACCTTTCAATCTCTATTTCTAGTCGATATTGAGTTGTTTGAATATCCATTGCAAGTTGTATCTTTTGAATTTCGGTTTTTAAACGGTTGATTCTCTTGTCGCCATATAGTGGTATTTCCGGGTCATACCAACAAAAAAACCCGCAAGAATACCCAGCCTGCAAAATCAACCAACACATATTACCTTACAAAAATTACCCAATTGATTTTCCATAAATAGAAAAAAGATGCAAGTAAAATAGATTTGCTCTCACAAAGATTTAAAAATAACTTCTTAGCAAACAATTAAATAACATACCTCAAAGTTTTGGAAACTGAAAAATCGGTGACCCTCATTATCCTCCGTATGCACGGTTCGCCGACATGCTTTAATACCACAAAAGCATATTAAGTATTCATTTTAACAAGAGTTTCTTGAGCGTGACATATTGCTAGTGCTGCTATGTGCTTCAGACATTATGTCAATATTAACAACCTCTATTTCTAGACTACCAAATGATTGATTAGTGGCCTCATATAAAAGTATATATAGGAACATTTGCTAAATTTAAGAACCAACCAAGTATTAAACATATGGGTATTGATTTAACAGTGGAAGTAAATAGGACCAGAACATATATAGGAACCAACCATCTGCTCTTACCAAACTTGCTCTTACCATCTGACCCTTTTCAAAGTCTAAAAATTTGGAACATGAGTGGTTAAGGCCAGGAACTTTTTGGTGCACTGATCAAACTAGAACCCTACTTTTCTTTTTCCCTTTTTTTTATTTATTTTTTGTATATTGGTGCATCGAAACTCTATTCTAAAACCAAAGTTTCACAGAGAGTACAGTTGATTTATTCATTTTTTTTATGGTAGTTGACGTTGAAGTCTTCCATGTTAGTGGTAAGAATTCTGAAAATAATTCTATTTGCCATTGTTATTGTTATTGTTGTTGTTATTATTATTATTATTATTATTATTATTATTATTATTTATCTCTATATCCTCGTCTCTCTCTCTTTCTTTTATTTTTTTTTTAATAATCTCACAATTTGTAAGCCATGTTGAGGACCACATCCTAGCCACACAAAGACACTCTCATAGAAGAAGAGTCCAAGATTGAAAAGAAGAGTCCAAAATTGCAACTACATATTATTTTTCGTTTTCAATAATTAAAGAAATATATCAGCCATTTCTTTTTGTTTTGCTGGGCAAACAAAAATAAAATTGGACTATTTTATCCACTTCCCATTAGTGTAGGCCACCCATGTCTCCCCTCACACCACCTTAAAATTACCTCCAAATTTGTCCAAAACTAGGGGTAGTCACATAAACCTGTAAACAAAAAGACATATCAGCCTCCCATCTTCAATCTAACGTTTTCCTTCCCTTCTAGACTGCCTTCTGCTCACTTCAACCTCTACCTTTTTCTCTTACTTGTGTTTCAAAGCTTTCATATAAAATCAGAAGGAATACAAGAATCCAAACCCATTCCATGTATATTCCCAAAACCAACTAAGAATGTCCAAAAGCCAATTCAACCAACTCTTCCACTCTCATATACATTGAACCTAGCTTTTGCGCTTTCTCTTTTTCTTAAATGGGTTCTCCATGATCTATGGGACTGTGACTTAATTTTGCATTTAAAAGGCCTTATTCAGTGGAAGTAAATAGGGACCAGAAAGTTCTATATCACTTGGTTCAAATGCATTAGAAGAGATCAATGTCTTTTTACATGTTAAAGCATACGGAGTTTATTTTATTTTTTTAAGAGTGCTAAAAACCCGATCGACAATTAACCAATTTAACCAATTATACTAGGCAGATTACTAACGATTAAACAAATTAACCAAATTATGCAGAGCATATTGCTAACAATATTACAACCAAATATTGGAAGAGCAACTAAAAACTAAATTTACAACCAATATTACAAAGCATTTCAAATATTGGAAGAAAATATCAGAATCGTTGTTTATTGTTAGCAGAAATAGAATGTCTTTACCGAGACATCGACGTGAAAATGGTGAGTCCACAGAAGCTTGAAGGGGAGGCGATGGAATGGCTTCAACGGAAGGGTGGGTTTCTCGAACTGGGATGGAGGCTTGAAGGGGAGGTGATGGGAAGGGTTGGTTTCTCGAAATGGGTCTCTTTGGCCGTCGGATGGATGGAGGCTTGAAGACGAACTGGTTTCTCTTTGGTGGGATGGGTTTCTCTAGCTTGAAGACGAACTATTTATGGGTTTCTCTTGGTGTGAGCACAGGATGGGTTTCTCTTGTTTATGGGTTCGTTTATTGAAGACTCAGAAGGTTGAAAATGAAATGGTGCGAGCACGGGATGAGTTTCTCAGAAGGTTGAAGACAAAATGGTGCGAGCCCAGGATGGGTTTCTCGGCATGGGTTTCTCGGAAGGTTGAAAACGAATTGGTGGGTGCTGGCATGGGTTTCTCATAAGGTTGAAGACGAAATGGTGGGTGCGAGAATTTGAAGACAAAATAGTGTGGGATGGGTTCGTTTATTGAATACGAAGAAGGAATGTTGAAGATGAAATGCTCAACAGTTCGTTTATTGAAGACGAAGAAGGAAGGTTGAAGATGAAATGATCAACAGGCGGTTTTAATTTTTAATTTTTAAACACTTACAACATGGCATTCCACATCAAGCGGGAAGGGGGAGCGGGGCACATAATATTTTCCTTTAAAAATATATATTTTCTGTCAGACCATACAATCAAATTAGGCGTAAGGGGATTACCACATGCCTAGAAGTGTTACCGTATTTAATGTGACAATGTCCCAAAATGGTCAGAAGGGGGACATGCCCATGTCAGGCCACAAAAGTCAGAGGCCCAGGGAAAAGGGTGCAATATTGCATTCCCCATGATATATAAGACAAGGGATGTAAGCTGAAAGTGAGTCTCTCTCTGGTTTTTCCTTTCTTTGGAGATTTACAATGATTAGATTCCGTTTAGATTTAGAGATAAGTTGAGATGATTTTGGATGAGTTAAATAAAATATTATTAGAATATTATTTTTAATATTATTATTGTTTTAAGATTTAAAAAAGTTGAATTATTTATTATATTTTGTGTGAGAATTTGAGGAAGTTGTAATGATGAGATGAGATGAGTTGATGTAAGTTCTAAATGCAAACAAGGTAAATTTAAGAATAATGTTACGATGTCTTCTTAATTTGTCATCTCATTTTGACCATTCATGTATTTATTTATTTGTAAAAAAAAATTTCTTAATGGTTAATGAAGTGATTATTAGTGTATTTATATTATTTTTAATTTTTTAAAATGTTTAAGCATGTTTAAAAAGTGTTTGAAATAGAAAGTAACAAAAAAAAAGTGCAATTTGTACCACTCTAAATTTAAGAGTAACGTGCAAAAGAGTGGGCACCTGCAAGCAGCAGAGTAGCACCACTCTAAATTTAAGAGTAATGTTACGTACAGTCGTGAGTGTGTAAGTGTTGAACAATCATTTTGAAAAATAATGTGGTCTTTTATTAAAAAATTAATTTTTTTTATGAATCTTGCATTTACTCATTTTTTAAAATAGATTACTCAATACTTGCACACACGACAACTGCAAATATCATTTTTCTTAATTTAAACATCGGAGGTATCGTCCTCAGGACTTCAAATCTCACCTTCATACGTAGGGCAATGGGTGCTAATAGGCATACCAAAATCCCTAAATTTGCATCAACAACTTGTTTTCACAGTGGTTTGTCTACAAAAATTAACAAGACAAATTTTAAACTATTCATTTGGGTCAGAAAAACTAACTCAACAAAAAATCCAAAACCGAATCATACATATAAAACTGAATTTGAGCCGAAAAATCGAAATTTCCAAATCCTTATATAAACGTGTTGATTTTAATTTTTAGAATTTCAAAACGGCTTAAACCAATTGAGAAATGCTAGTATATATGCCGCCTGAGTTTGCCCCCTCACTTTGACCGCTCATGTATTTAATTTTTTTTAATTATTTTTATTTAATGATTAAGAAAGTGACTTTTAGTGTATTGGTGATTTTTTTTTATTTTTTAAAAATATTTAAATATGTTAAAAAATTATGTAAAGAAAAACAAGGAAAAAATAAAAAGACAAATTTGTGCGAGGCGGCACGCCCAGCGGTCATTAATGGGCGGCAACCTAGCACTATTCAAACCGATTTGATAGCATATAAAAAACATAATCGAATCAAACCAATTAACTGCCAATCAACTGACACAGTTTAACCGGTAATAAAACTTTAAAAAGTGAATATCAAATATAAGAGCCATGATTTTCAAGAAAAATTCTACTCATCATTCTCACACCACACACCACACATAATTTTTTATATTTTGATTTTTTTTCTCTTACCAAATGTGTGATGTATGGATAATAAGTAAAAGAATTCAATTAGTTTATGAAGAATAAAACTAAAAAAAACTAAAAACTTTCAAAAAATAAAAATAAGTATGGGGTGGGTATAGAGGAAGGGCACTGCTTGTATTTTCAAATAAGAAATTTTCCACACATTCATTGATCCTTCATAGGAAGTTATATACAATGTCAATAGTTCTATTTTAAGCAATATACAAATTTACAACAGTTACATAGAATCAGGAATTGCAAGAAATATGGACATGATTTTCTACTAGGAATCCGCCTCTGTTACTGCTCCTTGATTTGTGCAATGTTCCTTAATACGCCCCCGCAAGATTGTGCTTCCATTGGCAAGACCAATCTTGTTACGAAGAAGCTCTATATGTTGCCGTGACAGGAGCTTTGTCAATAAATCTGTAAGTTGATCTTGGGTGTGGACGTGACGGACATTAATCCAGAGAAGGAGAAGATGGCACAAGTGAAATGGGGCTTCTGGTTTAATCAAAAGTGACATGCTTAGAGATGTAAATCCTTTGAGTTTTCGGATCTAAGCATTTGTATGCATTTTGACTTTGTGAGTATCTAAGAAAAAGATACGGAATGGACTTAGGCTGTAATTTATGAGTGTTGTAATGCCTGGTGAGTGGGTAGCAAAGGCATCCAAATTTTTTTAATTTGAGGTAATTGGATTTTTGTTCCAAAAGAACTTCAAAAGGAGATCTGTTTTGAAGAAGTGGATTGAGTTGTCTATTTATGAGATATGTGGCGGTTTGGAAAGCATGAGGCTAATATGAGAGTGATAAGGAAGCATTATGAGGCAAAGTTAGGCCTGTTTCCACAAGATGGCGATGTCGGTATTCAGAAACACCATTTTGTTGGGGAGTGTGAAGAGCAGTGGTGTAGTGACTGATGCCATGAAGAGACAAATTCACCACCATTATCAGAATATAGACTTCTGATTTTTTAGTGGAAGCGTGTTTCAACAAGAGTTTAGAATTGGAGAAAAATATTGGACACACCAGATTTAGTAGCCATAGGGTAAAACCACATGTATTTTGTGTAGTGATCAACAAAAATAAGATAAAACCGAGAACCATCAGGACCAGTATACTGAGCAAGTCCCCAAACATCATTGTAAATAATTTTAAAAAGACTATGATTGTGGAAACTTGTGAAAGAAAAATGTTGTTGATGTGCTTTATTGATAGAACAGGAGGTACATGAAGATGACAATTTATTTGTTGTAATCGAAAGAGAAAAATCATTAACTAAATTTTGAACAATTTTGAGTGATGGATGTCCAAGACGCTTGTGCCACCCATCAATCGAGGTCCGTTCATGCACATTAGCAATCATTTTTGGAAGAGAAGCCACCAGTGAATCTGGAAAGATGTAGACGTCGTTTTTACATGCACCTCTTAGCAGTATCGCCCCCATGGTCTATTCCTTCACAAGAAAATAAGAAGGATGAAACTCAACAAAAATATTATTTTGTTTTGTGAAGTGATGAACAAAAATTAAATTTTTGTGAATATTTGGAACACAGAGTGTATCACGCAGAATAAAAGACTTTTTAGGTGAGTGTAAGACCAAAGAACCAATATGTGAGACAGTCAAACTTGTACCATCACAAAGAATAACTTCATCGGCCATCATATTCAAAATGAATAGATAAATTTATGAGATCACCAATGATGTTATGAGAAGTTGCCGTATCAATGAGCCATTTATTTTCTTTGGCATTAGAAGTGGCAACACAATTTACAGTTACATCATTGGACTGCAACTAAGAGCATGACTTTGCTATGTGACCCAACTGGTCACAATACTGGCACTTGGGCTGATAACGCCTCTAATTGGAATTGGGCCGACGTGAATAATTATTGGAGCGACGGGCATCTTTGTTTGCTCCGATAGACACTCGATGTGGGCCCTGGGTGCGCTGAGGCCCATTTGGCCTGTTATTTGGTTGTTGTCCTCCTTGCGAACCAGATTTTCTTGTTGTATAATTTGGAGCAGCAACAAGCTACTGGGTAGCAGCCTCCATCCGGCGTAGATAACTTTCATGTCCTACAAGAAGATCATGGATTTCTTCAAAAGTCAGGGATTTCTCCCTTGCCCGAATGGGTGCAATGATCTCTCTAAAATCGGGACCTCATCCATTGAGAACATAGAGGGTTAGGTTATCGTCGGAGATGGGATCATTAACGAGTGTGATTTCATCGACCAAAGCTTTGTCAGCATGCAAATAATCCAGAATTGACCGATTTCCATGTTGGATCATGGTGAGTTCTTCCTTGAGTTGCATAGCCCGTGTACGTGATCTGCTAGCGTACATAGCATTAAGTTTCTTCCATGCCTCGTGAGAGGTTTTAGCAGTGGCCATTAGAGGGGCAATACTGGAAGAGGTGGAGGCTAGGATAGTGCTTAGGATGAGTTTGTCCTGTCGAACCCAGTGGGTTTTGTTTAAGGGCAGATAATGAAGTGTCATCGGAGGAAGGGCACATTGAGATGCCATTAGCATAATCCAAGAGATCATAGCCAATTAAAAGTGCTTCAAATTGGGCACGCCATTGTGGGAATGTAAAGTGTGTTAATTTTTCATTGATTTGAACAGTGATGTTAAGGGCAATGAGTGGTGTTTCGAGGGAGGAGAAGGGCTGGGTATTTAGATTTGTGGAGGAAGACATTTTAGAAAACTGGATCGTGGTCTCGTCAGAGATGCATGCGTATATTGATGTTTTTCAATGGCACAAGATCCCATTTTGTGGCCTAAAGATTAGAAGGAAACTAAGGTCCAATTTTCATACAAAAGTCTCCGGCTCATCTTAACTCATTTGATTTAATTATTATAATTTTTTTAAATTTCGACATAAATATAATAAACAATTCTAATTTTTTGAAATTTCAAAATAATAATAATATTAAAAAATAATCTTCTAATAATATTTTTTTTTAATTTTTAATTTTTATCTCAATCATGACAAACATGCTGGTAACAAGCATCAATGGCGACAAGTTTAGGATTAGCCTCCTTTTTCTTTTATAATTTTATAAGCTTGTAGAGACGTTCTTCACTCAACCATCTTTAATTTCCATGCACGTCTGTTTTCTGAAACTATCGACCTTTATGTTTATATTTATTTACGAATTTGATTAATTATAGACATATTTTAGATATTTATAATATGGTACAGATTTTGATCTCTTTTTATTTTCATGTTTTTTGTGATCAGGAACTGACTAAAATTTTGGATAAATGTTCATAGACTTGGCAAAGATTTTTGGTGATTTACACATTTTGTGGTCTAATATTCTTAACTACCTAGGAACGCAAGAGATATATTAATATGGGATTTATTGGTAATTGTATATAAAATATTGAACTAAATTATATTATCAAGTTAGTGTGTAAATCACATCATTCAAATTTTAAAATATATATTCTAAATCAAATTATATTATATAAACACTTTATTAGGTGTGTTTTACGTACCGACTTAAAAATAAAATAACTCTTAGACAAGTATATATTTAGTTATGGACGCTTTAAACGCAAGCAATAGATCAAAACGTAACAAATTAACAAATAAAAAGAAGAGAAACTCAACAAATAAATTAATAATTAATTGGACTAATAGAAACCAAACCAATTGTAAGAACCAAATGAATTGAGGAATAGTTGGTGCACATATGGAGTACTAAACTTAGCAAACAAATGTTGCAAGAGAAAACTCAGAGGAGCTTCATGCTGATGATAATCATTTTCAACTCATGGAATTAAGCAATTCCAATGCCAAAATATTGTTAAATTTATCTGATTGTGGACTTAACTTGTAAGTTTAGGAGTGAAATTATATATGATATCCCTCATAGATCGGTTCATTTCCATAAATAACGATAATTGTTCATTGAGAAACGTAAGAATTAATGTACGGTTACGTTTCCTTGATAGAAGGAAATAACGTTTAGAAATTTTTGGATAAGGGTCTTGACCTATTTATATAACTGCATCAAAAAAATATGTTATCAAGGCGATGTGGATAACATACCTAGTAAAATATTTATATGGCATAATTATTTGATTTGAAAGATAAATTTTAAAATTTGAATACATCTTACAAATCAAATCTTACCATGTAAGTGGTGTGGATTCTGTGTTCTATACACTGATTTGATAATAGAATAACTCTTATGCATCAATCATGACATTAACGTAAAAAATATATATAGACTGAAAATCTCCATCCAACACCCTTCATGTGGGAAAAATGTGAGGATTCACAATCAATAAATAATTGATTCTACGAACATTTGATCAACAATGTCAAGAGGTAAGTGTTCTAAGGATTCTTTTATTACTTTATTTTCTCCCAAATCTTATAAATATAATCATCTTGCCAACTGATCCTTTGACTCCATTGATGGAAAAGTTAAGTCATAACTAGATCAGATTTCGTATATGTATGTATACATTAAGTACCAATTAATAATTTCTATGAATTCATAAAATAGTTAAACATTTGATATTGCAGCAGAAATCAAGTTTCACGTACCTCTATGTTGTACACTTGATCCAAACAGAAACCATATTCCCAGTTTCCATCACAGTTCATATATGAACGTCATTTTTTTTGTTGCAATAACAATTAATTGAAAACCAATTGTACAAGATTTAAAAAAAAAAATAAAAATTAACTAGACGCTATATATATTGAACCTTACTTGCGGTGGAGGAAAACCTTTACACAAAACAAGCCAATCCGAAAACAAAATACAACTCCCCCACCAAATCAAAAAACAATTATCTATTTGCCACGAACATACATCATGCCTATTTTGTCCAATGTATACAACCCTCTAGTCAACCTCGGTAAGTCAAGACAATTAGTAAACAACCTATTTTCCTCCACCGGCCCGGCTTTGGCTGAAGAGTCTGCTACTTGGTTGCCTTCTCTATACAAGTGTTTAATAGAGAAATCAAAATCTACCAATATCGACATCAATTTCTCCCAGAAATACCAAAGATACCAAATTGTACATTTTTTCCCTAAAATCCAAGAAACCACCACCAATGAGTCGTACTCAATATCTATGGACAAATGTCCCAACTAATGGCATATTTTAATACCTTCTAAAACAGCCCGGAGCTCCGCTTCGTTATTAGAACAAGAGCCAAAGCATTTAGAAAAACCATGAACCAACTTACCTCCAGAATCTCGCAACACACCTCCACCCCCAGCTGGACCTGGGTTCCCAAAGCTACTCCCGTCAAAATTTAATTTTAGGCGACCAGAAACAGGCCTCAGCCACCGCACCTCTTTCACCTTCATCTGTTGTTTCTCTACCAACGGTACGTTTAGAGACCTCAAAATGCTCTCATCATCTATCGAAAGTTTATTGGCCCTGCGCATCCTACTAGCCACCTGCTGAGCCCAGAATTTTATAGAGCTCCAAACTTCCATTAGGCTCTCACCTCTCCCTTCCATCCTTGCCATGCACCTCTTACTCCATAGGCGCCATACCACTATACAAGGGATTAATCCTATTAGCAACCCCACTTGAGACTGTCGAGAGGCCCTATTCAGCCACATTTGAACCCGTTCCTTCCAGCTTTGTTGTTCGAAAAACCGCACTCCCATCTCAGCCGAGATCTTCCTCTAAACAGCCATAGCAAAATCCCCTTTTCCAAGAACATGCTCAAGAGTTTTGAGTCAACAAATTCCACCCAAATTTCATAAATAAGATTCTTTGAACTTCCTTTAGGTCCCTCACTCCTATGCCTCCCTCTTCCACCGGAGCACATAATTTTTTCCAAGCCCTCCACTTTCTCTTACTCTTACATGGCCTCTTGTTCACCCCAGGAGAAAGTAGTAAACAAGGCATTCAATTTTTCAAACACAACCTCAGGGATAGGAAGAACCGACAGCAAGTGCATAGGCATAATTGTACAAGAAATTATATACTTGTTTCGCAAGATCATCAACCGGCCTCTCTCTGCCTAAACATGTACGCTAAACGTTTTGAAGAAGAATTTAGTCTTCAAAACACTCTCAACTTAACATGCAACAGAAAAAGTAGCAGAATGAGATTAAAAACTCTAAAAACAATTTCTTTGCTAAAGAAAATGAGCAGGCCAGGGTTCATAAACTAAACTAATAATAAGAAATGTGGACCCAAAAAAGAATGATGACTTTCATTAATTGGTATGTATTTCAAACTAGCCCATAAATATACAAGCTGGGTATGCATGCCCAAAAAATGAAAAGAAAAATTAGTACAGGACTATTAACAAAAAAACAAAAAAGACCCTCCTGGCCTGCTGACTAATTAGTAATTACTATCTTCCACAGTTTATGGAACTGGTAGAGATGCCCCCAGTGGAACTTGACGAAAGATGGAAATTTGTGATATTCATGGTATCAGTAGTAGAAATGACTTCTAACATTCTCGAGTTCACTTCACTGAAGCCATGAGAATCGAGAGAACTCCAGTCATCATTAATGGTGGGAAGCGGTTCATCCCCACTGAGATACCGTGTAACTTGTCTCATGGTAGGCCTAGCTCCTGGCCTGGGATGGGAACAAAGTAAACCCAATTCCAAAACCAACTCTACCTCTTCAACCACGTAAATGGTGTTCAACCTTGGATCAACTGGGTCCAGAATTTGACCCATTCGATAGCTTTCCATTACCCAGTCCACCAAAATGAAATTGCTCGACTCTATTGGTCTTCTCCCGGTGGCCACTACAAGGAGCAAAACCCCATATGCAAACACATCGGAACTTGTGGATACCTTGCCGGTACGATACAATTCTGGCGCGATATATCCGATCGTACCGACGACATTGGTGGTGTGTGACAACTTGTCATGATCATATAGCCTGGCAAGGCCAAAGTCGCCTAGCCGGGGATTCATTTCAGCATCTATCAACACGTTGCTGGACTTCACGTCTCGGTGGATTACCACTTGCTCCCATTCCTCGTGCAGATATAGTAATCCAGAAGCTATGCCTTTAAGGATGCTGAATCTTTTTTCCCAACTCAAAACAAAGTTGTTTTTGGGTTTGTAAATGAGTGAATCAAGGCTACCGTATGGAATATAGTCGTAGACTATAAGCAGATCGTTTTTATGCTTGCACCAACCTTGGAGATTGACCAAGTACTTGTGTCTCAACCTTCCCAAGCTCTCAATCTCAGCTGCAAATTCTGTCATTCCACGGGTTGAGGTACGCACTATCTTCTTTACTGCAACTTCGCTTCCAGTGGCAGGTAAAATACCTTTGTAGACAGCACCGAAGCCTCCAACTCCAATAACCTCACTCTCTTTGAAACCCTTGGTCGCTGCATAAAGATCCCTGTATTTGAACCTGTGAGGACAATCCAACTCCCAATCCTCGAGAATCTCATGCCGCGCATGCGCCAACCTTTTGTACAAGGTGAGAACAAACAGGCTTCCCAACAAAATAATCGTTAAAACAGATGAAGTGGCAATCACTGCAGTAACTTGGGGTTTGGAATTAGATGATGGACTTTTCTCCTTTGGAGGTGGCTCAGGAAGTTGTGAAAGATTTAGTGGAGGAGCAACTCCTTTCGTCGAAAAACTCCATCCTAAGATGTAATGAGAGCTTGATTTCTCGCCCGTTGATGCGGAGAAACCAATATACATGATTTCCGAAAGATTCGAAGTCAGATCTTTGTGCAGAGTAATGAGGGGTTTGCTCGGTTTTTCTTTCGTTGCTGGAGATATTGTTACATTCACAAGTTTTTGCTGGCCATCATATTCTATCCAGGCACGAATGGGATCACCGCTCTCCAATTTAATATCTCTTTCGTTTTGTTCATTGCCCTTCTCACTATAAGCAGCTGGTCTAGTTGCCTCGGAGTTAGACATGCCATTGATGTTGATCCCCACATGGTCTCCTTCAGAATCGGAAGGCTCGTTATACCCATTAACCGTATCAAATTCAACAGCAAATATATGATTGGAAGATTTTCCATCGTTGGATTCATTGAAAATTCCAAGGTAATGCTCATCCTCAGCTCCAGGAAGTTGCTTGGAGGGAGACAAAATGAAAGCAAAACCATGACCACCTCTGCCGGAGACTGGGGGGATTATGCAAAAAACGAAAGATGTGCTGAAAGAATAAGCGTTTCGGGATGAAGAAGAAGAACTACTCCTGTTAATGATCGGAACGGGTTCGGTATAGAATGCCTGGCCTGTAGCGAAGTTTGATGGATTGCTGAGCCGAAGTAAACCAGTGGGCTCGATAATAGAGGCTCCCATTCTGGTGAGAGTTGCTTCCTGACCTTTGAATCCATGAAGGACGAATTCAACGTTTTGAGATTGAGCAACATGATCAGGAAATAAGATCAGACATAGGAAAGCAAAAAAACAATGTGATAAAGCCATGGAAGTATGAATGAGAGCCGACGTAAGGATTGATCAAAGACGTAAAGCACAAGAACATGAAAAATTTATCAGAACTTTAAAGGAGAGAATTTCGGTCGTTAGGTACTATTCTCTCACCGAGTGTGTGATACCCCATATGATATGGATAATGGTAGGTGGTGTATGGAATCCTACATTGCTTGGGAATGAGAAGTTTTTGCTCTTTATAAGGTTCTAGTGGGGCTCCAATTGTATCATTGACTAGTCCTTTTGGAGTATAGGCCATGTGGTTTGGGCCTTCCATTGGGGCGTTACAAATGGTATCAGAGCCTATCCCAACCAGAAATGTGGGACTTGAGCTGTGCCACCTATAATGGATAGGCCCGACGAGGACGTCGGGAATTTTAGGGGGGTAGATTGTGATACCCCATATGATATGGATAACGGTAGGTGGTGTATGGGATCCCACATTGCTTGGGAAGGAGAAGTTCTTGCTCTTTATAAGGTTCTAATGGGGCTCCAATTGTATCATTGACTAGTCCTTTTGGAGTATAGGCCATGTGGTTTGGGTCTTCCGTTGGGGCGTTACAAATGGTATCAGAGCCTATCCCAACCAGAAATGTGGGACTTGAGCCGTGCCACCTATAATGGACAGGCCCGACGAGGACGTCGGGAATTTAAGGGGGATAGATTGTGATACCCCATATGATATGGATAACGGTAGGTGGTGTATGGGATCCCACATTGCTTGGGAAGGAGAAGTTCTTGCTTTTTATAAGGTTCCAATGAGGCTCTAATTGTATCATTGACTAGTCCTTTTGAAGTATAGGCCATGTGGTATGGGTCTTCCATTGGGGCGTTACAAATGGTATCAGAGCCTATCCCAACCAGAAATGTGGGACTTGAGCTGTGCCATTTACAATGGACAGGCCCGACGAGGACGTCGGGAATTTAAGGGGGGTAGATTGTGATACCCCATATGATATGGATAAGGGTAGGTGGTGTATGGGATCCCACATTGCTTGGGAAGGAGAAGTTCTTGCTCTTTATAAGGTTCTAGTGGGGCTCCAATTGTATCATTGACTAGTCCTTTTGGAGTATAGGCCATGTGGTTTGGGCCTTCCATTGGGGCGTTACAAATGGTATCAGAGCCTATCCCAACCAGAAATGTGGGACTTGAGCCGTGCCACCTATAATGGATAGGCCCGACGAGGACGTCGGGAATTTTAGGGGGTAGATTGTGATACCCCATATGATATGGATAACGGTAGGTGGTGTATGGGATCCCACATTGCTTGGGAAGGAGAAGTTCTTGCTCTTTATAAGGTTCTAATGGGGCTCCAATTGTATCATTGACTAGTCCTTTTGGAGTATAGGCCATGTGGTTTGGGTCTTCCATTGGGGCGTTACAAATGGTATCAGAGCCTGTCCCAACCAGAAATGTGGGACTTGAGCCGTGCCACCTATAATGGATAGGCCCGACGAGGACGTCGGGAATTTAAGGGGGATAGATTGTGATACCCCATATGATATGAATAAGGGTAGGTGGTGTATGGGATCCCACATTGCTTGGGAAGGAGAAGTTCTTGCTTTTTATAAGGTTCCAATGGGGCTCTAATTGTATCATTGACTAGTCCTTTTGGAGTATAGGCCATGTGGTATGGGTCTTCCATTGGGGCGTTACAAATGGTATCAGAGCCTATCCCAACCAGAAATGTGGGACTTGAGCTGTGCCACCTACAATGGACAGGCCCGACGAGGACGTCGGGAATTTAAGGGGGGTAGATTGTGATACCCCATATGATATGGATAAGGGTAGGTGGTGTATGGGATCCCACATTGCTTGGGAATGAGAAGTTCTTGCTCTTTATAAGGTTCTAGTGGGGCTCCAATTGTATCATTGACTAGTCCTTTTGGAGTATAGGCCATGTGGTTTGGGTCTTCCATTGGGGCGTTACAAATGGTATCAGAGCCTGTCCCAACCAGAAATGTGGGACTTGAGCCGTGCCACCTATAATGGACAGGCCCGACGAGGACGTCGGGAATTTAAGGGGGATAGATTGTGATACCCCATATGATATGAATAAGGGTAGGTGGTGTATGGGATCCCACATTGCTTGGGAAGGAGAAGTTCTTGCTTTTTATAAGGTTCCAATGGGGCTCTAATTGTATCATTGACTAGTCCTTTTGGAGTATAGGCCATGTGGTATGGGTCTTCCATTGGGGCGTTACAAATGGTATCAGAGCCTATCCCAACCAGAAATGTGGGACTTGAGCTGTGCCACCTACAATGGACAGGCCCGACGAGGACGTCGGGAATTTAAGGGGGGTAGATTGTGATACCCCATATGATATAGATAAGGGTAGGTGGTGTATGGGATCCCACATTGCTTGGGAATGAGAAGTTCTTGCTCTTTATAAGGTTCTAGTGGGGCTCCAATTGTATCATTGACTAGTCCTTTTGGAGTATAGGCCATGTGGTTTGGGCCTTCCATTGGGGCGTTACAAATGATATCAGAGCCTATCCCAACCAGAAATGTGGGACTTGAGCCGTGCCACCTATAATGGATGGGCCCGACGAGGACGTCGGGAATTTTAGGGGGGTAGATTGTGATACCCCATATGATATGGATAACGGTAGGTGTTGTATGGGATCCCACATTGCTTGGGAAGGAGAAGTTCTTGTTCTTTATAAGGTTCTAATGGGGCTCCAATTGTATCATTGACTAGTTATTTTGGAGTATAGGCCATGTGGTTTGGGTCTTCCATTGGGGCGTTACAAATGGTATCAGAGCCTATCCCAACCAGAAATATGGGACTTGAGTCGTGCCACCTACAATGGACAGGCCCGACGAGGACGTCGGGAATTTAAGGGGGATAGATTGTGATACCCCATATGATATGAATAAGGGTAGGTGGTGTATGGGATCCCACATTGCTTGGGAATGAGAAGTTATTGCTCTTTATAAGGTTTCAATGGGGCTCTAATTGTATCATTGACTAGTCCTTTTAAAGTATAGGTCATGTGGTATGGGTCTTCCATTGGGGCGTTACAGAGTGAGATATGGAGAAGGGAGAGTTGAAGAAGTCAAAGTTCAAGCCGGACAAAAAATACTTGGTCCCTGGAGATTACAGACCACCAACGGCGACACAGTGGAGTCTATTCTACTCTGTCGTCTTTCAGTATTACACCATTAAATCCATGAGATGGATCCTACGTAGCTCTTGAAGTGCTCTGGCCACATCAAGTTCCCGTAGTGGAGAAGGGATTGAATTTTCTAAGTTCGGGAGAATTTGCCCGGTAATGACCAATTTATCGATCCAGTTGCTAAGAGATGAGAGCCTCAAGATTAATGATTTTGTCGTTCGAATCTTCTTTCTAGTCTCCTTTGGTGGTAGAAAATGACATTTTTTTTTCCTTTGCATGCAAGAGCTGAGATCCTTAATTTGTACGAAACTCTGGAAAATCATAATGACCCGGCCAGTTGTAATTATTGCCTGTATGCAGTTAAATTACTTAATAGTTAATTCCACTCATATCTACTATAGAGTATAATAAGTAAGTATCTAATTATATGAATAGTAATTTTTAATATTTTTCCTTTAATTTTTCTTGTAATTTTTTCGTTAAATTCTGTTTTACTAAAAAATCCTTAAAATCTTTGATTATTTGACACGTAGTTTATTTATAAAATTTAATGAAAGATCTTGTTTTACCAAAATGTCTTTAAAATTCCTGATCATTTGATGTGTAGCTTCCTTATAAAATTTAATAAATGATCATGTTTTACCAAAAGACTTTTAATATTAAATTAATAATATTTTATTATTATATAAAGAAAAATAGATAATTCAATATAGATGCAGATCAATGCTCATAATTTACTGAAGTTTAGATTTTTTTTAATCTTGATTTTTTATCTTTTTCTAATTTTATATTTTTTTTTCAAATAAATAAATTACTGACTTTTTTACTCTTTTTATTTAAATATTATATCATATGCACTCAAGGCTAATGTACTTGCATATTTGTGGTTGTTGACACTCATATATATCCATTTAATTTTATTTTTATTATTCGACCATGACTTTCACACGTGGAAGAAACTCTAACATTGGTCTTTCTGCAAACGTATAAATGGATATGGGTGAACGGGGAGAAAGGGTTGAACAAAAAGGACAAGAGATAGTGGAAGTGAAACGATATGTCAAACATGGGGTACTGAGATAGTGCATCCCGATCCATAAAAAATAAAAATAAAAAAAATAAAAAAACTTATAATTTCTTTTCTTCTTTCTTCTCTATATTTTTATCTCTCTTTTTCTTCCCTCTAAACTCCAAACTAAATAGACTTAGATTTCTTGTTTGGAGTCAAAGGAATTAAGGTTATAAATGAAATCAAATAACACTTCTAATTATAATTAAAAAAAAAAAAAGTAGTCTGTTTGTAAACTAGCCGATTAATTCATTCGCTCAACGCATAGAAGCTACTTCTAATATAAAAAATTATATATAATTTTATTTTATTTATAATTATAATAAGTTTCATTATAAATGATATGTTATATCGGTGAAAATTACTACAAAAGATTTGATCTTTAGAGACGAAATATTTTATGGACGATTTAAATTTCGTCTCTAAAAATACTTATTTGGGATGAAAATTAAATTTCGTCCCAAAATATGGATGCAGTTTTTTATGCGTTTGAACGAACTAGACCTTCTGTGAAGAAATACATCGTCTGAAAAAAAAACCATTCGAAGGTAAAAAAAAAAAAAAAAACCGTTCGAAGACAATTTTAAATACATTTCGAACGAATGGTTACATAACTATTCAAAAAATAGTCATGGCGTGAAAGTATATATAATTGTGCTTGGACTTGATATTTAATCATTCAAACTAAAGTTTTGGTAGAAAGTTATAAATAAATCTGGTAAGGATGTTGCTATAATAGATTGATCCAACGTGAAACACGAGACTATAAGGAAATGAAAAATAAAATTCTAAATATCTTTTTCATGCCTTAGAGATCATCTGATCAAATAAATAAACTATAAATGGATCTGACCAAATACTAATTTAAAAGAAAGAAGTAATAAAACAGAGAGAATATAATAAGATTCTAGATTGAAAGAATTGAAGGTTGCCAAACTATTTAAATAATAAAAGTCCTACGTATCAATCATTCATCTTTTGAATTTTCATTGCAATCAAAATCCGTATTTAATTCATTGGATTTAATAGGTATCCTTCAAACTCCATAGATTGCGTGGCCATATGAAGAATATTAAGAGTCAACCCACTATTCGTATTTCAAAGAAAAAATAAATACATTTCATTTTTTATATGAAAATGAATGTGACAACACTATTTCAATATTCAATTAATACAAATCCCTCAAAAGAAAAATTCAAATAATACAAGCTAAGGTCGACCGTCGGGGCCACTTCATCATTAATATCTATGTGCAAACCTTCTTCTAATAAGTTAGCTCGTCCATTCACTTTTTGGACAAATTAAGCACATGTCTTTGGTATTTTATAAGGCTGAAATTACTTACTTCTCTGTTGAACTTATTGAAAATAAAGTCTAGATTGTGCTGCCAAGATTGTCAAGAACATCCACAGAACAAAGAAAGCAAATTAAAGCAATAGATGACACAAGTGATTTACGTGGTTCGATCCTATTGATCTACATCCACGGCAGGAACATCCAGGAGCTTCTGTATTATTGATCAAGATGAAAATGCTCAGTCTCAAGATTACAAGATATCACCCTCTCCTCACTTTCTCTCAAGTGACTCTCTCGAGGTCTCTCTCTCTCTCTCTGTTTTAACCCTGACTTTTCACCAAGATATATTGCAATACATTTGATCACCATTACACTAAGTACAAAATGAACCACACCAGTTCTTATATATACATTCTGATATGCATAACAGACTGCATAACAGAATGGCTTCAGTTTTCCTTCATTTGACAGCTGTAAGGATCTTAATGGTTGGCATTTGTTATAACAAATCTCCACCTTGACAAGCATTTAGTCCTTGTAAGATGTCTTCTTCCTCCTTGATGTTCCTGCAGGTTCCCCTTAGAGGGTACTTACCAATTTTCCATATTGATCAAGTTTAGGCAGTGTCTAAACTTGGTTGATGATAAAGATTTAGTCATCATATTAGAGGGATTGTCTTCCGTGGGAACTTTTTCAACCCCAATCTCTCCAACAGCTATAATGTCTCTCACAAAATGAAGTCTGACATCGATATGTTTAGATCTCTCATGATAGACATTATTCTTGGCAAGATGAATGGTACTTTGATTATCACAGTGAACTGTGACGTTGCCTTTATACATGTTCAATTCATGAGAAATCCCCTTTAGCCATATAGCCTCCTTTATTGCCTCAGTCATTGCTATATACTCTGCCTCAGTGGTTGATAAGGCTACCACAGATTGAAGGTTAGACTTCCAACTAACAGCCCCTCCATAAGAAGTAAACACAAAACCAGTTAGAGATTTTCTTGTGTCTAAATTTCCAGCATAATCTGAATCAACAAAACCTTGGAGATCAGAACCTATTTGCACATTCTCACCAAATTTTAGTCCTAAGCACTGTGTTCCAGATAAGTATTGGAATACATTTTTAAGAGCATGCCAGTGAGTTTTTCCTGGATTACTCATAAACCTGCTCACAATGCTAACAGCATAGGTTAGATCTGGCTTGGAGCAGACCATTGCATACATGATGCTACCAACCATGCTAGCATATGGAATTTTATTCATAAAATCTTTTTCCTCATCAGTTTCTGGTGCTTGAGTGACTGACAGTTTAGAATGTTGCCCAATAGGAGTGTTTGCTGGTTTTAATTTGTCCATTCCAAATCTGTTAAGAACTTTGGAAATATAAGACTTTTGAGATAAGTAGAGAAGCCTTTTATTCCTTTCTCTTATTATCTCCATCCCCAGAATTCTCTTAGCTGGACCCAATTCTTTCATTTCGAATTCTGACTTAAGCATGCACTTGATTTGGTCAATTTGAATTCTGTCCTTACATGCCACAAGCATGTCATCCACGTATAGTAGTAAGTATATTGGATTTACATTGACTTGCTTGTAGTATACACAACTATCATAGTTGCTTCTACTGAAACCATTGTGAATCATGTGGTTATCAAATTTTTTATACCACTGTCTAGGAGACTGTTTTAGTCCATATAGTGATTTCTTTAATAAACACACTTGATTCCTTGTGGATTCAGTATAAAAGCCTTTAGGATGTTGCATGTATAGAACTTCTTCAAGTTCACCATGCAAGAAGGCTGTCTTGACATCCAATTGTTCCAAATGCATGTCTTGGTAAGCTACATAAGAGAGCAAAAGTCTTATGGAGCTGTGTTTAACCACAGGAGAGAAGATTTCAGTATAATCTACTCCTTCCTTCTGTGTAAACCCCTTAGCAACTAACCTAGCTTTGTACCTAGGTAGTTCCACTCCTGTGATGCCATCCTTTCTTTTATAGATCCACTTTGACCCAATGAGTTTGTGATTTTCTGGTTTGGAAACCATTTCCCATGTTTTATTTTTGTTTAAGGATTCCATTTCCTCTTGCATTGCTAGCATCCATTTGTCTGCCTCTTTGCTAGCCATGGCTTCCTTAAAGGTTCTAGGCTCCATTTCAATTACTTCCTCAGCAACAGTAAGAGCAAAGGCAGTAAGCTCAGCCTGCCCATACCTTTGAGGAGGTTTTATTACTCTTCTTTCCCTGTCTCGAGTTAATTGGTAAGTGTTTTCTCCACCTTGCCTTCTAACCTCTGAATTTGAGTCCTCAGTTTTACTAAACTGAGCTTCATTATCACAAGGTGAGACTATTAATTGCTCCACCTCAAGTTCAGTAGTGACAGGTGGTTGCTCTTGATTCTTTCCTGCCATTTGCCTTTCATTAAGGGTTACATCCCTACTAATGATGCATTTCTGTTTTCCAGGTTCATTTATCCACAATTTATATCCTTTTACACCTTCTGGATATCCCACAAAAATGCACTTAAGTGCACGTGGTTCCAACTTATCAGTCTTTGAGTGTGCATATGCAACACATCCAAAGATTCTTAAGTGATCATATCCTGAGGGTTTTCCTGACCAGATTTCTTGTGGAGTTTTAAAGTTTAATGCTGAGGAAGGACACCTGTTAATAAGATGCATAGCCGTGGTAGCAGCTTCAGCCCAAAAGGTTTTTGATAAACCTGATGTGGCCAGCATGCATCTCACCCTTTCTAAAATAGTTCTATTCATTCTCTCAGCTAGACCATTTTGTTGGGGTGTTTCCCTAACAGTTTTATGTCTAGCAAGCCCTTCCCTTTTACAGAACTCATTAAACTCATTTGACAGATACTCTAGGCCATTATCTGTCCTTAGTCTCTTAATTTTTCTGCCAACCTGATTTTCTACCAAGGTCTTCCATTCTTTGAATTTAGAAAATGTATCACTTTTATTTTTTAGAGTATATAACCATACCTTCCTCGAGAAGTCATCAATAAAGGTCAGAAAATACCTTGCACCCCCATGTGACATTACCTTCCCCATAGGTCTGAGTGGATGTAATCCAAAGTCTGCTTGGTTTGATGAATAGCAGTTTTGAAGCTCACTCTTGTTGATTTCCCAAGTATGCAGTCCTCACAGAAAGGTAACTCTCCAAGATTATCATCTTTCAGTAAGCCTTGTTTCTTGAGCTCTTGAAGGCCTTGTTGACTAACATGTCCCAGCCTTCTATGCCATACAAGGACCTTGTCTTCCATCTTCTTTTGAACTGAAGATGCCTCACCAAGGACTGTCTTGCCAACCAAAGTGTAGAGACCATTTCTTATGACTCCTTTCATGACTGTAAGTGATCCTCTTGACACCTTTAAGATTCCAGATTCTGATTTAAAGGTACAACCAGATTGATCTAGCATTCCTAGAGAAATCAAATTTCTCTTCAACTCAGGTATGTACCTCACTTCTTTGAGTAATCTTTCCATACCATCATGCATCTTCAACCTTACTGACCCTATTCCTTGAATCTTGCAGGATTTGTTGTTGCCAACAATCACATGTCTTCCATCGAGATCAGTGAAGGTCTCAAACCATGTTTTGGAGGGACACATGTGGAATGAGCAACCTGAGTCCAAGATCCATTCATTTTTAGAGTCCACCTCTGAAACATTTAGGACTTCTGCACTTTGATACCCATCTAGAGCAATAGCTACATTCCCTTCCTCCTTAGACTTATTTCCACTGTTTTGTTTCTTCTCTGGGCAGTCTCTTTTGAAATGTCCTTCTTTGTGGCAAGCAAAACATTTCAATTGTTTTCCTCTTGATTTTGATCTTGCTTTGTTCTTCCCTTTGTGATTTCTCTTATCTGGCCTGCCCCTTACATTTAACCCTTCTCCAGTTTCTAATTTCTCATCACTTTTATTTTGTAACTCTCTTGAATGCAAAACAGACTGAACTTCTTCAAGTGAAAGACTTTCTCTTCCATACATCATAGTTTCTTTAAGGTTTGCATAAGAAGAATCTAAGGAACTCAGTAATAGAATTGCTTGATCCTCATCCTCTATTGATATATCTATGTTTGAAAGATCCAAGATGATCTTATTAAACTCATCGAGGTGTTCTTCCATAGCCATACCTGGAGTCATCTTGAAGGTGTAGAGCCTTGTTTTCTTATGGAGTCTGTTTGCCAGAGATCTTGTCATGTACAAGTTCTCTAGTTTTAACCAAACTCCAGCTGCAGTTTCTTCTTGAGCAACTTCCCTCAAGACTTTATCTCCAAGAGAAAGGATGATGGTACTGTGGGCCTTCTGTAGAACTTGTGCCTTCTCTTTTTCTGATAAAGAACTCAACTTCTTTTCTCCAAGAAGTGCATCTTGAAGACCTTGTTGAACCAGTAATGCCTTCATCTTAATTCTCCATAGGCCAAAATCATTCTTCCCTGTGAACTTCTCGATATCAAACTTGGCTGTCCCCATTGAACCTAGGCTCTTGATACCACTTGTTGAACTTATTGAAAATAAAGTCTAGATTGTGCTGCCAAGATTGTCAAGAACATCCACAGAACAAAGAAAGCAAATTAAAGCAATAGATGACACAAGTGATTTACGTGGTTCGATCCTATTGATCTACATCCACGGCAGGAACATCCAGGAGCTTCTGTATTATTGATCAAGATGAAAATGCTCAGTCTCAAGATTACAAGATATCACCCTCTCCTCACTTTCTCTCAAGTGACTCTCTCGAGGTCTCTCTCTCTCTCTCTGTTTTAACCCTGACTTTTCACCAAGATATATTGCAATACATTTGATCACCATTACACTAAGTACAAAATGAACCACACCAGTTCTTATATATACATTCTGATATGCATAACAGACTGCATAACAGAATGGCTTCAGTTTTCTTTCATTTGACAGCTGTAAGGATCTTAATGGTTGGCATTTGTTACAACATTCTCCATATGTTAATTATTGATATACTGAAAATAATAATAATTTAAAATTTAAAAGAAATTAATAAAATAAATATTGTAAATAAAATTGTAAGTACGTGTATCACTAATCAAGTATTATTTCTTATAGTGTCACTTCTCAGGAAGTGCTTATTTGGCATTCATGAGCTTCCTAACATCTCGAATGAGTGGTGGGAAGGAAGAATCATCCTCTTCCCTAGGGCCCAAAGAAAAAAATCGAAAAAAGGGCTAAAACCATCGAACTAGACCAAGGTTAGTTCAATACCGGTTCGGTTAGCTTTGTTCCTCAAAAATCGAAATCGGATAAAAACCGATTCCGATTCCTGTGATTTAAAAATTGATTCGAACTAATATATATATATATATATATATATATATATATATATATATATATATATATATATATTAATATTATATATATTATACACCATATATTATAAAATTAATATAACATAAAATTTTAATTTTATTATTTATACTTCATTAACATAAATTTACTCTTAAATACGAACAATAATATCAAATCATTAATATTTTATTAATATCAAATCATTAATATATTATTATTTATCCTCTAATATTTTTAAGAGTAGGTTTGGAAATATATATTTTCTGTCAAACCATAAGTCTAAAGGGATTACCACATGCCTAGAAGTGTTACCGTATTTAATGTATCAAAACTAGACATGCCCGTTTCAGGCCACTGAAGTCACAGGACCAGAGAGAAACGGTGCAATATTGCATTCTCCATGACCATGACATATAGCACAGAAGCAAGCCAAAAGGAGTCTCTCTCTGGTTTTTCTTTCTTTGGAGATTATAAGGATTTAATTTAAGAATAATAGTACGTACAGTCGGGATTAATAAGTACTGCATAATCGTTTTGAAAAATAGTGAAATTTATTATTAAAAATTAATTTTTTTTTATGTGGATCTTATATTTACTCACTTTTTTGAAATTGATTATTTGACACTTGCTCATTCCAAGACTGTAATTTTTTTTTTTAAATTTAAACATAGGAGGTCCTTGGCGACTCCAAATCTCACCTTCATACGTAAGGCAACGAGTGGTTAATAGGCATAACAAAATCCCGAAATTTGCATCGACAACTTGTTTTCATAGTGGTTTATCTGTAAAAATTAACAAGACAAGTATATATATTATTAATTGGCTAAAACTTATTTAATTTCGTATAGCATTATTAACCCAATAGTATCTAACGGTAGAAATTAAGGCGATCAACTCTATTATAAAGATCAATAGGAGGGTCGAAAGTAAAAACTCATGGCAACCCATCAAACTGAACCGAATTGATCGGTTCAGTCTGGTTCAATAACGATTCGGTCGGTTTTAGTTCTCAAGAATGAAATCAATTACAATCAATTTGGTCTCACTTTTAATGATTTCAAAATCGAATTGGACTTAATCAAATTGAAATATATATTTTTTATGTTTTATATTATACATATATATATATATATATATTCTAAATTAATATAATATTAAATTTTAATCATATTATTTATGTTTTCTTGATATAAACTTACTCTTAAACTAGAGTGTTAATATTAAGTTATTAACATGTTATTATTTATTATTACATATTAAGTTACATTGTTACATATATAATATGGTATAACTATGTGTATATATATATATATATATATATATATATATATTTATATGTATGTATGTATGGATGTATGTATGTATATACATTTTTGTATTAGTAAATATATATTAAGTTACATATACATGGTTTTTAGAGTTGAAAATAATGTTTTGGATTCTAAAACTCATATTTGAACTAAAAGAAATTATTCATTTGGGTAAAAAAAAAACTAACTCAACAAAAATTCAAAACCGAATCATACATATAAAACCGAATTGAGCTGAAAAATCGAAATTCCTGAATCCTTAGATGAACTTGTTGATTTTAATTTTTAGAATTTCAAAATCAGCTTAAACCGATTTGACAGCATATAAAAAACATAATCAAATGAAACCAATTAGCTGCTAATCAACTGACACAGTTTTACCATGTGTTTATTGTCTTTCTCTCAAGTGTGAGGGGAAAGTTTTCTCCTTCCTGCCAAGCGAAGGTTTGAGTTTGAGCATGCAACGTGATCTTTTCTCTTAGAGCACTCTCATTAGATTAGCTAAAGTTAAAGGATAGTTTTGATGAATGTAAGAGAAATTTAACTTTTGACTATTCCATTCACATAAATCTCCACATTGAAATAGCTATTTTTTCATCATATAATAATAAAATAATATAAGATGAATTTGATTTTGGTTATTCATATTAAATCTCCGCATTAGATTATACATCTATTCATTATATGGTAATGAATAACTACTAATTTCAAAAATATTTAATTTTTTTAATTATTAATTTATTTAATTTTATCATATTTTACTATTCTACTTATTATATGTTAATTAATAATCATGTTCTTATTAAATTAATATATTACTAAGTCAAATTAATATATTAATTGTGATAAAATATGTGATAGAAAGAAAGGTAGAGTGAAACAATTAATAAAATATGTATTTGATGTATGTACAGTAACCTTCAAATTTGGAAAAACTTTTGAAAGTCACTGTAGCTAAATTCTAAATATTTGGAATTTGACTAATCCAATGTGAGCATATTTTACTCTTTAATAGCTAAATACTCATTGGATTTAGTTTTTAGCTAATCCAATGAGAGTGCTCTTAGGAGGTTAGGTGTATTTGATTCATTGTTTGATCACCTCTAGCCATGAATGGTAGAGGACATTACTATTTTGTGGGACAGATTGTCTTTAACGGAATAGGAGACTAGGGATGTTGTTGTAAGGGAAGATGATATACATGCAAAGTTAGAAAGGGGTAGATTCTGTTTGATTGGTAAGATTATCACAAATAAGAGAGTGAATCGTGATGCTTGCAAGGGTACTATGTTGATGATCTAGAAAGTGGACACTACTGTAAACATCATTGACGTGGGTTCCAATATCTTTCTCTTTGGATTTGCCAATGAGACTGCACTACAAAAGGTGTGAGATGGTCAAGCTTGGTCATTTGATTAGTGCTTTCTGTGCTTCAAATATTTTGATGGCCTTACTCCTCCCTTGGATATGTCATTCACGCATACTTATTTCTAGGTTCAGTTGCATAATTTGTAATTTGGGTGTATGAATATTGAGATTGGTGTTCAATTTGGTAGTACAATTGGGAGGGTGTTTCATGTGGAGGCTGATGATATGGGTACTAGTTGGGGTCGTTTCATACGTGTGCTTATCGAATTGGACTTTACTAAGCCTCTGATTCGAGGGAAAACTATTAATATACATGGAAAGAGGTATTTTATTCAGTTTAAATACGAGAGGATACCAAAGTTTTGTTTCTATTGTGGTATGCTCTCACATGACATGAATGGCTGTTCTCAAAAGCATGGGGTTGGTTTTGACAAGGATGTTTCAAAACTACAGTATGGAAGTTGGTTGATAGCCTCTACTTCAGTTCCATTCATGGGACTCAGTCGATTCGTTTCTACTATTCAACAAGGATCGAGTTCTTCTGCAGATGTTGGGAAGATGGCAGTTACTGAGGACTTGCATAGAAATGATAACTGCTCTGGACAGTTACATGGTGTTTTTGAAAACGCTACTTAGGGATTGGGTAAGAAGGTAGTTATGTCCACGTGTCCTGGTAAGAACATTATAGTACCCTCAAGCATCTTAACTGAAAAAACTGCAACCATGCAAACATCGACCGTTGCAAATTCTCTCTTGGCTTCAACAAGTACAATAAATGTTGATATGGTTAAGGAGAGGGAAGGGTTGTGTTTTAACGTTTCTCTTTCAACTCATAAGGATAGTTAGGGCAATAGCAGTTCTGGTTCAGACACAGCCTTTGGTACTTCACTGCTTAGATGGAAAAGGCAAATAAGGGAGGGTGGTAGGCTAGGTGTTGCTAACTCTCAAATTCTAAAAGGGGGTCGAAAGAGTAAGTCCTCTCTCAAACGTTCTGACTTGCCATCTAATTTTCCTTTCAAAACTCTTGAAAAAACTAGAGCACATAGTCAGAATGAGAATGCATAGGCAAAAGTTGTGGTACAACCCCGCCATGAGAAACAAAACTCTTAAGTTAGAACTGTCGAGGGATTGGCAATCCTAGAACAGTTCATGATCTTGATTGCATGATCAAGACTTATAAGCCAGCTATTGTTTTTTTAAAGGAAACTAAGGTGCTGAGGTTTAAATTGGATCTTCTAAAAGTTAAATTTGGTTTTCAGAATTTATTTTATGTGGATGGGGTTGGGCATAGTGGAGGTCTGGCAATTTTTTTGGGAGGAAGAGGTATCTCTTTCTATTCAATCTTTTTCTCATTGACATATCAATGCTTGGTTGATTCTAGAGGAGAATACTAGTTGGATGCTGACTTGTTTTTATGGACACCCCGTGACTAAATGAAGAATGGTGGGTTACAATATTTTAAGAGCTTTGAACAATTTGGCTCCAAGTATATGGCTGTGTATTGGTAACTTTAATGAGATTTTGTACAATTATGAGAAATGTGGGGGTGCTGAGAGGCAACAAAGTCAAATGCAGCTTTTCCACCAGGTTTTATAGGATTGTAATTTGTGTAATTTGGTTTTGGGTCTGGATTTTTTACTTGGTCCAATAATAGATAGGATGCTAGTTTTATTAAAGAAAAATTGGACAGAGCAATGGCTTCAAAACAACGCTGTGATGTTTTTGGAGATCGAAACATTCAAGTCCTGCCTACACTGTCATCAGACCACTGTCCTATTATGATTTCATTATTGCCACAAAAGCCACAACAAGTGCCTCACTGCAGAACTGCAAGATATGAAGCAAACTAGTCTTCCTTTGGGGATTGTGGAGATGTGGTTAAAAGGATATGGCAAGGTTCCAATAACTCTCAAGTTTGTTTTTCTTCAATCGTGCATAAGCTACAACAAGGCATGTCTACTTTAAGAAGATGGAGCCAAGGTAAGGAGCCTCTTACTGATTCCTTTATGCAGGCCAAAATGGACAGATTGCATTTCTTGTAGCAATCTATGAATGCTGCTTCTGTTGGGGAAATTAAGCATTTGCAAAGAGAGATTAATGACCAATTGGAGAGAATCAATATTAGATGTAAGCAAAGAGCAAAGGTGCATTGGCTTTAGAAGGGAGATCGAAATTCAAAGTATTTTCACTTCTGTGCTACACAAAGGAAGAGGAGGAATCACATTCTGATTACTGATGAAAGGAGAAATGTGTATATTAAATCTGAGGATATTGGGAAAGCTTTCACTAGCTATTTTCAATCACTTTTCATTTCTTCTAATCTTTCTAACATTGACTTATCTCTTACTAGTTTAACAGAGAAGGTTTCTGTTGAGATGAATGCCAAGTTGTGTCTGCCTCTTACTGTAAAAGAAGTTGAAAGTGCTCTTTTCCAAATGGGTCTTCATAAAGCCCCTGGTCCTTATGGATATGGTGCATGTTTTTTTCAAGATCATTGGCCAGCAGTGAAGGAGAAGGTTTGTCAGGCAGTCCTATCTTTTCTAAACTCTAAGCAGTCAATAGCTGAGATTAATTTCACATAATACCAAAGAAGTTCAAGCCTCAGTTTTTAACTGAATATCGACCAATTAGGCTTTGTAATGTGATTTACAAGATGATTGCAAAGGTTTTAGCTAACAGATTTAAGTGTATTCTACCAAACTTAATCTCTCCAACTCAGTGTCATTTTGTGCCTGGACGTTTGATTTCTGATAATATATTAGCAGCATATGAAACTCTTCATACAATGACTAGCAAAATGTACGGCAAGAAGGCTTATATGGCATAGAAGCTTGACATGAGCAAAACTTATGATCGTGTGGAATGAGAGCTTCTCAAGGCTATTTTGACTAAGTTAGGCTTTGCACATAATTGGATTCAATTGATTATGGAATGAGTTTGATCTTCCAGTTTTTCAACATTAGTGACTGGCTCATCTCAACAAATTTTCAGGTCTTCAAGAGGTTTAAGACAAGGCTGCCCTCTCTCAACATACCTCTTCATTTTGTGTGCTGAAACCTTGAATTCTCGACTATATGCTGCTGAAGATCCAGGTTTAATTTCTAGTGTGCCTATTGCTACGGGTGTACTGTCCTTGAATCCTTTGTTGTTTGCAGACGATAGTTTGATGTTTTTCCAAGCAAATATGGTGGAATGGGGAAGGTTGAATTATATTTTAAGCATATATGAAAAGGCCTCTGGACAGCTTCTCAATAGAGATAAGACTTCTCTTTTTTTCAGCAAAAATACAAAAGCCTCAACAAGAGAATATATAAAGGAGATTGCTGGTTTAAATGACTCATCTAACATGGAGAAATACCTGGGACTTCCTAGTCTGGTGGGCAAATCTCGATTGAGGATTTTTTAGGATCTTGTGAGCAAAGTGCAAGACAAGATGAGAAATTGGAAAAATATATTTCTATCTCAAGCTGGAAGGGGAGTTCTAATTAAGGCAGTACTTCAATCAGTACCAACATATTACATGAGTGTGTTTCTTTTGCCTAAAACCTTATGTCAGAAGTTGAATTCTTTAATCTCAAATTTCTAGTTGAGTGGCATGGGAGACAAAAATAAAATGCATTGGAAATCTTGGCATGTTTTATGTATTGGTAAGCAAAAATGAGGTTGTGGTTTCAGGGATCTTAATCGTTTTAATATGGCCTTATTAGCTAAATAGGCTTGGAGACTACTCACAGATTGAAATTCCCTACCTAGCAGAATCTTTAAGGCTAAGTACTTTCCTTCATCCTCATTGTTGCAAGCAAACTTGAGGTCAAGACCTTATTATGCGTGGAGAAGCATATGACAGGCTATATGGCTTCTTAAGGAAGGTCTTATTTGGAAAGTGGGAATGCTAGAAAGATTCATATCTAGAAGGATAGATGGATCCCAAGGAAAGGGTCGTGTATGATTCATTCTCCAATGCAGACTTTGGGGCCTGATACTTTGGTGGAGGACTTCATTGATAGACATAATGCTTGGTGGAATGTTCAACTGGTCTAGTCTATTTTTAATGAAGCTGATTCTACTGCAATTTTACAGATTCTCGTTAGTGTGTTGGGCAACCAAGATAGACTGGTATGGAAAGGGATTCATAATGGCATCTTTTCTGTTAGAAGTGCCTATCATATGTATATGGAGACAACTTGCAGTCTTAATGGTTAGCCATCTCCAAGAGCTGAGTATGATTCTTGTTAGAAAGAATTGTGGGCTATACCTATTGCTAACTCTGTTAATAATTTCATGTGGAGAGCTGTTTCAGATTCCCTCCCAACTAAGTTGAATCTTTACAAAAGAAATGTGACTGTTGATAATTTATGTCCTATCTATTTGCTGGAACCTGAATCTACTGGGCACATCCTATGGTCATGTCTTTCTACTATGGATGTTTGGATGATGGGAGATAAGAACATGCAGAAAATGGAAATTATTGATCTTGGTTTTGCTCAGATTTTTAAACAGATGGTTGACAGATTGTAAGGAATGAATTTAGCTTGTTTTGCTTATGTGGCCCAATCCTTATGGCACAGAAGGAATTCCTTAATTCATGAACAACAGTTTACTCATCCCTCATTTTTATTTCAACATGCTGTCAATTAATGTGATTTATATCAGGAAGCTATGGAAGCCATTTATTGTCAGCAAATTTCAGTTTCAAATGATCTTGTTATATGGGAGGGTCCACGATAGGAATTTATAAAGATCAATTGGGATATTGCTGTACAGAAACATGCAAACAGGATTGGAATTGGTATTGTGCTTCGAGACTGGGAAGGGGCCGTGTTATTGAGTTTGATGAAACCCATGCTATTTTGCTCAAATGCTTATATGGCTGAAGCAAAAGATTATTTGAAGTTGTAAAACTGTGTAAGGATCTTGGCCTGATTAATTGTATGTTTGAAGATGACTCTTCAAATGTTGTGTTAGCCATACATAACCAGACAGAAGCTATGTACAGTTACAATCCTATCATTACAGGCACCAAACAGATGATGCATGGAACTGGTTGGAGGGTAAGACATGTCAAAAGGGATGCAAATTGAGTTGCACATGAACTTGCAAGGGAAGCAATGTTGTTGGATGAAGAGAAGATTGATATTGAATCTGTGATTACTTGTATTTCAGATCTTGTAATGGCTGAATGCCAACATTATCCTTAATATATTACAAGTATTTCTATTTAAAAAAAAATGATATAGTTTAACCGGTAATAAGAGCTTTTAAAAGTTAATATCAAATATATGAGGCATGATTTTCAATAGCGCCGAATCCTATTTTGTGGGGCCGAGGCTATTAAAATTATACAGATAATAATCATAAAGAGACCTACGTACCTAACTAGTATGTTTTTCAATGGACTGCATAATGTCTTTCTCAACATGCTGATGGAGTAGTATATATATATATATATATATATATATATATATATATAATCTGGTTTTGGTTACTAATCGATTGATTATTTCTCTTCATTTTACTTATTTTGTTATCCTTCAAACATCTGCTTCATTCTTACTTTATCTTACTTAATTCCTATTTTTGTTGGCACCACCCCGTCTATAATTGACTTTCTAGAACCGAGTCTATATGACCAATTTTGTTAAGAGAGCATGCAAGGAAGGAAAGGTTACAAGGTTGGGCTAAGGGTATGTGTTACGAAATGAAACAGAAATATGAGTAAAGATAGGATTTAGAAGTGTTAAGCTTTGTTTTGATTGACCTACAAAATGAATAGAATGTTTAGATCTAATTCATCTATTAGTTTCAGGTCTAGTATACCCCCTGATATTATTAATGAGGAATACTTTTCTGTTGAAGAAATTGATTCTGTTAATGTCAATTGTTGGATTATTCCAAAGATTGATGACAAATCTATTTACAAAACTACTTGAGTTTAGTTTGCTTTCAACACTGAATTCAATGTTAGAACTGTTGAACAAACTTATGCTATTTAAAAAACATATGAAAAATGTTGCTTATTTACCCCAAAATTGATTCAAGACTTTTGGGTAAAAGGTTACAAATTTCTGCATATTGGTTATGTTCAAGTTGATGTTAAACCGCTAACGAGGAAAGACATCAATGCTTCAGTACTTCTTTGCTTGCGAGATGCTAGATTCAAAAAATTTGAAACTAGTATTTTTGGTATGATTCAATCTTTTCTGTTTAGTGGATCTGTCCACTTTGATTGTTTTCCTGATTTAACTATTTCTTTAAATAATACTCATATTTTGAAAGCCTTGACTTTAAATATTTTAATTTGTAGTTATAGAAGAAGGTAGCAAACTTCTTGCCATTGTCTATCGAATTTATTATAGATTTTTGAAAACTAATTTTAATCCTAAAGCTAATTTAAAAACTTCAGAAAGTAAAACTTTATTAATTCAAAGCTCTACCCCTGATGCAAACATTCAAAAAATGATTTATTGGAAAGATATTTCTCTTCCCAATGAATGGATTTCGGAATATTAAGTTCCTCCTGCTAGAGCTTTTGCTAATGAGCTCAATTTTGATTATATTCAACAATATTTGGATGGTATTGTTAAAATAAGTTTTGATCAACCTCTAGTACCCAATGTAAGGAGAAACTCTTTCATGGGAGCTAGATATTCTTTTGTTGGTTTTGTTTCAAAAAATCCAGTAAGAAGAGACCAAAATCTCAAACAATTTCTAAAAGATTTTGTTAAAACAGTCCAACCTGTTAACCCTAATTTAAAATTGAAAGGAGTTTCTACTTTCTCTCAGGTTACTTCTACTTACTACACTATCAAGGATGTTGAGACATCTAAGGATAAAACCGTAAAAGAAGTAGCTAATAAAGAAGAAGAAGATACTTCATCTTTATCACTTACGGCTTCAGCTATGGTTGCACCTATTCATTACAACTAGCTTACAATGATAAATAGAGCTTTTAAATTTAATTTAATTTTCTTATTTAAAGATATAGTTCTGAACCGTGATAAGAGAAAAACTTATCATGCTACTTTTTTTACTTTTGAAAAATTACGTGTTAAAAGAAAATGGAAAGAAAAAATGAATGCCCTCCAAAAGTATATACTTTTCTTTGATTTTGTTGAAAATTATTATGTCTCTAAAAATAGTTGAAAGGTTGTTAAAACTAATATTATCAAAAAAAAAGAAGGAAAGGTAGTGGTTAAATCTAGTCACCCTCATTTTGAGATAATTCTTATTTCTTTTGAGGTAATTCTTATTTCTCATAAGAGATCTGAGCCTCCCCAATCAAAGTATCTAGCAATGAGGCGAAGGAGACAAATATTTTCAAAGAAACAAAAAAGATTATTGAACAAAATAATTTTGTTACTCTAACCCTCCATACTATAGGACAACAGCTAGATCGCATTGAAGAAAAATTAGAAAAATGCATTTTTACTCCATCTTCAAAAGATTACTGGTCTGGCCAATAGTCTTGATATAAAAAAAATAAAAATAAAAAAACTGCAAATGGGTCTGACCAAATACTAATTTAAAAGAAAGAAGTAATTAAACAAAGTAAATAAATATTATAACATTCTAGATTGAAAGAATTGAAGGTTGACAAACCATTTAAATAATAAAAGCTGTATCAATCATTCATCTTTCGAATTTTCATTCCAATCAAATTCCGTATTTAATTCATTGGTTGCGTGGCCATATTAAGAATATTAATAGTCAACCACTACTTATGGACCTCCTAACCATACCCAAAATACATTATTAGTCTATCCTTCAAAGAAAAAATAAATACATTTTATATATGAAAATGAATGAGACAACACTTATTTCAAAATTCAATTAATACAAATCCCTCAAAAGAAAAACTCAAATAATACAAGCTAGGGTCGGGGCCACTTCATTAGTATAAGAATGAATGCCATCTACACACTACATTATTGAAGTTGACCAGAGAAGGTAATGAAAATTAATTGGGCTTTAGCTTGTGAGAAAGCCAATGAGCATGAATGAGCCTGTGAGTTTAGATCAGTATAACCCACATTAGTCTCGAGATGACAAATAATAATTAATATCTATGTACAAACCTTCATGTAATAAGTTAGTTCGTCCATCCACTTTTTGGACAAATTAAGCACATATGTCTTGATATCTTATTAGGCCCAAGTAATTATGACAAATACTATAAATGTACTTAAGAAATATTCATAAAAAACTTATTTCTCTATATGTCAGTTATTGATATACTGAAAATCATGATAATTTGAAATTAAAAAAAAAAACTAACAAAATTGTTAGGGTATATGTGGAGACAGGTTTTGGAGATGAAAAAGTGTTTGCTGAAAGTTGGCTCAACAGTTGGCTCGAGCCAAATTCGCTCGACGTCGCTCGACCTACCACTCAAGCGAAACTCAAGTCCGAGTGTCCCGCTCGAGTACCGTTCAACACTCCGCTCGAGCAAGACACAAACTCTAGTGTGCTCGATCCTCGCTCGACACTCTGCTCGAGCCAATGTTCACTTTGCTATTCGCTCGAGGCACGCTCGAGGCGCGCTCGACACGCTGCTAGAGCGAAGTACGCAGTTTTTGTTAAATATATCATATTAGACTTGTGTTGGATGATCTTAAGCATATTTTGAGAGAAAACAATTATCTAGTGAATGCATATTGTGTGAGAGAGCAAAAAGCCCTAGAGAGTATGAGTTGAGATTGAGTAATTGTAATCTCCTCTGGTTAAGGGCGACTATGTGAAAGACTGAAGTCGGGCTTGACTTCAATGTGTCTTCTAACTTGAAGAAGGGAGCTGTGAGCTACAGAGATGATAGGGCTTGGTTAAAAACAGTGGCTAGCATATAGAGACACAGTCTCAAAGTGAGAGATTGTTGAGGTATATGTGGAGACTGGTTTTAGAGCTAAAAAAGTGTCTACTGAAAGTTGGCTTTACAGTTGGCTCGAGCCAAGTTCGCTCGACATCGCTCAACATATCGCTCGAGCGAAGCCTCAAGTCCGAGAGTCCTGCTTGACACTCCACTCGAGCGAGACACAGATCATAGTGTTCACTCGATCCTTACTCGACACTCCTATCGAGCCAATGTTCATTTGACTGTTTGCTCGAAGCGCACTCAACACGCCACTCTAGCGAAGTATGCAGTTTTTGCCAAATTAGGTTTCCAACGCCACTCGCTATAAATATTATGTAATTGCTGCGTAATCGTTTTGAAAAAAGTGAATAAAACATGAGACCCACATGAAAAAAATTAATTTTTTAATAGTAGACCCCACTCTTTTTCAAAACGATTATGCGACGTTTACACATTTTACAATTGTATATAGAATTACTCATATGGCAAACATGGGGTGAGATAATTAATCAAATCAATTTTTTCTAATATTTCTCACGTGCATTCCGATCCAGACAAAAAAAAAAAAAAAAAATCTTATAATTTCTTTTCTTCTTTCTTCTCTATATTTTTGTCTCTCTTCTTCTTCACTCTAAACTCCAAACTAAATAGACTTGGATTTCTTGTTTGGAGTCAAAGGAATTAAGGTTATAAATGAAATCAAATAACACTTTTAATTATAATTAAAAAAAAGTAGTCTGTTTGTAAACTAGCTGATTAATTCATTCACTCAATGCATAGAAGCTGCTTCTAATATAAAAAATTATATACGATTTTATTTTATTTATAATTATAATAAGTTTCAAAATAAATGATATGTTACATCGGTAAAAATTACTACAAGAGATTTGATCTTTAGAAACGAAATCTTTTAGGGACATTCATCCCTAAAAGTACTTATTTGAGACGAAATTTAAATTTTGTCTCAAAATATGGATGCGGTGTTTTATGCATTCAAACGAACTAGACCTTCTGTAACGAAATACATCATCTGAAGAAAAAAAAAAAAAAAACCGTTCGAACACAATTTTAAATACCATTCGAATGGTTACACAATTGTTAAAAAATAGTTGTGGTGTGAAAGTATATATAATTGTGCCAGGAAAAGTTCGAACCCTTTCGAACGTGATATTTAATCATTCGAACTGAAAGTTTTGGTAGAAAATTAGAAATAAATCGGACTGAGAATGATGCTATACTATATTGATCCAACGTGGCATGAAAGTGAAACACAAGACTATAAGGAAATGAAAAATATAATTCTAAATATCTTTATCATGCCTTATAAGATTTTAGATTGAATGAATTGAAGGTTGCCAAACCATTTAAATAATAAAAGTCCTACGTATCAATCATTCATCTTTTGAATTTTCATTGCAATCAAAATCTGTATTTAATTCATTGGAAATTAATAGGTATCCTTCAAACTCCGTAGGTTGCGTGACCATATGAAGAGTCAACTCACTATTTATGGACCTCCTAACCATACCAAAAATACATTATTAGTCTATATATTCTTCAAAGAAAAAATAAATACATTTTATTTTATATATGAAAATGAATGTGACAACACTATTTCAATATTCAAATAACACAAATCCCTCGAAAGAAAAATTCAAATAATACGGCCCAGTTTGAGTCTCTTTAAATTATATAATATACGGAATGGTTGCGAGTGATTGATCTGTTTAACAGAAAATTAGATTGTGGCGGCGCAGCCCGAGCTGGGGGGAGGATGGTTGGAGTATGGTTTTTCCTTTCTTTGGAGATTTACAAGGATTTAATTTAAGAGTAATGCTACCTACAGTTGTGGGATGCGTAAGTGCCGCACAATCGTTTTGAAAAATAGTAAGGTTTATTATTAAAAAATTAATTTTTTTTATGTGGATCATGCATTTATTTTTTATTTTTTAAATAAATTACTTAACATTTATACACTCCACGACTGCAAATATTATTTTTTCTTATTTTAAACATAAGAGGTTTCCTCCTCAGGGACTCCAAATCTCACCTTTCTACGCAGGGCAACGGGTGGTAATAGGCATACCAAAATCCCTAAACTTGCATCAACAACTTGTTTTCATAGTGGTTTGTGTGCAAGAATTAACAAGACGAGTATATATATTATTAATTGGATAAAACTTATTTAATTTCCTATAGCATTATTAACCCAATAGTATAACGGTAGAAATTAAGGGATCAACTCTATCAAAATATCAATAGGAGGGCAATCCCATCAAACTGAACCGTGGCCGGTTCGGTCGATTTCAATTCTTGATAATCGAAATCGATTACAACTAATTCAATCTCAATTTTCATGATTTGAAAATTGTATAGGATCGAATTGAATCAAAATATATATTTTTTAATCGTTTATATTATTCATATTATAAATTAATATAGCATGAAATTTTAATCTTATTATTTATATTTTCTTGATATAAATTTACTCTTAAACAAGAGTGTTAATATTAAGTTATTAAAATGTTATTATTTATTATTACATATTAAGTTACATATTATTATTTATTATTACATATTATGGTATAAGTGTGTATATATATGTATTTATATATATATATATATACATTTTTTATAAGTAAATATTAAGTTACATATACATGATTAATAGACATATTTTAGACATTTATAATATGGCACAGATTTTTAATGAGTTCTGAAATTGAAAAAAAAAACATTTAATGAAAACAAAAACTCAGGTACTATTAATTAAAACCAAAGTCTCTAAGAGATCACATTATTTAAAGAATAAGAAAGGCCGAAAGGGTATTAGATAGTTTGGTAATAAAATAATATTGCAATCAGGATTAGTCTTAATTAATTAGATAGATGGCAATCAAAAGACAGAAGTGTTTGCATCAAGTTGCAATAGGAACAGGCCTGCCTTAATTAGCCTATCTATTATCTAAATAAAATCATTCAAATTGCTGATCATGACCCTTACCTCGAAAGCTTCCTATATGCATATGCACAAATTACAAAACTCCATAACCAGGGCACGTTTAGATATAAAAATGAAATATGAAATTCTCAAAATCTTTAAAAAAAAATCTTAATTTTATTTTTAAGCATCACTCAAATCTTAAACACTTTTTAATTTCAAAGTTTTATCAATTTTTGTATCTAATCATTACTTAATTATTATCAGAACACAAAAACAAATATAAATTTTATAAACTTAAAAAAAAATACAAAAATCAATAAAACTTTTACAAACTTCAAAAAAAATATATATTAAAAATTTAACTTTATAATATTTTTACTCATAATTTTTTCTCTCATTTCTCAAAATCTAATAAAATATTTTCACTCAAATCATTTCATTACTATTCACAAAATTATGAGATATTTCAAGTGTTCAAACATACTCTAAATGGTCCGCCCACATGAAAATTTTATAAGCGTACATTTTTAAGTCATATATATATATGCCCTACAACTTAAAAAAGATCAACCCCTCTCTGCCAAAACATGTACGCTTAACGTTTTGAAGAAGAATTTAGTGATCTTCAAAACACTCTCAACTTAACATGCAACAGAAAAAGTAGCAGAATGAGATTAAAAACTCTAAAAACAATTTCTTTGCTAAAGAAAATGAGCACGCCAGGGTTCATAAACTAAACTAATAATAAGAAATGTGGACCCAAAATAGAATGATGACTTTCATTAATTGGTATGTATTTCTAATTGGTATATATACAAGCTATCTAGGTATGCATGCCTAAAAAATGAAAAGAAAAATTAGTACAGGACTATTAACAAAAAAATGAAAAAGACCCTCCTGGCCTGCTGACTAATTAGCAATTACTATCTTCCACGGTTCATGGAACTGGTAGAGATGCCCCCAGTGGTACTTGACGAAAGATAGGAATTTGTGGTAGAAATGCCTTCTAATATTCTCGAGTTCATTTCACTGAAGCCATGAGAATCGAGAGAACTCCAGTCATCCTTAATGGTGGGAAGCGGTTCATCCCCACTGAGATACCGTGTAACTTGTCTCATGGTAGGCCTAGCTCCTGGCCTGGGATGGGAACAAAGTAAACCCAATTCCAAAACCAACTCTACCTCTTGAACCACGTAAATGGTGTTCAACCTTGGATCAACTGGGTTCAGAATTTGACCCATTTGATAGCTTTCCATTACCCAGTCCACCAAAATGAAATTGCTCGACTCTATTGGTCTTCTCCCGGTGGCCACTTCAAGGAGCAAAACCCCATATGCAAACACATCGGAACTTGTGGATACCTTGCCGGTACGAGTCAATTCTGGCGCGATATATCCGATCGTGCCGACGACATTGGTGGTGTGTGACAACTTGTCATGATCATAAAGCCTGGCAAGGCCAAAGTCGCCTAGCCGGGGATTCATTTCAGCATCTATCAACACGTTGCTGGACTTCACGTCTCGGTGGATTACCACTTGCTCCCATTCCTCGTGCAGATATAGTAATCCAGAAGCTATGCCTTTCAGGATGCTGAATCTTTTTTCCCAACTCAAAACAAAGTTGTTTTTGGGTTTGTAAATGAGTGAATCAAGGCTACCGTTTGGAATATAGTCGTAGACTATAAGCAGATCGTTTTTATGCTTGCACCAACCTTGGAGATTGACCAAGTTCTTGTGTCTCAACCTTCCCAAGCTCTCAATCTCAGCAGCAAATTCTCTCATTCCACGGGTTGAGGTACGCACTATCTTCTTTACTGCAACTTCGCTTCCAGTGGCAGGTAAAATACCTTTGTAGACTGCACCGAAGCCTCCAACTCCAATAACCTCACTCTCTTTGAAACCCTTGGTCGCTGCATAAAGATCCCTGTATTTGAACCTGTGAGGACAATCCAACTCCCAATCCTCGAGAATCTCATGCCGCGCATGCGCCAACCTTTTGTACAAGGTGAGAACAAACAGGCTTCCCATCAAAATAATCGTTAAAACAGATAAAGTGGCAATTATTGCAGTAACTTGGGGTTTGGAATTAGATGATGGACTTTTCTCCTTTGGAGGTGGCTTAGGAAGTTGTGAAAGATTTAGTGGAGGAGCAACTCCTTTCGTTGAAAAACTCCATCCTAAGATGTAATGAGAGCTTGATTTCTCGCCCGTTGATGCGGAGAAACCAACATACATGCTATCCAAAAGAATCGAAGTCAGATCTTGTTGCTGACTAATGAGGGGTTTGCTCGGTTTCGGTTTCGTTGCTGGAGATATTGTTACATTCACAACTTTTTGCTGGCCATCATATTCTATCCAGGCAAGAATAGGATCACCGCTCTCCAATTTAATATCTCTTTCGTTTTGTTCATTGCCCTGCTCACTATAAGCAGCTGATCTAGTTGCCACGGGATTAGACATGCCATTGATGTTGATCCCCACATGGTTTCCCTCTGAATCGGAAGGCTCGTTATACCCTTTAACCGTATCAAATTCAACAGCAAATATATGATTGGAAGAATTTCCATCGTTGAATTCATTGAAAATTCCAAGGTAATGCTCATCCTGAGCTCCAGGAAGTTGCTTGTAGGGAGACAAAATGAAAGCAAAACCATGACCACCTCTGCCGGAGCCTGGGGGGATTATGCAAAAAACGAAAGATGTGCTGAAAGAATAAGCGTTTCGGGATGAAGAAGAAGAATTACTCCTGTTAATGATCGGAATGGATTTGTTATAGAATGCATGGCCTATAGCGAAGTTTGATCGATTGGTGAGCCGAAGTAAACCAGTGGGCTCGATAATAGAGGCTCCCTCTGTGGTGAGATTTGCGTCCTGACCTTTGAATCCATGAAAGAAGAATTCAACGTTTTGTGATTGAGCAACATGATCAGGAAATGAGATCAGACATAGGAAAGCCAAAAAACAAATTAGTGATAAAGCCATGGAAGTATGAATGAGAGCCGACGTAAGGATTGATCAAAGACGTAAAGCACAAGAACAACAATTTATCAGAAGTTCAGAACTTTAAAGGAGAGAATTTCGGTTGTTAGGTACTATTTTCTCACCGAGTTAGACGGAGATGGGAGAGTTGAAGAAGTCAAAGTTCAAGCAGGACAAAAAATACTTGGTCCCTGGAAATTACAGACCACCAACGGCAACACAGTGCTGTCTATTCTACTCTGTTGTCTTTCAGTATCACACCATTAAATCCATGAGATGGATCCTAAGTAGCTCTTAAAGTGCTCTGGCCACATCAAATTCCGTAGTGGAGAAGGGATTGAATTTTCAAAGTTCGGGAGACTTTGCCCAGTAATGACCAATTCATCTGTCCAGTTGCTAAGAGATGAGAGCCACGAGATTCATGATTTTGTCGCTAGAATCTTCTTCCTAGTCCCCTTTGGTTGTAGAAAATGACATTTTTTTTTTCCTTGCATGCAAGAGCTGAGATCCTTTATTTGTACGAAACTCTGGAAAATAATAGTGACCCGAAAAATTCTATACACCTTACTTAATTCTACTGTTATCTACTCTATTATAATAAATGACTATCTAAATATGAATAATAAAAGTTTTTATTATTTTTTCGTCAAGTCTTGTTTTACTAAAAAGCCCTTAAAACCTTTGATCATTTGACATGCATGCATATAGCTCTATTGTAGAATTTAATGAAGGATCATATTTTACCAAAAGGTCCTTAAGACCTTTGACCATATGACGTGTAACTCTCTTGTAGAATTTAATGAAGGGTCATGTTTTACCAAAACATCCTTAATATTAAATTAATAATATTTTATTATTATATAAAGAGTAAATAGATAATCCAATATAGATGCAGACCAATGGTCATACTTTGTTAAAATTTAGATTTTTTTAATCTTAATTTTTTGTCTTTCTTTAACCTTGTATTTTTTTTTCTACACAAATAAGCTACTGATTTTTTTATTTTTTTTTATTTAAATTATTATATCAGGTGCACCTTAGGGCTAACGCACCTGAGGCCGTTTTCTAGTGTGTGTGTATATATATATATATACACAATCATGACACCCGTGGTTAAACAGTACTAACACTGTTCACTCACGGACTTACTTTTGCTTTTTGCTTTACCCGTGATTAAACAGTAATGACAACTGTCATTCACGGATGCATTGTAAACATGGACTTCTTCATCTATAAAAGGAGTCTCTCATTTCATTCTTAGGCAGAGATTATTCTAGAGAACAATTCCCTTGTAAGTTCTGCCTACCTTCTCTCAACCCAATCAAGAGCAAATAACGCTCTACCTTGTGCCATAAACTTTGTAATTATTTCTAAAGTTTATGAATATGTTTATGTTTATCCATTTGTTGAATTTATTTTTCATATTATACATGCATATGGTCGGTTCTACCGCCTGCCTTTAACTGTGCATACATCCTTATCAAATTCTCCTTTTCTTTCTTTCTTATCTCGTCATTCTGCTGTATTGGTATCAGAGCCAATCTGGTATCTAATTGCTGAGTTCTATTTTCCTTTGCATTTTCTTCTGTTTGTTCTTTTTCTACTCGGTGCGAGTTTGTTTCTTGTACCCTGTGTTCAGAATCGGGTCAGAGTAGCTTAGCTGAATCCAGGTAAGTCCCTTGAGAAGCCTAGGTTGGCGTGTTGGGCAGATAGTGGTTCAGTTGGGGTAGCCTCTCAAACGGTAAGTTCCCAGGTGAGAGAGATGATATCCACCCTGTAGATGGCGGACAAGCATAGGCGAATGTGGGGGAGGTCCAACTCCTCAGTTAGTTCCAGGTCGACTATGCCTACTGATATAGTCAATGAAGAAGATTGCTCTTATGGAGAAGAGCTATCTCCTGCTCTGGGATCGTGGAAGATTCCAGAGATTGATCCAGATTCTATTTATCGAACCACTTGGTTAAAAAAGACTTTTTCAAAAACCATGAATGTTCGAACAGTCGAACAAACTTATAGTATATCAAAATCCCAAGAAAAATGTTTTCTTTTCAAAGACAAACAAATTCAAGATTATATTTCAGAGGGATATAAGTATATACATATAGGTTCTGTTCAAGTTGCTGCTAAACCTTTAACAAGGTTAGGCATCAACGCCTCTGTTCTTTTTTGTTTACGAGACGGCAGATTCCTCAAATTTGAGGATAGCATTCTCGGCATGATTCAATCCTCCCTTTCGGAAGGACCTGTTCATTTTGATTGTTTTCCCAATTTAACTTTGTCTTTAAAAGACAAACATATTTTACAATGTTTAATTTTAAACATACTTACTTCAGGTTATCAAATGCTTGAAGGAAGCCAACCTCTTGCTTTAATTTTCAGGATTTATTATCGTCTTTTAAAAACGAATTTAGATCCAAAAGCCATTGCAAAACCATCTGGAAAACATACTCTACTAATCCAGAGTAGTTCTTCAGATGTTGACATAAAGGTTCCAAAAAGAATTTATTGGGAAGATATAACCCTTCCCACTGAATGGACTTTGGAACAAGAAATACCCATGCCTCCTCCTAGAAATATTGTTTCGGATGCTAATGTTGATACCATCCAACAATATTTGAATGGAACTGTTAAAATTTCTTTTAATCGATCCGAAGCCCCTAGTAGAAGAAGAAATTCTTTTGCTGGCTCCAGATCCAGTCTTATTGATACTGATCGGAAGAATCCAAGGGATGATGCTAATCTCAATCAATTCCTTGAAGATTCAGTACGAACAGTTCTACCTGTTAAACCTGCTTTAAAATTGAAAGGACTTTCTACGTCCTCTCAAGTTACTTCTGCTTTTTATACTGCACAAGGAGCAGCTGGTTCTTCTAACCAGGGCATAAATGATGAAGCAGACAAAGAAGATACATCTTCTATGTCACCAACAGCTTCAGATATGCAAGCCCCTGTTGCACCTGTTCATCATAGTTTAAATGTTTTAAACAAATCTTTTGAAATAGATTTACCTGCTCTTTTAAAAGATTTTGCTGCACCAGAAAATAAGCAAAGGCGTAAAGCCTATCTTGCAAAATTTTCTGATTCAGAAAAACAACGTGTTAAACGTAAATGGAAGGAAGAAATGAATAAGCTTCAACAGCATATTTCTCTTCTAGATTTTGCGGAGAACACTTATGTTTCTAAAAATACTTTAAATGTTGTTAAAAATGAATTTGTCCAAGAAGAAGGAAGGACTGTCATCCAAGCCAGACATCCTCCTTTAAGGTCTATTGTTATTCCTATTAAGGGAAATGAAGTAATTGCTTCACCCTTTAAACTTTCTGATACTGTTTCGAAAGATCCAGAAAAGGACAAGATTCTGAAAGAAGCAAAAAAGATTATTTCCCAAAACAATTTTGCGAATCTTGCTCTTCATACGATCGGAGAACAGTTAGATCGGATTGAAGAAAAGGTTGAAAAGCCTATTTTTACTTCAAACCCTGTTTTTAAAACAGAGCATCCTTTGAACTTCTTCAAAGATCAGCCCAAGAAAAAGATTGAAAAACCTTTGATCAGTTTACCCGAAGAAAGGCCTAAAGTAGATTTTCAAAACCCTCAGGCCAAAACTTTGGAAAGAATTGACCAAATGATTACTGATCTAAAGAAAGATCAACCTTCCACCAGTACCCTTAACAGTAATGGTGATGGAGTTGTTCTTGAAGAAACTTCAGAAGAATCTTCTAACGATGAATCTTCTGCAGACAAGGATATTGATTTGATTGAAAAGAATTTTCAAAACCTGGAAATTGCCAGATTTTCTTCAAAAGAACCCAAACCCATGAGTCTGACGAAAAACTGGTACTCCAGACCTACACCTCCTGATTTACAGTTTGAGGAGAAGGTTTTCCAAAACCAATCTTCTTATTTTGCCGACAAAGTTTACGAATGGAATATTGATGGATTCTCTGAACAAGAAATCATTAATACCATGAGTAAAATGTCTATGGTTGCAAATGCTTATATCAACAATAACATTAGGCAACCAGATATTGTCAGGATTTTAACTCAAGGTTTTACTGGTGTTTTAAGAAATTGGTGGGATAAGTACCTCACCAACGATGCTAGGGAAACCATCCAAAATGCGGTAAAACGCAATGAGGAAGGGTTACCTATTTTTAACGAGGAAATTGGGATGGCTCATCCTGATGGAATCAATACTTTGATTTATACTATTTTAAAACATTTCATTGGTACACCATCCAATATAACTAGCCGCGTCAGCGACCAGTTGAATAATCTTAGATGTCGTCAGATGTCTGATTACAGATGGTACCAAGATGTTTTCATTTCTCGAGTAATGCTTCGTGATGATAGTCAGAAGCCCTACTGGAAGGAGAAATTCATTGACGGATTACCTCGTTTATTTGCTTATAAAGTCAAAGAAGAACTCACTGATGCTTCCGGTTTACTTAACTATGAGGATTACACTTATGGTAATATCTTCAGTATTGTTAAGAAACTTGGCATTAGCATGTGTCATGTTTCGTGAACAAATGAGGAATAATAAGAAGGCCAAATACGAAATGGGCACTTTCTGTGAACAATTCGGTCTTCCTAATATTGCTCCATCTAGAAAGAAGCACAAAACTTATAAACCTTATGGAAGTTTCAGGAGAAAACCCCGTGATGAATTTTATAAAAAAACCACACAAAAAACCCTTTTTTAAATCGTTTTCCAAGAAAAAAGATTCTAAAGATGTTTCTTCAGGAAAATGTTTTATTTGTGGAAAGACTGGACATTTTGCAGATAAATGTCCCAAGAAAGCCTAAAAAATCAAGAAAAAGCTTAATCAGTTGGATATCGGTAACCATGATAAAGAATAACTATTTCGACTCCTAGAAATAGAATCGTCTTCATCATCGGATACTCTTAAAGTCAGTTCTAGTGATTCCGAATATCACTCTGAAACTGATAATCATGAACCATCTGATCTAAAGCTGGGTTGCAATTGTAATACCACTTGTTGTAAGACACCAGGAAAGACAATCAATGTCTTGACTAAGTCTGAAGAACAAGAAAACTTATTGCTAACCCTTATTTCTCAAATTACTAATCCTGAGCTTAAGGAGGAATATCTCCTGAAGCTGAAGAAAGTAATGGTCCGTAAGGATCCAGAACCTTCTAATCAAAGGATTAATTTTCAAGAAACCTTGGAAAGATTTTCAAAGAAAAAATCCAAGGATATTTCTGTTTCCGATTTACAACATGAAATAAATTCTGTCAAAAAAGAAATTGTAGAACTCAGATCTGAAATAAATAACCTCAAATCTGAGAACGAAGTTTTAAGACAAGAATTTTTATTAATCAAGATTGACAAACAACTTGATCAAGATATTCCTTCTGACAATGAGCAAACTGAGGTTGGTTCTAGTCAACAGGATATTCCTGCCGACAACCAGATTTGTTTAATTCGTCATACCATTCCTCCTAAATGGTTTTCGCGTGTTAATATTATTGTTGCTCATGATTTTCAATTCTCTGTTGTTGCTATGATTGATTCCGGATCAGACTTGAATTGCATTCAAGAAGGACTCATTCCTAGCAAATATTTTGAAAAATCTACCGAAAAATTATTCTCGGCAAATGGCTCAAAGATGACCATTAATTATGAGCTCAATAATGCTCATGTTTGCCAGGATAATATTTGTTTTCGGATTCCCTCTGTTTTAGTCAAAAACATGTCTGACAAAGTGATTTTGGGAATCCCTTTTATATCTTCTTTATATCCCTTTATGACTGAAAAAGACGGTATCACTACCGATCCTTTTGGTCAAAAAGTAAAATTTCATTTTGCTTCTCGTTTTGAAATTGATACGAATAGAGCAAGAAATCTTTGTTTTTAGCAAAACAAAAACATTTGAATTTCCTCCAACAGGAAATCAAGTATAAAAAGATTTCTGAACAATTATCCTCTTCTCTTTTAATTTCAAAAATTGAAGATTTCAACAAACGCCTAATAACAGATGTTTGTTCGGATTTACCTAATGCTTTTTGGTATAGGAAGAAACACATAGTTTCTCTCCCATACATTAAAGGTTTTGATGAATCCAAAATACCAACCAAAGCTACTTCGGTTCAGATGAATAGAAAAACTCTGGAATATTGTAGAAAGGAGATACGAGATCTTCAAGATAAAGGCATTATCAAGAAAAGCAAGTCACCTTGGTCTTGTCCTGCCTTTTATGTCCAGAAAAATGCAGAACTAGAACGTGGTGCCCCTCGTCTAGTTATTAACTACAAACCTTTGAACAAAGTCTTAGAGTGGATTAGGTATCCTATTCCCAATAAGAATGACTTAATTCATAGGTTGAGTGATGCTGTGGTCTTTTCCAAATTTGACCTTAAGTCCGGTTTTTGGCAAATCCAAATAGCCGAGTCAGATAGGTATAAGACTGCCTTTGTTACCCATTTTGGTCATTTTGAGTGGAACGTCATGCCTTTCGGCCTTAAGAACGCTCCCAGTGAATTCCAAAATATCATGAACGATATCTTCAATTCGTTCTCTGCCTTTACCATTGTCTATATTGACGATGTTCTTATTTTTTCTAAATCTATTGATGAACATTGGAAACATTTGAATTCGTTTCTTGACATCATTAGACTCAATGGTCTTGTTGTTTCGGCAACAAAAATAAAATTGTTTCAAACCAAAGATTAGATTCCTTGGTTATGACATCTCTGAAGGCAAAATCAGGCCTATCCAAAGAGCTATCGAATTTGCTTACAAATTCCCTGATGTCATTCTTGATAAAAAACAATTGCAGAGGTTCTTAGGATCTCTCAATTATGTTGCTGATTTCTACAAGGATATGAGGAAACAATGTCGTCCTTTATTTAAACGACTTCTTTCCAATCCTCCTCATTGGACAGAAATCCATACAAATCTAGTAAGGAAAATCAAAGCACATGTCAAAACTCTTCCGTGCCTTGGAATCCCTACTCCTGATTCTTTTAAAATTGTCCAAACAGATGCCTCAGACATTGGTTATGGTGGCATTCTGAAACAATGTGTTTCACCAGGTTCGTCTGAACAAATTGTTCGCTTCCATTCTGGAACCTGGAATACTGCACAAGAAAAATATAGTACTATTAAAAAAGAAATTTTGGCTATAGTACTATGTATATCTAAATTTCAATCTGACCTTTTAAACCAGAAATTTTTGGTCAGAATTGACTGCATGAGTGCTAAATTTGTTTTAGAAAAAGATGTTAAAAACATAGCATCAAAACATATTTTTGCACGTTGGCAAGCTATTTTAAGTGTTTTTGATTTTGACATTGAATATATCAAAGGCATACAAAATTCTATCCCTGACTTTCTCACCCGTGAATTCTTGCAGAAACCCCATCATGGCCAGCAAGAAGAAGACAAGAGAGAGAGAGAAAAAGGTGAATCCACCATCACCAATGCCCAGTATAAACCTCATCAAGAATGAGGCTGGATCTTCTACTACTGGTGCTATGTCTTCAGCACTAGAAATTGCTAACAGGTTTCAGCCACTTGGCAAACCTGCCCAAATACAGACTTTTTCGTCTGCTGTTACTACCACATTTGACCCATACGCGAAAGCAATTGAGTCAAAAAATCAGAATGCTATTGTCCCCCAGTTTTTCCTCCCAAAAGGAAAATCTGAATATTTGAAAAAGAATTTTGCTTCATATCTGTTCCATATTGAGCCTAACAGCACAATATATACAGATGTTTTCAAAATTTCTTCCTCCTATTTCCCTACTCTTTTCCACTGGATTCCAGAAGATTCCTCAAAAAATCTTCAATTTTATTCCAGTATTTTAATTCAAACAAATTCCTTGGTTATCAAACCTATTTATGACAAGGTTGATACCAAAAAACTCATCTTTCACAGTGCCTATATTCATCAAGTCATTACCCAAGCAGACTGGGGAAACCCATCTTCTTCCAAACGACTTGCCCAAATAGACACTCCTGTTTCTTATTTTGATTATATTGATGCCTGGAAGAGGTTCATGTTCTTCCAGACTCCTGACATGAGCCACTCTTGGTTCATCAAATTTGATATCAAATTCAAAGGAACTCTTCCACTTTGGTTCATTCAATGGTGGAACCAATATGGATTAATTCCAGAAAATCTTCCTGGTCAGCTCTTTACAGCCTACCAGCATTATTCAAAAATTGTTGATTCAACCTTGGATCAACACTCCAAAAAAATTTCATCATTCCTTACACTTCTGTAAAAGATACCACCTCCCGTGGATCTTTAAATGGAACTATGAAAGAAATGGTGATGTAATGACACGAGTTTATTTCACCAAATGGTGGGATAAATTTGCAAACACTGATAAAATTGTTGACTTACTGATCAAGGATTTTCCACAAGCTGCACCTAATCTGCAGGACAAAAGAGAATTTCCCAAGATCATGGCTGGACCATCCAATGCTCCTGAATATCTCTTAATTCAGGCCCCTGCATCTCCAACAAAATCCGGGGGGTAAAGGACAGTTCATCCTCCAAATCCTCTAAGTCTAAAAAGAAAAAGGACATCTTTGACGGACTTAATAAGAAGGATTTAATCAACATATTAAAAGAATCACTATCAAAGTCTCAAAGCAAGTCTGAAGATGAAAATTCAGACACAGCATCAGAGGCTTCCTACAGCAATCTCTTCGGTAACTCTGGGTTCTACTCAGAAGAAGAATAATTGCTATTTGACAAAAGAGACTAATGACAAGTCCCTTTGTCAGACCACTACTTGAGTTCAAAGAAGACCCACTGACCGGTCTCCTTTATCAAAATTTTCGTTTTGTGCCGAAAGCAGCAGCCGCCGCCAGACACAATCATGACACCCGTGGTTAAACAGTACTAACACTGTTCACTCACGGACTTACTTTTGCTTTTTGCTTTACCCGTGATTAAACAGTAATGACAACTGTCATTCACGGATGCATTGTAAACAGAGACTTCTTCATCTATAAAAGGAGTCTCTCATTTCATTCTTAGGTAGAGATTATTCTAGAGAACAATTCCCTTGTAAGTTCTGCCTACCTTCTCTCAACCCAATCAAGAGCAAATAACGCTCTACCTTGTGCCATAAACTTTGTAATTATTTCTAAAGTTTATGAATATGTTTATGTTTATCCATTTGTTGAATTTATTTTTCATATTATACATGCATATGGTCGGTTCTACCGCCTGCCTTTAACTGTGCATATATATATATATATATATATATATATATATATTATATACTCATATGAAAAAGCAAAAGAAAAAAAAAATCCAATAACTAACTCTAGCTCCCAGCGAGAGGAGCTAAGAGTGGTGACTATAGCATGATCCTTTCAAATTTTATCATTTTTTGAAATAATGTGACATTAAATAATTAAAAACTATTTATTATATTTTACTTATAAATCTATTATCGAATGTCATATGATAACGAAATCAGGATAATAAAAAAATAGAAAAATTTGGTAAATAAGCATATAGGAGTACCTTGTTAAAAACAGAAAGATTTGGTAAATAAGCAGACCACGACGGTGGGAGTACGTACTTGCATATTTGTGGTCAACAACGCTCGTGTATGTGTGTATATATATATATACACATATCCATTTACATGATTATTTTATTTTTATTATTCGACCATGACTTTCACACGTAGAAAAAACTCTAACATTTGGTCTTTCTTCAAACGTATAAATAGAGGAGTAATGATATACTCACAATATTTTATATAATATATTGTATAATAATATGTTAAATGAATAATATTTTTATAAAATTATGTTATTTGTATAAAATATTTTATAAAAATACCTTTCATTTAACATATTGTTATATAATATATCGGATAAAATATTATAAATAAATCATTTTCCTAAATAGATATGATATGTTAAATAATATATCGGATAAAATATTATAAATAAATCATTTTCCTAAATAGATATGGCTGAACGGGGGGAGAAAGGGTTGAACAGGAAGTACAAGACAGGAACTGAAACAATGTGTCAAATCATTTTTTTCTAATATTTCTCACGTGCATTCCGATCCAGACAAAGAAGAAGAAGAAGAAAGGGGAGTCTTATTTCTTTTCTTCCCTCTAAACTCCAAACTAAATAGACTTGGATTTCTTGTTTGGAGTCAAAGGAATTAAGGTTATAAATGAAATCAAATAACACTTTTAATTATTATTAAAAAAAAAAGTAGTCTATTTGTAAACTAGCCGATTAATTCATTCGCTCAACGCCTAGAAGATGCTTCTAATATAAAAAATTATATATAATTTTATTTTATTTATAATTTTAATAAGTTTCATAATAAATGATGTATTACATCGGTGAAAATTACTACAAGAGATTTGATGACGAAATCTTTTAGGGATGAATTAAATTTTGTCCCTAAAAGTACTTTTTTGTGATGAAATTTAAATTTCTTCTCAAAACATGGATGCAGTTTTTTATGCATTCGAACGAACTAGACCTTCTGTGACGAAATACATCGTCTGAAAAAAAACCATTTGATTGTATTAAAAAAAAAACTGTTTAAACACAATTTTAAATATTGTTCAAATGGTTACATAATTGTTCGAAAAATAGTCGTGGCATGAAAATATATATAATTGTGTCGGGAAACACCCGAACCTGTTCGAACGTGATATTTAATCTTTCAAACTAAAGTTTTGGTAGAAAATTATAAATAAATCTCACGTGCATGTTACTATACTAGATTGATCCAACGTGGCATGAAAGTGAAACACAATACTATAAGGAAATGAAAAATATAATTCTAAATATCTTTATCATGCCTTAGAGATCATCTGATCAAACTAAAAAAAATAAAAAATAAAAAAACTGCAAATGAGTGACGAGTCTGACCGAATACTTATTTAAAAGAAAGAAGTAATAAAACAAAGAAAATATTATAAGATTCTAAATTGAAAGAATTGAAGGTTGAGAGCCATTTAAATAATAAAAGTCGTATCAATCATTCATCTTTCGAATTTTCATTGCAATCAAAATCGTATTTAATTCATTGGAAATTAATAGGTATCCTTCAAACTCCGTAGGTTGCGTGGCCATATGAAGAATAATAGAGTCAACCCACTATTTATGGACCTCCTAACCATACCCAAAATACATTATTAGTCTATATATCCTTCAAAGAAAAAATAAATAAATTTTATTTTGTATATGAAAATGAATGTGAACACTATTTCAAAATTCAATCAATACAAATCCCTCAAAAGAAAAATTCAAATAATACAAGCTAGGGTCGGGGCCACTTCATTACACTACAAGAAAAGTCGCCTTTTCCGACGCAAGATTTAGTCGCCAATAACCAGTAAAATCACTGTAAATACTCTTTTCCAGCAATTATTGATGCGCCGAACGTTAGTCGCAATTCTCTACTCAATTATAAGTTACGCTAGCGATCTACAAAAATCGTTGCGTAAAACATTAGTTGCAGCCATTTTTTTCACTGATAGAAATGTAATAAATCGCTGCAAATAAGATTACAAACTCTGCTTAAATTCGCTGGGAAAAACCATTTGCCACGATTTTATGCTGTCGTAAATAAGAAATATGTCGCTGCAAATTGTACGCTTTTTCGCAGCATGTTCGAAATTCTTCGTAGTAAAGATTTTTCTCGTCAATTAATATCGATGCATTATACATTTGAGGCGATTTAAGTTCGCCGCTAATGATATATTATTCGTTTAAGTTATTTTTTGCAGCGAATATAGTTCACCTAAAAAAGGATATTAGTAGCGATTTGATAATCGCTGGGACAAAGGTTTATCAGTGTAACCCACATTAATCTCTATATGACAAATAATAATAATATATGTTGGTTTTTCAACTTAGAAATGATTAAAATATTTTATGTAAAGTGAAAATAATTTGAACCATTACTATTGTTCAATGTATTTCATAAGTGTCTTTCATTCTCTATAAATAGGGAACCTCACCCATAAATTCATTAACTCTAAATTCTCTACAAAAATTAGATAAACACTTCCTCCTTCTTTTTTCCTTTCTTTCTTTGAGCTTTGACTATTTTATATTGGGTTCGAATATCTCCTTTGTGTGCATCGACGAGGAGATTAACGGGAACTGACGTTGTTGTATCTTAGGAGTAGACTATCAAAAGCCTAGTGCATGTTTAAATTTGGAGGCAGTAGAATCTACTCTAAGGAAAACGTTTATCACAACGTGTCTCAACACCGGTTCTCTCTTTCAAATTTGTTCTTGTTATTTTATATATTCTCTAGTTTACAAAGCGTTTTAAAATATATTCCCAACAATATCTACGTGCAAACCTTCATGTAATAAGTTAGTTCGTCCATCCACTTTTTGGACAAATTAAGAACATGTCTCGATATCTTATGAGGTCGAAATAATTCACTCCTCCATATGTCATTTATTGATATACTGAAAATCATAATAATTTGAAATTAAAAAAAAAATAAATGAATATTATAAGTAAAATTATAAGTACATATAACACTACTCAAAAGATGATATTAATTTTGGCATCAGAGACTTCTCTGCCTCAAGGCCACCATCTTCTAACTGCCTTCTTCTCTATTTTTGTAGGCACAATTTGAAAACTTGAGTTACTGGAATCTGGTCTAAAGGCATACGAAACACGATGTTAACATGATTTATTGGTAATAGTATATAAAATAATGAACTGATATTTTTTATCCCAATAATGAAGGTGGGAATTTTTGTCAAATAAATGAAATTTGTCACATGTGATGAATATATAATGCGATGTTGAAGCAAAGAAAAATTATATTATTTGTGAAAATCAAATCATTCGAATTTTAAAATATATATTTTAAATCAAATTATACAATGTAAACATTTTATTAGGTGTATTTTAAGCACCGACTTGAAAACAAAATAACTCTTAGACAAGTATATATTTGGTTATGGACGCTTTAAACGCAAGCAATAGATCAAAACATAACAAATTAACGAAGAAAAAGAAGAGAAACTCAACAAATAAATTTGTTAATTGGACTAGTAGAAACCAAACCAATTGTAAGAACCAAACGAAACAATGTAGTTGGTGCACATATGGAGTACTAAACTTAGCAAACAAATGTTGCAAGAGAAAACTCAGAGGAGCTTCATGATGATGATAATCATTTTCAACCAATGAAATTAAGCAATTCCAATGCCAAAATATTGTTAAATCTATCTGATTGTGGACTCAATTTGTAAGTTTAGGAGTGAAAAATATTCCTCATTACCTGCAATGATATAAATCCAAGTTGCAGATCAGCTCCAAACTTCCAAATTGTTTTAAGCTTAGTAAATTATTTAAATTCATGGAGGAGATGGATCAAAGACTTTGCTTTCAAAATTATATATCTTAATACATAGAAAAAGACAAATTATATATGATATCCCTTAGACATCGGTTCATTTCCATAAATTAAGGTCTCGTTTGTTTTCACAACTTCTCTCAACAGTCAACCCATTTCATCTCATCTTATTTAATTATTACAACTTTATCAAATTTTTACACAAAATAAAATAAATAATTCAAAATTTTCAAATCTTAAAATAAAAATAATATTAAGAAAATATATTCTTATAATATTTTATTCAACTTTTAATTTTAATTTAAATTCATCTTATCTGTAAAAATAAATGAGACCTAAGAGATGAGATGAGAGAGACATAAATTAAGAGGTTATAAATAAAAAAAAATCCAATTTAAAAACTGGCAGAAATGGAGACCAAGGATTATGATTGATAGAAGGTGCCAAAACTGAGTTCATAAATTGAAAAAAAAAATTAATGAAAACAAAAATTCAGGTATTTATTAAAACCAAAATCTCGCAAGATCACATTATTTAAAGAATAAGAAAGGCCGAAAGGCTATTAGGTTGGTAATAAAATAATATTGCAAACAGGATTACTCTTAATTAATTAGATGGCAATCAAAAGACAAAAGTGTTTGCATCAAGTTGCAGTAGGAACCGGCCTGCTTTAAGCCTATCTATTATCTAAATAAAATCTTTCAAATTGCTAAAGACCCTTACCTCGGAAGCTTCCTTTTTTTTTTTTTTTTTTTATGGAAGCAGATTCATTAATGATCCGAAATTATAACTGTGACTTATCAATATATAGAAAATCCAGACTATAAGCCAAACTATACCTCAGCTCTGGAGCTTCCTCATACACAAATTCCTTTGAAATGGACATTGTCTTAACTTCTCAACAAATTCTCTTCTAATAGAGAAAACGCTCTATAAAACAAAACTTAAAGGCCCTTTCTATCCTCCCAGGGAGGAAGAATACGAGACATTACTATGAACACTAAATCTAATAGCCTATTTCTATTTTATTAATAACTAAAATAACAAATAAACTACAAATAAACACATTAACAACTACAGAACCACAAGCACTGGTGTGACCCTGGACGTCACGCCCACCGCAAGCATTGGCACGAGCACCCAGCTCACACATTGACAAAAATAGCCTCCACTGTGTAGGCAGCACCTACGCGCGAGCACTGGCTGTACGACCACTGGCAGTAGCATCGCCCACCAGTCTCGATCAGCTTTTGCCCTAGATTGCGTTCGATCCAAAGGCTCAACACCACACTCGAGTCAACAAAAAAGTAAAAGAACAGAAAAATAAACAGCAACAAAAACACTGAAACGGAACAACAAAGAAACAAAAAAAAAAGAACAGTGCACAATGCGTCGACAGTGGCCGGGTGCAGAACACTAGTCACTTTGGGAGGAAAGCAGACGATCAATCTTGGAAGTCCCAGAGTCAGGTATGCTAGAGAAGTCGAGCATGGCGTCGGCAGAGGGCTCCTCAATGGCGCGTGATGGTCACGCGCCGACGAGATCTGGAAATTCGTCCCACACGTGCGGGCTACGCACCACTCCGATGGATGCCGAATTTGGTGGTCTTGAAGATCGGCGGCAGAGCGTCATCTTGGTGGGGTGCGTGTAGAAGGGTGACGGCTAGAAAGACCCGAACAACGATCATCCCTTATTTGACCTGAAAACACAAAAATAAAACAAAAAAACACTACACATAAAATAAAATGGACAGAGGAGAAAATAAGGGGAAGGAAAAAGAGAGGGGGAGAGGAGCCGAAGCTCCCACCCCCTTTCGTTAGGTCTGGAGTTCGGGAGAGTTTAGAGAAAAGGGAGAGGGTTTTTCTCTAGAGAGAGAGAGAGAGAATTTACCTTGCAACCTTCCTATATGCATATGCACAAATTACAAAACTCCATCACCAGGGCATGTTTAGATATAAAAATGAAATATGAAATTCTCAAAATCTTTAAAAAAATATCTTAATTTTATTTTTAAACATCACTTAAATCTAAAACATTTTTCAATTTCAAAGTAACTTAAAAAAAACACAAAAATCAATAAAAACTATACAAACTTCAAAACAAAAATAATATTAAAAATTTATATTCAAATAATTCTTTTAACTTTATAATATATTTATTCAAATTTTTTTCTGTCATTTCTCAAAATCCAATAAAACATTTTCACTCAAACCATTTCATTACTATTCAAATATTTTGAGCTACTTCAAGTGTCCGAACATATCCTAAATGGTCCATGAAATTGTTTTCTCAAATAGCCTTAAGCATTAGTCATATTATCATATATATATATATATATATATATATATATGCCCTATAACTTAAAAAAGACTAATCAATCTGAAGCCTCTTTCGAATCGCTTATGATTGAAATCTAATTTTATATAATAAGATGCGGTTTGAATAAAGAGATAATTTTATGTAAAAGTTAAATAAAATATTGTTAGAATATTAGTTTTTATTTTTATTATTATTTTGTGATTTGAAAAAATTAAATTATTTGTTATATTTTGTGTGAGAATCTGAAAATATTGTAATAATAAGATGAGATGAAATGAAATGAAATACTTTCACTATCTAAACGGGACAAGTAGCCAATGTAGTATTTAGTACTCACTACTACCTTCATAACTTAACCACTCTATGTAATTATTCATAAGGATAGGGTTGTTTCATATTCAATGAAATCAAGCTTTGTTTTATAATATGTACAACTTATTTGATTAATAAATTATCATAACGTGTGAAAACTAATAATCTTACCTAAATTACTATTAATACATGAAACTTGAGGAAAAAGTTTTCAAGCAAGTAAACTAACTGTTTCTGCTTGACCTTTTTGATGCAAATACCATATGCTGACCACAAAGCCGTCCGTCTACCTAGAGGTCAATTTGATTTTGAAAAGATGATGTCGAGCTATATAGGTGTCAATGAATGAAAGGATCACAAAATGTCAGTGTCAATACGTGGACTTTTACTATTGGAATGTTTTTTACACATAAAGAGGACCAATTTCAGGATAGGCATTCTTTTAGTATTAGAATATTTTTTGGGGGGATTACATTGAAAAGACACGAAAGATTATTCAACTAATGTCTTGGATTAAAAATATGAATGAGATTACACCTTACATGCCACCTCCAAGAAGCTGCCAAGAAATGAAGAAAGAAGACTCAGCTGGGAACCTTGTTCAATTAGAACTCTGGAGAAAGTGGGTGAGAGTGAAAGGTTAATAAATTATTGAAGACATATATCTTTTCTAGAAAGTGGGTGAGAGCGAAAGCCTATAAATTATTGTAAAAAAAATATTTTTCTCATCAGTTACTATTCATCGTCTCATACCTTATATTCAATGAAAAACACCTTCATGCTCTATAAAAACACACCCTGCACTCTATGAAAAAGTTATAAATGTGGGGTGTGAGAGTGAATAGTGACCGATGCATAGTAAACCCCTTATTGTAAACATATCTAGTTTGGTGGTAGCTTTTATATTCTATTTCTCTAATTATTTTATGTTAATTTGTCCATACATTGGTCTATAAATACTTGGCTTGCCAGAAAAGTAAACTCCCATAAACAATTTTACTACCCTGTAGAAACTATCAAACAATGATGCAACCTGATCTTTTTCAGCACTCATGGCCGTTCTACAATGTCATGGATTCCACTTTTGATCAGGGTGTACACCATGACCTCAACATGGATGGCCCTTTTGATGGCTATGAGTTCTCTTCAGTACCATTCACCACAACAGAGGATTCCTCTGAATTTTCTTCCGCTCCCTTTTCTTCAACTTTGTTCCCTAGTAACTTTGTCCAATATCCATTTTGTGATGATTCCCAGCAAGTCATGTTAGCCATGAAAGACATCTTGATGGTGTGTGGAGAATTAGAGTCTATTTTGAACGATGATGCTGAGATTGAATGTACGAATGGGTTGTTAGGAGAAAGTGAGGGAAGTTTCAGTCTGCAACAATTTTCCCCAGGAGAAGACTTTTTGTGTCCTAGCCCATCAACAAAATCTGAGTCATCGCTTGATGTATCATCTATTCAACCATTACTAACCTTTCCAAGAGAGGATATGGAAGTCAAAAACCTTCTGAGCATTCACCATTTACTCAAGGCTTATGGAGAAGCCTTGGAAAAGGATCAAAGAGAGCTTGCACAGGTGATTCTCAGATGCATCGGTGAGAAAGTTAGCCCAGTTGGCAAAAACTTGGAGCGTGTTGCATTCTACTTATCCCAGGAAATTGACAATCAGGGTGACTATCTTAAACAAGAGTCCTACAAGAATTTTGAGGTTGCGTTCCAAGCATTCTACCAAAGCTTCCCACAAGGGAGGTTTGCTCACTTTGCAGCAAATTCTGCGATTCTTGAAGCCATGCCAGATGATGCAGAGACTATACACATAGTGGACTTTGACATGGGAGAAGGGATTCAGTGGCCTCCAATGATTGAGGAGATTACACGCCAACAAAAAACATTAAGATTGACATCGATTAAATGGGAAGATGAGGATTGTGATCGTGTTCCTTCACCCTGGAGGTTTGAGGAAACCAAAGGGCGGCTCTGTAACCAAGCCAGAGCTCTTGGTCTAAAGTTGAAAGTGCAGGAGATGAGAATTGAGGATTTGGTGAGTGAGACAAAGAAACTGAAGAAAAGGAGTGGAAGAAGAGAATGGTTGGTCTTTAATTGCATGGTGGGGCTTCCACATATGGCAAGGAGTAGAAGCAGAAGGCTTGTGATGGAATTTCTAAGGGTGGCTAAGGAATCGATAGATGGGCTTGCCAACTGCAGTACTCGTAACAGTGGCATTATAACCTTTGGTGATGGTGTTGCTTGTGAAAAACTAAAACATTGCTCAAGTTTTGGGTCATTTTTTTATGGATGTTTGGAGCATTACCAAGCCATGTTAGAATCATTGGAAGTGAATTTCTCACTTCATATTCTAGAAGCAAGAATAGCTATGGAGTGTCTCTTTGTGGCAACTTATATCTCATCTCTATCTTGGCTCCAAATGTGGAAGGAGATAAGGGAAGGTTGCCATCTCAATGAAGGGTTCGGGTTGCCGGGTAGGAGATTGAGCAAAGAGATACTAGCAGAAGCAAAAGAACTGGTGAAAGGGGAAAATTCCTATGGAGCAAGTATTCAAGGACGGGTTGGGAATGAGATGATCTTGGAATGGAAAGGAACTACAATGGTCAAAGTTTCAATTTGGACAAACTAAATCTAGGAGGGTGTAAAGTCCTTTTCTTGTTTCAGTGTAAATGTAGAATATGCAGAGATTTATACTTTCATTTGTTTTGTACACTAACTGCAAATCCTAGTTATCCAACCATGTTTTCCTACATCTTAAATCAATGGCTATCCAATGGAGATGGAGATACTTTCTAATCATTTATCCAAATTTAATGCTCAAATTGGAAAAGACACACATCTTATGAGGTCTACACTACTCAAAACTCTACACGGATGAACAATATTAAAGATTTTGGAGTTTACATTTTTTGTTTCTCTTTCTCCAAATCTGACCATGACTTATAACCCATCAACATTTACATTTCAAAATGTACAAATAAAGGCACTGTTTCTAAGTGTATATATATATATATATATATATATATATATATATATATCATTTGGTAAAATTGGAAGAAAGTACATCGTTTGATAAATAAATGAACAAATTAAGGTGCCGCTTCAAGTGATGAATATTACTTGAATTATATATCTTGTTAATGAAATAAAAAAGATCGTTTTATATATAGTTAATTCTTAAAAAAAAGGGAAAAATAAGACGTTGGCAACAATATTTGAGCTTGTTAGCCATATCCTAACAGATTCGAGTCTGACTTCTTTCACATATCAGTGTATCTTATTTGATAAGAGTAATGTTAGATACAATTTTAGAATATTTAAGTCCGGTGCTCTCCTTTTGAAAAAGTGTTGGGTCCACTTTTAAAAAATCATTTTCTCATATAAGTCTCATATTTATTCACTTTTTTCAAGATGAGTACACAAAACTTACACTCTCAAAAACTACAGATATCATTTCTCATTTGATAAATGATGTTATAAACTCTTGTATTTTATCATCTTTAGTGATGCAGGATACAAACCAACTTGGCAACTGATTGTGGTTATTTTTTAAAAGATTTTTTTAAGTAGTAGAAATTTGAGCAAGTTCCAACATGCTTCAGAAAGACATCCTTCAACATGGCTTAATTCACATGACAACAAATTAATTGATTTGCTTCCTTCATGTCATTTACTTTCCATCTGAAGAAAGCTTTCCTTATTAAGCTCAATAGTTTCCAACGTTATATGTTGACCTCCATTGTTATGAACGGAGATATCGATATATTGGAATTAGGGGTGCAAATGGTCCGGTTCGGTCCGGCAATGGACCCATCATTTTTCCAGACCGGACCGGACCGAACACCCATAGGGACTAGACCGGACCGGTAGTTATTGGTCTGATCCAGTCCGATCGGTCCGGCCTAATTTTGTTTTTTAATCAATTAATAAAAAAATTATTTAAAATACTAAATTAAATTAAGTGACTTATTAATGTGGATTATGTAACAAACTCAATAAAAAAATATTTTATATGGTCAATGATAATAAATTAGATGAAAATTACATTATTAATTTATATAATTACTATATAATTAACTAATTGATATTATATATTAGTTAATTCATAGAATATTAACAAGTGTAAATAACATATTTAAAATTTTATATTGTTAATTGTAAAATTATTATATAAATAATATATATAATATTATTTTTTATTTTTTATTCAGTCGGACCGGTCTGGTCCGAGAAATCTCCACCCTGAGATTGGACTGAAGACCGAAATTCTTCTACTTATTGGACTGAAACCGACCATGCATTTTTTCGGTCCGGACCTACCGTTTTACACCCCTAATTGGAATAAATAAAAGAAAGTATGTTGTTTTTTTTTTAAAAAAACAATTTTCCTTCTCTGTTGGAAGACATAATTCTTTCACTGCACTCCTTACCTTCCCCTACACCAATTTTGGCATCAAAGTAAGGTTGGGTCTGGCTTGATGGCAAGGGAAGAGAATGCAGGCAACCATCCCCATGATGAAGAGCGTGGAGTAAAAGCCCTTTGAGCAGTTGTCCAATCCCAAGGCAAACAAAATCAACAACGATTTGAGAATATTAAGTGACTGCTACAAAAAATACAGTGAGCCATCACAACTGTCCATGTGGATAATAACAGGAATCAAGATAATGGAAGGGTGGGTCATGACCATCCAAGTGGAGGACATGGTTTCATACCACGATAGAGGAACTAGGTACCCAATAATTTGTCTAGTGATGAAGAGTTACAAGGTCTCATTGGAGGGGACCGAGGTAATAGAAGAGTTCTAGACAACAATAACAACTATTAGATTAAAATTGATTTGCCATGCTTCAATGACCATCTCCATGTTGAGAGTTTCCTTGACTGTTACTAAACGTAGAAAATTTTCTTGATTACATGCAGATCCTAGAAAGCCCAACAAGTGAAGTTGGTAGCTTATAAGTTACGTGGGGTGCATCACCTTGGTGGGAACAAATGCAAATCAATCAAAAGCGACAAGGCAAACATGTGGTGCATATTTGGCCTGAAATGAAACATCTGTTGAGGCTAGATTCTTCCGTCCAGGCTATGAGCAGATTTTGTATCAGTAGTACCAGAATTGTAAACAGGAAACTAGGATTGTTAACGAATACACGAGAGAATTTTATCGTTTAAATTCTTAAAACAACTTATCAAAAACTAAGAGGAAATAAGTTGTAAGGTATGTTTGTGGACTACGGGTTGCCATACATGACCAAGTCACACTGCACACTGTGTGGACACTCTTGGAAGCTGTTAACTTGGCTATGAAGATCAAACTACAGCTGTCCCATACCTCTCCACGAGCATCAACCTTCATACCAGCAACTTGAGAGACTGGTCCTCCCAACATAACCAAACCATTGACCATTACCCTCCTCCAATCATTCGTAGAGGACCAGTAGTAGTAACTAAACTCATAAACTCATGGCCACCCCCACTGTGAGTAAAGGAAGTACCAACCATAATCCCTATAGCAAACCGATAACAAGGAAATGCTTTCGTTGTAACCAGCATGGACATCGCTCCAATGAATATCCCACGAGTAAATATGTCTATGTGATCGAAGGAAATAGGAACATGCCCAAGGAAGATGACAGTGAAGCAAAAGAGGAGGGCACGTTTGTAGAAGGGAATGAAGATGAATTTGTAAATTATGTTACTCAACGACTACTCCTTGCATCGAAGTATGAAGATTCTTCTGTGAAAACATAATATCCAAAGCCATAGTATCTATTGTACAACAGAAGATGAAGAAGTACCCACACCCGTACAAGATTGGTTGGATTTGGAATGGAGCCAAAACAGGGGTATCTTCCCTTTACCGTGTTCCTTTATCCATTAGCAAATTCTACAAAAATCAAGTAGCTTGTGACGTGGTTGAATGGATGCATGTCACATGTTACTTGGATGGCCATGACAATATGATGTAAATGTAAGCTACAAAGGGCGTGACAATGTTTACTCATTTTGGTGGCATAACCAAAAAATAGTACCATTACCAGTAGGAGAAAAGGGCTTCAGTTCTACAATTGCAGAGGAGTAAAGAACCTTTCTCACTATACTTGAAGATCAGTTCATTTACGATGCAATGGAGGCTGGAGAGATATTTACGTTAATTGTGAAGGATGAAAAAGTTGTCGAGCCCTCTGAAATACCTTTGCCAGTGCAACATCTATTGACCGAATTTGGAGATCTCATATCATAGGAGTTACTAGATGGACTTCAACCCATGCAGGACATCCAATGCCACATTGACTTGGTCCCCAGATCGAGCCTGCCTAACCTTCCACATTACCGCATGAGTCCTGAAGAACATTAGACCCTACAAGCCAAGTTGAAGATCTCATTCGCAAGGGACTAATCAAAGAAAGCATAAGCCCATGCGTTGTGCCAACCTTATTGACGCCAAAGAAATATGGGAGCTAGAAGATGTACGTAGATAGTTGCACCATCAACAAAACCACACTGAAATATAGATTTTCAAGTCTAATGTTAAATGATATGTTAGATATGCTTGTAGGCTCCAAAGTTTTTTCAAAGCTTGGTTTGAAGAGTGGCTATCATCAAATTAGAATCCAGCCTGGGGAGGAGTGGAAGATGACATTCAAAACTAAAGTATGACTCTATGAATGGTTAGTGATTCCACTCAGCCTCTCCAACGCGCCAAGCACTTTTATGCGTGTTATGCATCAAGTTCTTATGCCTTCATTGGAAGGTTTGTTGTTGTTGTTTATTTCGAAAATATACTCCTATATAGCCAAGATGAAAAAAACATATGGATCATTTAAGGGAAGAATTATCAGTCCTGCATGCTAATAAAACTGTAACGTAATTTAAAAAATAAAATAAAATAAAAAACAATTTCCTGACTAGCAAGTTGTTATTTATTGGTTTCAATGTGAGTGTTGTAGGCATTCATGTAGATGAAGAAAATATTCATGCGATCTAAGATTGGCCTTGACCTCCACCATTAACCAGGTCTGAATCTTCATGGGATAACGACCTTTTACCAATGGTTTAATAGAAATTTCATTACTATTGTTGCATCACTCATAGATTGCATGCACAATGGACAATTCAGTTGGGGAGAAGACCAGGATATAAGCTTTGCAGTCATCAAGGAGAAACTTTCCACCACACCTGTCATCGCACTACCTAGCTTCGAGAAACTCTTCGAGGTGGAATGTGATGCCTTTGTCATTGGCATCGGAGTTGTACTCTCCCAGGAAGGTTGTCTAGTTGAGTTTTTCAATAAGAAAAATGTAACATCCCGTATTTTAGTGTATTTTTATTAAAATATTTTTTATTATTAATTCAAAAATTTATTCTTTTGGTTTAAAATTGTTGAATTTTTAGTTGGTTTATTTTTATGATTTTAATTTTGTGAAAATTATTTTGGAGTGATTTCTTATAATTAATTATTATTATGCATTTAAATTTCTTCTCGTATTAAATTAAGTTATTGTTGAATTTAATTATTTTATTTTCATTTAATCACTACGTTTGAATTATTTTATTTTACTTGCTATTTTGAAATCGTTTCCGTTGGATCATTTTGTGTGACCCAAGATGTGAGGATTGAACCTCATTTCTTTCCCTCCATTTTTCTTTTCCTCTTTTTATTTTCCTCTTCTTTTCTTTTTCTCCTCATTTTCTTTTTCTTTCTCTCTCCTCTCCCGCGCGCTGCGCGACGTCTCTCCCTCTCTCTCCCCGTGCATTTTTCTCCTCCACCCAACCCGCCACCGTGAGCCGCCCATGACCGACACCGCCCACTGCCACAAGTTCCCCTCCCGCCAGCCATCATCCCCCACCAATCTCAGCCCCTCACTCGCCGGCATTCTCCTCCACGCACGGCCTGAAGCCACGACCTTCTCTTCGCTCGCGTGCCGCAATCGCGCCACCTCCGGCCACCATTTCTTCACCACATCATCCTCGACCTCCTAGCAACCCAATGGACCCAACTCCAACTCCGATCCGTCACCGGTGAAGCACATCCAACCTTATTTCCGATTTGGGTATTTTTAGTCTTCAACCAACCTTTGCGCCGCCACCCACGGCCAACCACCACTACCACTAGCTTCACCGACATCTCTAAGCCATATCCTATCAATCTCGGGTCTTCATTTGCACTCGTTCAAAAGTGGGTCTTTGAGACCCACGGCCACAGTGCATTTGGCACTGTTTTGTAGCGGTGTTGATACTTCTTGTAGCTTCGTGATCCCTCGGAAATCATTATATAGCACTGTAAGTATTTTCCAAAGAATTCTTGTGATTTAAATGTATTTTTGCACTAACTCATTACATTGTATTGGATTGTTGGTTAGTTTTGTCGGACTGAGTCCGAGGAGTACGGGGGTCGGATGGATTGGTGAATGGAGTTGTTTGTGTGGTTTGATTGGGTTGGTAATTGTTGGTTGAGATTTGTGTGGTACCTGTACATTGCATAATTGCACGTATGATCATGTTTGTAAAGGAAAACTGGATTTTCATGTATTGCATTCATGTTCATGTGTTTATTGAAACTGGGTTTCATGTGTGAGAATATTTTTGGGTGCGTGTGTATCACGACCCCAAGCCGAGATGGGGCATTATCTCGGTGGAGCTCCTCTGGTCACTTGGGAGCGTAATATACTGAGTGACATCCTCTGGATTGTCGCTGGGCGAGAATGGGATCGGACGAGATAGTCTCGTGCCGACTCCGTGGTCCTTCTACTGACGGGGACTAGAGGATGTTTGGCTACGTACGTGCTGGACGCGAAACTGGGCATCGCTCGTTGCATAGTGTGGATGCTTGGCCACGAACGCGCTGAGCCGGAACTGAGCATTGCTACGAAGCCAGGACTTGCGGATGGTCCCTAGGGGAGATCATGGTGCATATGGTAATAATGGATTAATGGACTATTTTCTGGAAAAATAGTGTGTGTTGGATTTTTGTGTAAACTATTTTCTGGGAAAATGTTTTACGGATATTTTGGGCGAAATGGGATTTTGGCGTGTGTTGGAAAATATTTATTTTCGGGGAAAATGATGTTTTGAGAATAATGCATATTTTATCATATGCATGCATGTTGGTTGCATTAATGCATTTATATCTCGTGGTTGTTTGGTTTCTACTTATCTGTGGTACCGTTTTATGGTAACGCAGATTTTGTTGCAGATGAAGATGAGGGTGAGCCTAAGGATTCGGCTCCGCCCGAGGAGTGATTTGGTATCACTCATTTTATTAAGACTTGTAAAATATTCATTTTGGATGACTGTATAATTTTTTTAAAACCTTTTTACAAATTGTTTAAATTGTATTTAAATTCTGGTACTTAGTTGACTTAATCTGCTGCGTTGTTTTTGTACACCGTTGCATGTACACACACTTAGCACTTTCATTGGGATGTGTGACCGTGTTGTCATCATCTTGGTGTCTCGATTCCTGTGTTCCCATACATGGGGGTCGGGGGCGCCACAAAAAAACTCATGCAAAAATGGACCGCCTATGAACTAAAATCCTATGATGTCATTAGGTCATGAAACACTGGGAACATTACTTGATCCAATGCGAATTGTGTTATAAACACCCAAAGCCACTTAAACCGAATGTATGCTATATGGATCACATTCATGTAAAAATTACATTGATACTCAAGCACAGGTCTGGTTAGTAAAATAAGGTAGTTGATGCTCTCAACTAACATGTAACACTCTTAACTACTTTGTACATCGGAATTATTTGTTTTGAGAAACTCCAAAATTTGTATGTTGATGATGAGGACTTTGCCAAGACGTGGAACAAGTGTCAAACAAGACAACCAGCTTTCGACTTTCACATCCAGGATGGGTAGCTCTTTTGGGGCAACCAATTTTGTATTTCACAGACTTCAATGCGTGTGTATATCTTACATGAACTTCATTAAGGAGGCTTAAGGGGCGACTTTGGACGGGATAAGACTATATCCCTTGTAGTGGAGCATTACTTCTTTCAAGTGAAACGTGATGTTGGAAAATTCGTGCAAAAATTGCCCAGTATGCCAAGTTGGGAAGGGTCAAGCTCAGAACACGGGGCTATATACGCCTTTACCAATACTGGAGAACATTTGGAAGATTTGAGTATGGATTTTGTACTTGGTCTCCAACATAATCAAAGGGGTGTGGATTATGTTTTCGTGGTTGTTGAACGATTCTTAAAAATGACACATTTTATACCTTGCTAGAAGACATCAGAAGCTTCAAATGTTAGGGATGGTACCCACACCCCTAAGATGAGGGGTGCTCCTATCCTGCTCCTTCACCCCTGCATGGGCGGGGGAAAGGTTTGCGCCCTAGGTGGGCAAGGCCCTCGCCTGGCTGCTAGGGGGATGATTGACCCCCTGGTCCGTCCGCCCACCCTGATAAATATAAAGTGCCCACCGCTCACCCACAACTGTTGAAAAAGTCAAAACCCATCCAGTAAAGAGTGAAACACCAACCAAAGAGAGAGAGAGAGAGATACCGGTTGTGGGTGACAACGAGAGGCAGAAAGACACCACGACGACAACTGGCTGGGAGGATGGTGACTCCAAAAAATACTAAAACAAAGGCACTGAGAGAGAGAGAGAGAGAGAGAGAGAGAGAGAGAGAGAGAGAGGTGCAAGTAGGGGATTGGCTAGGTCTTAGGGGATTTCCCATTTTATATGAAACCTAATATTAAAACAACATCCCGGGGCCCAAGTCGGGTCCTATTCCCACTTGGATTTCTAGGTGCGGGCAGGGCCTGAACCCTGACATCTGATGGCCAGGGCACCCACTACCCACCTTTATCAAACGTAGCCCTCCTCTTCTTCAAGGAATTCGTCTGTCTCCACGAAATTCCCAAAACAATCACCTCAATTGTGATGTCAAATTCCTCAGCCACTTTTGGATCACTCTATGGAAGAAGTTCGACACATCCCTCAAATACAACAGTACTTACCATCTATAAACAGATGGTCAAACATAAATGACCAACTGCACATTGCGAAACATGATTGGTGCATCTGAAGGGATAAATCAAAACAGTGGGATATAAACCTCCCACAAGTAGACTTTCCCTTTAACAACATGTGCAATCAATCAATGGGGAAAACTCAATTTGAAATTGTTTATCCCCGGAAACACACCTTAGACCTAGTCCCACATACATGGCTGAACAAATAAAGTAAGTCCATTTTGAGGCTCATCAACATTTAGAGACCACTAACAATCGATACAAAGTTGCAGCCGATAAACACAAGCAAGCTGAAACCTTCCAACATGGTGACTTTAATAATGATTCATCTATGTAAGAACAGTTTCTCTCAGGCACTTACAACAAATTGAAGAATAAGAAGTGTGACCCTTTTCAAATCAAGAAGAAAATTAATCACAATGCCTACATGGTTGACTTGCCTCAATACATGTCTATTTCTTCCACTTTTAACGTTTCTCGCTTATTTGAATACCACCCTCCAGATAAACCATAATATATCAATAATAACTCGAGGATGTAGAGTTTTCTTTTAAATGGGGGAGAACATATAAAGGACAAAAATAGGGATGTAACTGGTCCGGTTTTGGACATATTTTAGAACTGAACTAGTATATATTGATTTTGAGATTTGAAAAATCGCACCTGTTACACTCTTAAACTTGTACTTCTGGTTTTACCAATTCTGGTCCGGTTCAATCCGATTTTTCTGGTACATTATATATATATAGTATATATAATATGCAATATATATTATAGTATATAATAATATAATGATAATATATTGTAGTATATTATAATATATATTATAATTGTCTTATAGACCATAGTGATATATTATAATATATAATATAGTGATATATTATAGTATATTATAATATATAGTGATATTGTATTAATATAACTACTAATACTATAGACTATAGAGATAATATATAGTTATTTATATAGAATTTTAAATTTTAATGTTATGTTAATTAGTAATTTAGCATATAATACAAGATTATTTTATACATAACTATATATATTAGATATAAAGATCATAATAATATAAAAAATCATATAAAAAATATTGTATATAATATAAAGAAGTAAAATATATATTTATATGAACCGATCCGGTCCGGTGTTAGAAAAAGAAAAACTGGAACTGGATCAATTTCAACTGGTTTAAAAAAAATGGAGCTGGTACCAGAACCGATTTAGAACCGAATCAAACTCACCGGTTCGTTCAGTCCGGTTCACCGAATTATTTTTCATATACACAAACCAACATGGCAATTGATTGTTGTAATTTTCTAGAAGATTTTTTAAGTAGTGGAAGATTTGAACAAGCTTCAGGATGATGCCATCAAGACATCCTATTGTTATTTCGTTTTTTTTATTAGCACCATTTAGGCACTTAATTGACATGTCAGCAAATTAATTGATTTGCTTCCTTTTTTGTCACTTATTTTCCATAAAGCTTTCCTTATTAGATCAATAGTATATACTTTCCAATGTTATATATTGAAAAGAAAGTGTGTTGTTTTTTATAAAACAAGTTTCCTTACGTTGGAAGATACAGTTCTTCCGCTGCACTCCTTACATTATATTAGTAAATATGTTATAGTTTAAATCATTATTAAATTATAAAGTCACTTAAAATATAATCATGTACGTGTTAATGATGAAAAAATCAAGAATGAAAATGTAACATTCTTCGTCTTATTTATTATGCGCATTTAAGGTCCATGGTTAGTCTCTTGGATTCATTTCCATTATATTTAAATAAATTGTTTGAATTTTACTATCTCAATATTTTATATTGTAAGAAAAAAAAAAAAAGTTATACTGTATCTTATAGTTTTATCCCCAAGTTTTGAAAAACCAAAAAACCTTTTAAGTTTTTATAAATATCTTTATATAGTTATATATCAATTGTTGTATTTAGGACTCTAGAACCATGCATTGATAGTATAAAGAAGGTGTTTGATCTAATCCTTTTAAATATTTAAGTATTCTCCATCATAAAGTTGAAATTAATCTTATCAATAAAATAAATATAAAGTTATTCGAATTTATATAAGTCAAGTTGAGTTTTATAAGAATTGTGCATTTTAATAAATAATCATGCATAATTTTGTGTCCATAAAAATTTTGTAGGTTTGGATAGTGAGATGAGAATTTTTAGTTTTAGATGAAAGTTTAAAATATTATTTTTTAATATTATTATTGTTTTGAGATTTGAAAAAATTGAATTGGGACTTGAAAAAGTTGAATTGTTTATTATATTTTGTGTGAGAATTTAAAAAAGTTGTAATGATTAAATGAGATGAAAATTTTGTGTCACATCGTACTTGCCAAACCTGCAAGTGGAACTTGAATTTAACAAAGTAGATCTAATTACTTATACAATAAATCTTGTGACATCCCAGTCTAAGCTAGGTCCGCACGGTTTAGCTTCTGTTTCTGCTTTGATCTAGATAGACTTAAGCCCAATAGATTGAGAATGTTAGAAGTGTGAGATTGATATAGATTATGTCTTATGATGGTGCAATAGGTGTTCAAGCCCAAGGAGAGACCCAACACCTAACCAATTTTGACCTTATAAGGATTTAGGGTTTGGAAACCCAATTAAGGTTTGGGAAGGAGAGAGGTGCCACTTGGAGTTAAAATGGAAGAAAGGCGCTTGAGTTTCCCTAAGCCACAATCATTAGATTCATAGGGAAGCGAATTTCGAGTTTTATCAGGGCTATGCCACCGGGCAAACATGCATTGGACTTCAAGGATTCTAGAAGAAGCAATGATGAGGGAAGTGAAGAGGGAGTTTCGGTTTTCCAAAGAACCACACGCCATTTGTCCCTCATGCAAGATGGCTTCTAAAATAATCTATGAAAGGAAGATGACATGAGAGTTTCAATTTTTGTAAGAGGCACACGCCAACCCCATGCCATTTGGCAACATACATGTCACTTTCTCTAGATTCATTTTATCTAGATCACAAATGGATGAAGGTAGAAGAAGGGAATTTCCACCATGACGTGTTGAAAGCTTGTGAGTTCCTAGAATTTCAATCATCAGGAAGAGGAAGAGGTAGACTTCGCCAATGGAGAGGGACACATCACATGGCACTCATGCAAAGGCTAGGGTTTTTGGAAATAGAGAAAAGAAGAGGGAGAAGCAAGAGAAGCATGAGACTTTCAGATTTAGGGTTAGGGTTTCTAAAAATCTTAGTGAAAATGAACACTTGTCATGCATGCATGAAGAAACTCTTAAGCCTCGTTTGCTTTTGCAAATGAGATGAGATAAATTGAGGTAAAAGTTGAAAGTTGAATAAAATATTGTTAGAATATATTTTTTTAATATTATTTTTGTTTTTGGGATTTGAAAAAATTGATTTTTTATTTTATTTTGTATGAAAATTTAGAAAAATTATAATGATTAGATAAAATGAAAATGGTTGTGAAAACAAACTTGGCCTTAAGTGTTCCCTAAGTATATAGATAGGAGAGGTATTTATAGGAGGGCATTTAAGGCACTCAACCACTTCACCAAGAGGGAAGCCGAAAGGCCATTCATCTCTTTTTAGCTAAGTCCTCCACACTCTCTTCTCTCTACTCCCACGCCATTCTCCAAGGAAAATAGGAAAAACCTTAGTTCCTCTTTCATCCAAACCGATCATCATCACTTAGTTGTTTTAATACTTTTAAGATTTTATAAGTAGAGCAAGGTAAGAACACTTCTTATGATTCTCTTTTCTTCTTGTGAGAAGTAAAATTTTTCTTTGAGATTTTCGGATCTTATGAAGAAAACCTTTTTTGTTTTGTTTGAGAAACGAGATTTCCTTCTTCTCTTTTGAAGCACTTTTCAAAGAAAGGGAATGTTCCTAAGGTTGGGAAGTTTCAATTACCAAAACTTAGGGTATGATTGGTTCATGCATAAAGACGTTTCTTTCAAAAAACCAAAGGCAAAGGAAGTTCTTTTATAAAGGTCATGTGTTAGCCGACTATCACTAGGGTTTTTGTTCAAAGCATTTGTCTTGAGAAATCGAGCATGGAGTTGTGATTAGAAGGGCTATTGCAACTCAATGGATTCAGTTCTTAAGGCTTTATTTCCAAAAGGGTATAGCTTAATGACAACACATTGTCATTTCGCCAACTTGGGATTTTTCTTGTATGGATAAGCAAAACCTTGTATATAAAAGGATAAGGAAAGTGAAGGTTTTCTAAAATCGAGTTAGGGTTTATTAACCGAGTTAGAAATGCCTAAAGTTAGATCTTTCTCTTCAAGACTCTAACTATTAGAACGTACACTTTCAGCTTGCTTGATCGTTGGTATTTTCTTTTACGTCAAAAAGTTTGTAAGTTAGCCTCTAATTTATTCTTGGATAATGTACTTATGTTTACATGTAAACTCTGCATTTTGGTTGCTTAAATTTGATTATTGAATTGCTACTTGTTACATGCTATGATTCATACCTTATATGTGCATGCTATGCTCAAATGATGCTTGCTAAAATTGTTGATTCAAATGACACGTTCAGAGTTTTTGAGAAATGGAATATGCTTTGTTGAGCTTTCATATGTTATATTCATGTATATGTTTCGACATGTTCTAATTCTTTTAAGCTATACACATGATGCATTCTTTGTATATAACATAAGTATATGACATTGTAGTATGAAAGTTACATGGTATTGTCTCAAGTCACATGTCACATGTTTTCGGGTGTTCATTAAAAGAAAATTGTTTTGTCATGACCCCAATGCTAGGATGGAGAAATATCCTAGTGGAACTTTTCTGTATACTCTGGAGTGCTTAAATTGGAGTGGTAACTCCTGGGTTAATGAAATATAGTCAACGAACCTCAAATGGGTTTTTTTTAAAGGATTTTAGAGTGAAATAGTTGCATCTAACGCTAGTGGATGCAACACATTGTAAAATGCGGTGAAAGCCAATTGCAAAGTGTCGTATCATATGAACTCTGACATACTCATACCTGGTCAAGAGGGCCAACAATGTGATGCGGTAACTAGTAAGGAGTCCACGGTTCCTAGAGGTAGCCGCAAGGTGTTCACCCACATTATTATAAGGAACTAGTTTGTTAAAAGTTTTTATAAGAAACGGAAATGTGATATTTTGTTATATGGTTATTTTACTTTGATGCATGGTTATAAGATCAGTGTTTTTGAAAAGAAAGAATGTATATGGGACAAAAAGTGTGTTTTTGGTCGAAGTACATGTTCATGCTCATGTATTCATACTCATGGTTTACCTTATACATGCTTATATTATTTTTGTGTATGTTTTTTATTTAACTTGTTGAAATTTCTTGAAATCTCATTGCGGTAGTTTCCACTACCGTTTTATCCCAGAATGGTAGAAGTTGTGACAGGGCTAGCAGATAGCTATGGGGAAACACAAGAGCAAGGAACCCCCAAAAATTAAGGAAGTCCCAAAGAGCTCCGAGCGCTCTATGGAACCATCATTTGTGGAGCGACTCAAGTCTACTGAGAATTTTATCAGCGAAGTACTAAAACTCTTTGAGGACCTCCAGAAGCTCTTGGATAAGAATAAGGGCCATTAGGATGTCTTGCATGCATGTTAAAGAGCAATAAGTTTTGGATATTTTGGGTTTAGAGCCCTTATTATGTTATGACACTTACTTTTGGAATAGAGTTTGTAGTTTAAAACCCTTATTTTGTATTCAGAGATCTTTTGGAACAAACATTTTTGGGATTAATAGATGTTTTATTTTGGTACCATATTAAAATTACTCAAACTTTGTTTAGCTATAAACTTTTTTGCTGCGATTATTGCATATTGTAAGAAACATGCTTGATACATTGGATGTTAATTGTCACAAACGAGGGGTATGTGACCTTGACTTGTATGTCTCGAAACTTCAGTCTCCTTCTAATCCTAAGCAGAATCTAGAGGCGTCACAAATCTTTTTCATTTACCGAACAATGATATAGAAATATATTTATTAGCATAAAAAGTAATTTATTTTCTACATTTTCGTTGAGCAACATAAACCAAAACCATTAAGTAGAGATATTGTCAGTCTGTTGTCCCTAAAATAACAACTCTCCAATAGGATTTTGCCACGTAGCTCTTCCATTTCACATCCTATATACATGCCTACAGATGATAAGGGAAAAGCTTGGGGCCAGATGGGTGCCAAAATAATTTTCACACGGACTAATAAGAAACAGCCACGTAGACACTCTAGAGAAATCAGAGATGAACCCGCATGTACAGAACAAACGCTCTCTCTCTCCTTCGATTCATTCCTTCCCTTTTTCTCAACCAAACAAACCCTTTTCTCTGATAGCATGTCTCAGAGGCCCAGCGTTGCTCACTCTTCCGCCATAACCTTCGGCCTCCATTCCCACCTCCTCGTGTCCAGTGATATGAACCCCAACTCCAACTGGTGTTCCAATTTTCATTAGTTGAAATCTTTTTATTCCCATTTCTCAAGTTTTTCCCTTGAGTACTCTGAAGTTAGTTCCCCTTTTATTTTATTCTTTGTATTTGTTTCTTGGAAAAAAAATAGAACATTTTTTAGTTTCAAGATCATGGGTTTGAAAGGTTTTGTTGAAGGAGGCATAGCTTCAATTGTTGCAGGCTGTACCACCCACCCTCTGGACCTACTCAAGGTCCGAGTGCAGCTCCAAGGTGAAGCCAACGTCCCAAAACCAACTACGAATGTTGTGGTGCAAAATCTCCACTTGGCTCTCGCCTTCCACGCCACCTCGCTCCTCTACTCTGGGGTCTTTCAAGGTGCCTCTCCTGCCTCCCCCAATGGTGCGTGTGGGCCTAATATCCGTTGGTGCCCGTATCGTCCAACATGAAGGTGTCATCCAACAGGAATAGGAGGATGAGAAACTGTGAGGTGTTCGCCGTAGCAGTTTTGGGAAGAAAGAATGAGAGGGAGAGCGGTTGTTGTATGCATGCGGGCTCATCTCTAATTTTTCTGGAGTGCCTACGTGGCTGTTTCTTATGGCCTGTGTGAAAATTAATTTGGCACCCATCCAGCCCCAAGCTTTTCTCAGATATTCCTTCCTCCTTTTGTGACAACCCTTCCTCCCTCCTTTTTCCACCAAAGCCCACTACCCTCTGACTCTCCCCCTCTCCTAGAACTAACGTCGGCGACAGAATTTGACCACGAGCTGTGACGGGCATAAACCCTTCCCCTTCCCCTCTTCCACTGAAGCCCCTACCCTCCACCTCTCCTGTTGACCCTTCCCCGCTCCCAACCATCGTAGTTAATTAAAGAATTAAGTAAACTGAAGTAAAATATATAGAATTTGTTATGATCATTGCTGCTTCATTTTCGTTTTCTTCTATTTTTCAGAAGAGAAAAATGGCATTTTGGTGGCCTTTGATGGTTCTTGCATTAGCTTGTGCCATTTGTAGATTCTTTTTCATGATCATTTCTCACAATGTTCCCTCCATCGACGTTGATGTCTCAGACAATATGATTCATACATGAAGCTTTCCCGCTCTCTTTCGGTGTTGTTGAAGATCTGGTGTGGTTTTGCCAATGGAAATGTTGGAGGATGGGAGTCAAATGTAGGAGAACAGCTTCATATATGTGAGTTTCTTAACCGCCTTTTTCTTTTTGGCTTTTTGTAAATTGACAGGATTTGTACTTTATTTGAATTTAGTATGATATTAAAAATCACTAACCAGTTTTGTGTAAGACTTCGGGCTTAATTGGCTCTTACTTTCTGATTAATTCTAAAATAGGATGCCAGTTATTGAAATTATAAGTCTGATTTGCCTTGAGAAAGGAAAATGAATTGGTCAACAAATTAATCTCTTTTTTTGTTTTTTTTCTGTAAATTGATTAAGTTTGTGTCAACTTTTTTTTTTCGTAGTAGTTCAGAGCAATTCATATTGCTCGTAAAATCTAAAATGGATGCCCAATCTCACTTAAGAAAAGCGAAAATAGTAGAATTATGAATTTTATTCACTTTGGTGTACGGCCTAGTTTCTAACTTTTATTGGTGATTGGTTTGGTGCAGGTTCCACTGAGGGGAAGGAAGCAGCAAGCGAACCCGAAAGTTCAATGTTATGAGCCCGCAACAATGAAATACTTGGGATATTTCCCTGATTGACACCTGCAGAGGTTAGTGTTGTTGTGTGCTTCTCGGGATTGAGATCAGTTGGGTTCGATGCTGTGGTGGGTGATGGCTGTGGTAGGTGAAGGCTGTCATGGGCGATGGAATAAGCTGGGGGAGAAAGAGCTTCATGGGGGCGACAAAGCTTGGTGGTGCGACGGCGTTGTCTGACAGTGGCTGTGATGGACCTAGTTTGGTGCAGTGGCGGCATTCTAGTTCTTCACAAGGTGAAGTTCGAATGATTTTCAGTTCTCCACGTTTTCTTCTAAAAAAAGAATTTCGTTGGTTTAATCAGATGAGATCAAATTTATTGTGTCTAGTATAAAAGAGAAATGATACTTGTAGTCGTGAGTGTGCAAGCGCTGTGCAGTCGTTTTGAAAAAAGTGAATAAATATGAGACCCACATGAAAAAAAATTAATAGTGGACCCCACTCTTTTTCAAAGCAACTGCACGGCATTTACGCATTCCACGATTATATATAGCATTACTCAGTATAAAATTTCATACGTATCTTATTTTCATTGGGGCTGTTAAATGCCTAACATCAGCCCAACAGTGCCAAAGAGGAACTGTTTTGTAAATACTGTTTTGTCGTTGATTTAGCCCAATGGGCATGGTCGCAATAGAAGAGATATTGAGCCCAAACAGCCACAAATTGCCATTCCGTCTTCCCTAATCTGATCTCCGCTATCCGTTCCTTCTACTTCCCCCAACAAAACTCTCTCCTCTCTTCTCACTTCTCACTTCTCACTCAGTTATTCGTCCATTTCTCAACCTTTTGCTAAACCCTCCTCCCTTCTCTACCCGAATGGCTTCCATTAACTTTAACCCCTTTGACAACTGGTTCAAGAAACCTCCAAACCCCATCGCTCCCATCAACTTTCTCTCCTTCCCCGAATCGTTTGTACCCACCACCCCAAACCCCACAAGTTTCGCCGCAATCAGCCTCCCGAACCCCTTTAGAGGAAAACCCAAAAATCCGCAAGATCAAAAACCGAAAGAACCCGGCTTCTACCGCCAAATGCTGGATTATTTCTACTGGGAATGCGAGAACTTACCTGATTACAGACACACCCCCGAGGTCGAGAAGATACTGAATGAGGACCCAATCTTCGAGAAGAAAGAGAACCCCACGGAGGCGGAGCTGAAAGAGAACGAGGAGTTCTGGGCCCGGTTCAGGGCCAGCCCTGTCGTGCAGTTCCTGGCTCGAGCCGAAGAGATTACAGATAAGATCAACGAGTTGGAGCTGAAAGAGAATGATACTCCGTATCGTAGGGAGGATAAGAAGCTGTGGCAGGCGTTGCCCCATGTGCCAGGGTTGGACGGCCGGCCTATGCCGAGGAAAGCGATAAAGTCGAAGAAGGAATCGGACGACAAGTTTTGGGACTTTATGAAGCAGTTCCTTTTTGGGCTTTGGGGCTTTAGGCAGAGACCCTATCCGCCGGGCCGGCCAATTGATGTTGCTCAGGCCATCGGGTACAAGCGCCTCGAGAAGCGGTACTATGATTGTAAGTTTGTATTCTACAAGATTTTATGTTTATTTAATTTTTTATGTTTATTGGTGCATATTTAATGTACATCAGTTTTACTTACAGAGTCCCTGACATTATGTTTCTGGGTAGCGTATCTGTTTTTTTCATTATGTTAATGCTGTTGTTGGTTGATGAAGTTATCATGAGGAGTGGTGGATGGTACTATAAGGATCGGTTGGGTCGTACTCGGGGACCATGCGAGCTGATAACGCTTAAAACAGCTTGGGGTGGTGGGATTATTGATAAGCACACTTTCATTTGGGGTGAAGACATGGATGAATGGGCACCAATACACATGGTTTATGGCTTGGAACCTGCAATTGCCACTTGGGAAGGTTTGTTAAACTTCCAGCTTTCATCTTTCCTTTATCTGTTAGTAATGAGTAGCTTCCTGGCCATTTCTAGTGGCAATGATCTTATTGTTTGTCAATTTATAACGAAAAGGTATCGTCTATGTTTTTTCATCATATCATGACTTTTGATTCGTTCGTTCTTAAATATATATACACACACACATTATAACTTTTGATCATGACCGGTTGATCCTTAGCTTACACATGTGGACTTCAGAAGTGGCAAATGGTATTGAAGGAAGAAACTGAAGGTTGCGTAATGCAAGTTTTAGATGACAATTCCTTGTAGTAAAACTCTCTCGATTCATTGATCAAATTTGCTTCGAGTTACTTAGTGATTTTTCTTTGGATGTGTTTTGAAAATTTTGGTACTAGTCATAATGGGAAAAAAAATGTATGCCACCTCTTTTGTTGTATAGTTGATGGGGAAATTTTGAGGTTGAGAAAAGAAAGCTATTCGTATGGAACGTAATAGAACTATGAACTCCAGTAACTTCTTTAGGCCACAAAAAGTTATTTGAATGGGCCACTCGGTGAAGATGTCTCAATTTATTAGGTATGATATGCATAGCTATGACTTTGTTTAATATAGATTGTTGGCTTACCATTCGGTGTCTTCAGTTAGACTTGGTGCTGCCGCAACAGCTTTTCTCCACAAACTACAGAATGGCATACCTCCTTGGGTTCCTCTCAAAGGACATGAGAAGAAAACCTATAAGCAGCTCCAAGAAGAGGCTCTAGAGAGTAAGAGACGCGACTTGGCGGTACTGAAAGCTAATGATGGTTTTTGGCCAGGGGTTAAAATTCCTAGTCATGCCCTATTTCTTTGGGCTAGTGGCTCTGAACTGACTACACTTATGGAGCAGGACCACATGCCAAACAAATTCATACCAAAACATCTTAGGTATGTCCATGCTGCTGGTTTTTCACATTTTTTTCATCTCTTTTACATCCAACTGATATAAGATTAATGGTATGTCAAATCATAGATGAAGCAACTGGTCAATGGTATACCATTCTGTCCTCTTAGAAAATGATTCTTTTATCTTTCCTTAAAAGGAAAGAGTGGCAGATTGGAGCTACTGGAGCTAAAGCTTTCTTAGTTAAGGATTTATGAAAGTCACAATTAGTCAACCATTTGAGGATACTTCGTGGGTTTGGATATACAAAACATCTCATCTCATCTCATCATTACAACTTTCTCAAATTCTCATATAAAAATATAATAAACAATTCAATTTTTTCAAATTTCAAAATAAAAATAATACTAAAAAATTATATTTTAATAATATTTTATTCAACTTTTAACAAAAATCTCATCTCATCTCATCTGTCTATCCAAACCCACTGTTAGAAGGAATTGTAAATATTTTGGCGTGAATCTAATGTTTTGTTTGTGTATGTGAGGCAGATACCAATTGGCTAAAATTATTCCCGGGTTAAGGCCATGGGAGGTTTTAAGTATAGAACAAGCAATGGATCAGATAACATATGGCGGGGAGTGGTATCGTGAACCTCTTGGTACATACACAACAGGTCCTCCATACATCAGGCATTGGAATAAGGATTGCAAGGTAAAGACTTGATCCTACTTCTGGTTTTGATTAGTTTTTTACATTGCTTGAGCTCTATGGTCATGTTCAACTTTAAAAATAGCAAGGGGTACACTGATGTTCATGCTCGATAATCTTTATTTTTTTATTGGCATTGGGTGTCCGGGAACAACATCCTGATTAATCCCGGGAGTGCATAGGCCCTAGGCAAGGAGTTTCCTGCAAGTGCACCTCGGGTAAATCAAGGGAAAAATTGCCCAAGCTGATGGCCCCTAGAGATTGTTTGCACTCAAAGGGATTCGAACCTTAGACTTGGATGGAGCATACCACCAAGACCAAGGCCTTAAACACTTGAGCCAATAATCTTGAAACAATTTTTTATTTTTATTTTTTGCTTGAGTTGTGATTGATCAAGTCTGCTTGCTTAATTAATCTGATTGATATCGTTATTATTGGTGTCTCCTTGCCAATTTATCCTCAAATGTCCTTTTCAGAAATGTCTGTTTTAGGAAAGAAGTACAAGGGAAGAACAACGGATACAGTCATAAGAATTCATGCTGGGAAGTCCCAACATGAGTTTTTGCTTATCAGTAGCTAAACTGTTTGATTATTTCCTAAATCCTCTCCTATCGGGTGCTCTAAAACTGTGGGTTTAATTAGTGCACGACCCTTTATAAATCTATATAACCTTTGTGATTTCTTTTCTTGCAGAGGCTGTATAAAACTTTCATCAACCTTAGCACCCAAGTTTACAAGAAGTTGGATCGGACACTCCCTGGTTTCCGTACTATAATGGAGAAAGTCCGGGCTGATTCTGATGCGAGGGCTGCCAGAAGAGAAGTAGCAAGGAGGGAGTTGCTGAAGAGAGTTGCGATGGAGAAAGAATTGGGTGATCAAGTTGAAGATGACCCATAGCATCATAAATATATAGTTTTCCAGGAGATTGTGGAAATGAGCTATTCTACGTTTCCTTCATGTGGCAACTTGGTCATGTTATGTTCTGATTAGTCCTCTTTCTGCTGTAAAACAGAGATGTTTTTCACTTTTTCTGTCTCGTAATACAAGTGTTCAATGTAATTCGCCTTGGACACTCGGATTGAGTACTAATTTCTGTTTGCATGGGAGATTACAAAATCAGATGTAAAATGGATATTTCTGCTCAAGTTTCTTTATTATTAGATTTAGTTATGCAGTTGTTGTTTCAACAATTAACCTTAATGTTTTTCATTGCATATTTTGTAAAAATACTTTAATTAAGAGTGGGTGGCCCTGGTGGCGGGCCACCGCATCTTGCCCCTACGCGGGGACCGTCCGCACACCGGCCGGGTGCGGGTAGACCTCCCACAATTTTGAGAGCAAAAGGGATGGGACTAAAGCTTGGTCCTAATCCGCCCAATTTTATAATCTGTTAGATTTATTTTTTAATAAAAATAATTTTATAATCTGACAAATCATAAAATTACATTTTATTTAATCACCTTCCGAAGTCTTCCTCCTTCCCGCTTCGTGACTCTCTCTTTCCTCTCTCTCTCTTCTCTCTCGGTCCGGCTATCTTCTCTCCCACATCAAGTTCCGTTCGATCATCGTCAGTGTTTCTCTCCCTCTCGTCGTCGTCCCCAATCCCGAATATCTCTCTGATATTCGCCGTGGATGGGGTGGTGGGCTGACGGCCACCCCGGCATCCACCCAGGGGCCGGGTAGCACCCTAATTTTAGCATCCCGAAAGTTTGCTAGAGGATCTGCGTGATTGGCGGTCGAGCGAAATAGAATCATTTTCGCTATGCGCGCTCTGGACATGGAGCTGGAGCGACTTTTCGCTACTTAAATACCCTGCGATTTCTGCACCATCATTATTCCAACAAATTTTAATCAATCCTCCACTACTCCCTAGATTCATCTCTGGTTGGCAATAAATCGGGTTCTCAATCACGTTTTCTTTGCTTATATCTTAAAGTAACATTGAAGGTTAGTCTATTGCTGCATTTGATTAAAGCTTTTTGGGCTGGTTGTGTTTGAGTTCCTCTCATGCATTTTGATTCATGTTCCTCAATTCATTTAGTTGTTTTGAGTTAAATCTGGGCATCTCGTCATTGAACAAGAGTTATATATGTACTAGGGCTCGATTTCATGCTCATACATGCACATGAGTCCATTCGATTCTCAGGTCATGCATTTCACTGTTGGACCGGTTGTGTTTGAGTTACTCTCACGAATTTTTGTTCTTGTTTCTCAATTAATCTGGTTGTTTGGAGTTAAGTCTGGGCATCTCTAAATCGAACAATAGTTACATATATACTAGGCCTCGATTCCATGCTCGTGCACATGAGCGCATTTGGCTCTCAGGGCTGCGCACTCACTGCTCGAAAAAATACCCTACTGAATTATAAGTTACGAAACTCATGTATTTCTGGAATCATTTCATTTCATGTTTGGTTCATAATGCATTCTGTATGTGATTGTGTACCAACATTCTGATTTGGGTTCCTGTTCATCATGCACCCATGCACGTCCAGCGTCCTATTGTATCAATGTATCCATGAACTAATATTGCATTATTTCTTCAATGTAGACACTACATTTGGCCTATCCTTATTTGCATTAGCTTAGTGCATTTCATAATTTGCATGTGGACATTGTCTGGCATGCAAGCACTTGCCATGGTTGAGTAAGCATACACTTTCTAAGTTCATTGGCATACTGAATAAGTTATTTTCATTGCATGCATTGTTTTGGGTCAAAGAGTTCATCACATATATGTCTCTGTTTTATTGGCTCATTGGTATGTCTGGTCTTGCATTTTGCAGATGCCTCCTGGTCGCAAGTCTACTAGGCATCAGCCTGCTGAGTCTCTAGCTCGTGAAGTTGCTCGGTTTTATGATGCTAAGGCTCAGGAATTGTGGGGCACTAAATTTCATGATCGTCCTCTCCTTATTGAGCGGAATGTCATCTTGAGTGAGCTCAACCACACACCTGTTCCAAACATCATTCGTGAACGTGGTTGGGAACATTTAGTGACCAATTTACCACGCCACTCTAAGAATTTAGTTGAGGAATTTTATGCCAACATTCATGCTATTGGGGATGACTATTCCTTCACTACTTTACTTAGAGGTGTCACGATTAGGGTGACACCTTCTTTGATCTCTTCCATTCATAGAGTTCCTAGGGTCGAGCATTCTGACTATCCATATGATCCCTCATCTCCCTTATGCCCATCCAAACATGTCATGGCTACTCTCTTTTGTGCTAATGACGGATCTTGGGATTCTGGCAGTAATATCATTTATACTTCTCGATTTACAGATGATACACTTGCCCTATGTCATGTTATGTTTTACAACCTGTTTCCCATTCGACATACTAGTGACATTGGGGTGACTAGGGCTAGATTTCTATATGCTTTGTTGACAGGTGTTCCAATTGATTTTGGAAGACACTTTTGTTCTGTCATTCTAGAGGCATTTGAGACAAAAGCAAAACGTAAGTGTCTTCCTTTTCCGTGTTTGATCACCCTGATAGCTCTAGCTCATCAGGTTCCTCTGCCTCGTAATGATCCTATTGTTAGCCATACGACAGCTATTGGGAATAGCACCCTACAGCTGAGTCTTTCTCATCTTAAAAGAGCAGCACCTCCTAGACCAAATGTGCATAATCTTAAAAGAGCCACACCTCCTAGACCCAATGTGCATAAGGAGGTGACACAGCTTGCTCCTGCACTTGAGATACCTTCTTCGACTTCTGATGGTCCTTCTACTTCAACTGCACCTGCCCTTGTGACCTTGCAAACTGTGATGGAGTTCATAGTTGGCATGGAGGAACGATTGTCAGCACGCCTTGATTGCTTAGAGCAGCGCCAGAGTAGACTAGAGCAACGCCAGAGTAGACTAGAGCAGGATGTGCGTACCGTACCCTCTCTGGCAGATAGATAGTTGCAAACTCAGTTGTGCCAGATGGTACCAATGAGCTTAGTAGCTACATTTTGCCCTTTTGTAATAATGTGACAAAAAGGATATTTTTTTATGAGCAATGACAAAAGGAGGAGAGTTTTTGTAAAAGTTGATCTAGGGAGATATTCAGGGGTAGAGTACTTGAGAGTTGAGATGTATAGATCTTTGATGATTTGATCTCTAAAGTCTGGTCTTTTATTGATATACTTTCATGGATGAACTAATATGATATGTTTGTCAGCATGTTATCCTTTGCTTTCTGTTATTATTTTTATCTGTGTTTGTTTTCTACGCGTTTACGTCTGTAAGCAATTCAGAAAAACAAAAGATAATTTTATATAGAAGTTTCCAATACATGTATATTGGATTAGGCTCGGTTATTTGTATTAAGTATAAATTTTGTCGTAAAATTGATATGGAAGAGATTGTTAATGTAAAAACTATTTATTGGCATATTCTAATGACAAAATTTAGTTGAATTGAGTTGTAATTCATTGGAATTAAGTTTGGTTCGAAATGGAACAAAACTCATGCTATAGTCAAATAAAAATTCTACTCATCATTCACACACTACACATGATTTTTTTATTTTTTTTCTATTTTTTTCCCTTATCAAATATGTGGCGTATGGATGTTGAGTAGAAGAATTCATTTAGTTTAGCAATAATAAAACAAAATAAAAAATAAAAAAATTAAGTGTGGTGTGTGGTGTAAGAATAATAAGTAGAATGATTCCTTGAAAAATCCAGAACTATTTCTTGGAGAGAATTATTTTTGAAACTGTAAGCTTTTAAGCAAAATGGTATTTTTTTTTTTGCCCCCCTCCATATAAACTATCACCCTCGTGATCTGTTGATCGTTTTGTTCTTGGGTGGTTGTTGTTGGTGAGTTCATTGGCTTTTTGCTGGAGTTCCAGTAGATCGGACAAAGTTTGTTTGTGGGGAAGGTACAGAAGAGGTTGGAGTTTCGAAGTTGTCGTTGATGCAGTGATGAAGTGGAACCTTGGTAGAAATTGCAAGTTAGGTTTAGAAATGGAAATAGTTCGATATATAGGGGCTGAAAGCGTGGCGCATTCCATAAATCTCACTCCAAGCTAAAAATGTGAACGTCAACATTAGCTTTACACAAATACAAAGAATAATAATGATATATACAAGTTCAAAATGTATCAGTCAATCTCGTGCAAACATTTTGTAAAAAAGTAAATTCTACTATAAAAAAAAGTATAATAGGAAGTTTACTTAGTACTTCATACATCAATTGATAGATACATGCCGACTTAATACGCCGGAGGGATATCTCGCCCTCGAAGTTATACTAGCCCTCCCTCCTCTCTGAGGTCCACTCTAATTTCTGTAAGTATCGAGTCATGTATGTGTTACTTACTACAATCTAACTATTGATCCCCCACTCTGACCTTACTCTATTTTGCAAATAATCTTCACTGAGAGTTTGGAAACAGTGTTGGGGTGGCTGGAAATTGTTCTAACATCAGCAAGGCCATCCTTAACCCAACAACACCTAGCAATCTATACAAAACAAAAATATGTATTCTATACGTAAAATTAAGGAAATCATCTACGTCATAAAAAGAAGAAGGCAGCCCTACTGCTCACTCAGTCAAGTGCCAAGAAACTTGTTACTACTTTCGGTATATGTTGACACATCATATATTCCCAGGATTAATTATTCCTTTTTGTACCTTCCTTATCTAATAAATAAGCTGCATGATTAGCTTCTTGAATCATTTTTTTCTTTAAGAAAAAGGAAAAGTGACTATTGAGGACCTACATATTTAAAAAAAAAAAAAATACTAAATATATTTAAAAAAGACATACAAATTTTTTCTCATTAGTCACTATTCACCATTCCACATTCCACACCCTATAAAAAAGTTATAGATGTGGAGTGTGTAATGTGAATAGTTGTTGATTTGTAGCAAAACTCCAAAAAATGTATTTCTCCACGTGACATTTATTGATATGCTGTAAATCATGAAATTTGAATTTTAAAATAAAACTAATAAAATGAATTTTATAAATAAAAATATAAGTAAAACTATAAGTACATGTAATATTATTCTTTAAAAAAAACCCACGAATAAAGTTGGTATCTTGGGGGGGTTTGATTTTTCGATTTTACCTTAAAAAATTATGTTTGTGAAGTGCTTTGAAACGCAAGGAATTTAAAACAACCTAACATATATTTGGTGAGATGTGATAGGAGGCAGGTGAAATTTACACCCAAAACGGTTGCAAGCACATGCAATTCAACCCTCCCTGCCAAAAGATTACGCATGCACGCTTTGAAAGCGATGCCAAGAGAATCCCATTGCTCTAGCTAGAAGTCTCTGTTCTTCGATTAGATTAATAAAAAAGTAATGTTATATATAATCGTGGAATACATAAGTGCTGTGCAGTCGTTTTGAAAAATAGTGAAATTTACTATTAAAAAATTAATTTTTATTTTATGTGGATTTCGTATTTATTCACTTTTTTCAAAATGATTGTTCAGCGTTTACACACTCAAGAATGTATTTATCATTTCTCTTAATAAAATAACTTTTACATCGCCACTTTGATAACACGCATAAGAGTTGAGCTATTTTACAAATTACAAGTCGATGTGTAAACACAACTTATTATCAGATTCATGACCGTTGTAAAAATTTGAAAATAAAAATTATATGTTTTTATGTTAAGTGATCAGTGTTGTGTTTAGTGTGTGAATAAGGAACTTGCAAATAATTTTTCTTTTTTTTTCATGAAGTGTGACACAGAAGATGAGTGCAGACAAACACCAAGGCTCTGAGAAAAGGCAACCAACCGTTTGACCTGTGGCCCCATGACACCTTCCCTACATGTTTAAAAAATGGGAATCTCTCGACTTTTGTGAGGACGATAAGTGGGAAAGGCTATGTCCAAACAACCTCTCCTTCTCAATTTCCATTTTCCCTAATAAGCACAGCACTTTCATCTCTATCGTAAACTCATCACTTTATCTGTCCTATCATTTGCCTACACACACACAGGCTCACTGTCTTTACATATGTTGCTTTGTGGCTTGGCAGATGCGCTTTGTTGTTTTGCTTTTAGCATTAGTTTATTTGTTTGGGAAGTTAAACGATTGTGAGGATGATCAAGATATTTAATGGAGGTGGAGGAGGATCAGCCATGGGAAGATGGAGAGCTGGGGGGCCTGGCTATGCATCAAGCGCTCACTTCTCTTCCCAACTAAGTGTATATTTCTCAAATTCACTTCACATCTCAGACGCAAGGCCAAAGGTAAGACCACCCCCCCGCGGCAACATATGTAGTTAAAAAGAACTCTTTTTTGGCTACTAGGAAGCTTGCAATGGATTAAGCCCAATTCTCATATCTATGTTTCCTAATCTCTGTCTCTCATTATAACAATGGCAGGGAAAAGACAAGGGCTTGTAACTCTCTACAAGGACATGGAGTCTTGCAGGGAATATGCAGATATACAAGTTATGTGGGAGATGCTTCATTCTTCTTCTTCTCCTGCAAATGCCAGCAAGAACAATGAAAGCAAGAGTGCTAATTGGAGATTCTGTTTTCGGCCAACTTGAATGAGTTACATATATATATGTCAGAGAATTGGTATTATGAACTTGTTAGACAGGTCTCTTATCATTTCATTACAGCTTTGTGGAAATTGAAAATCCAATGGGAAGAAGACACCCATTATTTGTAAATATCAGCATCTGAGTATAAAACTAAAATAAACGTTTGTTGATCTTCCATTGATCCGATGAAATACTTAGTAGACTGTAACAAAAATCTAAGGCAACACCATAATTCTTTATCAAAGTGCCACACTCCTGCAAGCCACCAAACAAACTCAAATCAACCTATGTTAGAATTAATTGAGGTGGGAATACTAGTTGCATTCCATTAATTCAAGAAAGGTACCATGTTACAAAAAAAAACTCAAATCAACCTATGTTAGAATTAAGCTACCAAAAAAAAATTGATGCATCCAGAATTCAGATCAAGCCTTGCACATAAATATAGCACTGATAATTTTAAAAACTACCCTGTATAATTATCCGTGAAGAATTTAGATAACATTGACAAGTATATTAATTAAGTTTAGAAATTAAAATTTTATCAAGCACCAGTGGTCTAGTGGTAGAATAGTACCCTGCCACGGTACAGACCCGGGTTCGATTCCCGGCTGGTGCATCAATAACTATTTTTTGTTTTGCCCTGATTAAGGGCCCCCATTCTCCGACCTGATCTGGTATGTTGTATTTTATTTGAATAATTTTTAGGTATTGTTTGGATGATGAGATGATTTTAGTAATAATATTGTTAGAATATTATTTTTTAATATTATTATTGTTTTAAGATTTGAAAAAGTTGAATTGTTTATTATATTTTGTATGTAAATTTGTGAAAATTGTAATTATGAGATGAGATGAGATGAAATACTTTCACTATCCAAACCGGGCATTAGTGTCCCTCTATAATAGATAGATGCAAGATATCATGTGTTATTCCTGAAGTTTACATTCGTGGCAGCCTGTACTTATATCTAAGGGGTGTAAAAATCAACCATCTCCTTCACCTGCTTAAAAGAAGAAAAATGACTTTGTACAAACTTGGGACATGCAAGCTCATGCGAGCTTTTGGAAAAAAGTGAGATCTACTGATAAATTTATTCTTTTTGTAACTAATCATAATTTTATAACTGAAGGACAACTATTCAAACATACCGGGGAACATTTAACATGTGATTCAATCATTCAACTGGTCTTCGTCATTACAATACCCAATCACGGAGGAGACAAGCCAGTCCAAGCACTACAAGGGGAATTACAGGTGTGGATATGTAAACTCAAAAGCATCCTGCTTTAGAACTTTTCTACAGTTACACCATCTCTAAGAACCTCATAAGCCTCTCTGCTCCTGGTTTTCTTCATCCCAGCCGTGACATGTAGCTTCGATCCATCAGATGAGATACAGGTCACTTTTACCCATATCATCACCTTTGTCTTCATCCCCTCTATATCAACTAGCTTTCCTTTCTCCAGATACCCAGTAATAGTGGTGGAAAAGCGCAAAACAGATGAGTCCTTGTATCCCACTTCACAAACTGCCGGTACAAAGACTGTAAGCTTTCCTGTCTCTTCATTGAACTCATAGTTGGTAGCATCGCGAGGGAAGATCCCTACTGCCATGTCATACTCCTTTAGCAGCTCTGGCAATGGCTTTTGCATTTTTCCTGTATAGACTACATTAAATATATTGTTGTGTTCTCATCTTTGGTGTTCTCAACTCATTACAATTTCCAAGAAAGAAAATCTTGTTCGACGTATTAAATATTAAACTTACTAAAGAGTTGAACTTGGCACACAATAGATACCGTTCTAAGTGATAAACTAAACACCACAGTTCATTATCATACAAGTGCCTACAGTTATCCAGTATTTTAGTAAGAAAAAATCTACACAACCTCCACACACCACAAATACTTTTTTTAATTTTTATTATTTTTTTATTTTATCAAATATTTAATATATGAATAAAGAATAGAAGAATTGAATTAGTTTAAAAAGAATAAACTCAAAAAAAAAATTCAAAAAAATTTTAAAAATTTTAAAAAATGTGGTGTGTGGAGATTGGGGAGATTGTGTGGTATTGCTCTTTTAGTAAAGAGGTTTGAAGCAAATTAAGGGAATATATTTATGGAATGGGAATAAAAAAATTTCTTTCACATGCAAAGCATGTTGAAAGAGAAACAAAATGCAGCAAACACAAACCTTTGACTTTATTAACCAACCATTTGGCTCCACCTTCAATGCTGGTTGACAATGACTGATTAGAGTGGCAAAAATGTCAGTAAGAACTATGTGGAAAATTAATTAAACAATGCCAGTTTAGTACAGAAGTAGGAGGCTATATGCAAATGCCCATATGTTTAAGCACATAACAAATACAACAATACTTTTCGGTTGATTGATTTTTATTGAGATCAGATTGCTAATATGTGATTTAAAAGTTACTTCACTCACATTCTTTAAAGCTTCTAGCACCAAATTATCCACACAACAAAAACATGCACACACAACCGCATCCTTGTGTGGGTAAATGCAACTTTCTAGACCACCCAAACCACGAGTGGATAAAGTGGGAGTGTATTGATGTGATACTCTCATATAATAAGGATAAGGGTAGGTGGTATATGAGATCCCACATTACTTGAGAATGAGAAGTTATTGCTTTTTATAAGATTCCAATGTGGCTTCAATTGTATCATTAACTAGTCCTTTTGGAGTATAAGTCATGTGGTTTGGACCTTCCATTGAAGCGTTACAAATGATATCAGACCCTACCCTAACCAGAAATGTGGGACTTGAGTCATGCCTCCTACGATAGATTGGCTCGACGAGGATGTCGGGAATTTAAAGAGGGGAGATTGTGATACCCCCATATGATAAGGATAAGGGTAGGTGGTGTATGAGATCTCACATTGCTTGTGAAGGAGAAGTTCTGTTCTTTATAAGGTTCCTATGGGGCTTCAATTGTATCATTAACTAGTCATTTTGGAGTATAGATAATGTGGTTTGGGCCTTCCATTGGGGCGTTACAATTGACAAGTGTCTTTAACTAAAACTTTGATATAAGTACATATCATTCTTGATATAATTCTAAAGAAGCTCAGCCTTGGTTGAAGGAAGCTTGTGTATCGCTTCATTATCATGTTTATACTCGACTTCAACTATCTTACATAATTATTATGCTATTAAAGTAATGCCAAGATTATCTATTTACAAATATTTTTTTTGATAAGTATCCATTTACGAATATTATTTATTGAATCAAACAAAAATTATCAAATCTAGCATCATTTTCATAACTAGAAAAGCATGAAGTTAAATTAAAAAAAGAAAAAGAAACTCACATTCCAAAGTGGATGTATGCAAATCAAAACACATTTGCAGACCCTATAGCTAAGCAGGGATAACGGGTCTGCTCATGATATTAAAAGAGAATAAATATCAAATACGCTACACCTTCTTAGCTCAGAAAGCAGAATGGAATGTAGAATATATAGAGATCGCTAGCTATACATAGAGATCCCTGTGGCTAGGCAGTGATAAAGGGTCTGCTCGTGATATCAAAAGAGAATAAATATCAAATACGCTACACCTTCTTAGCTCAAAAATTATCAAATCGATTAAATAGAGATCGCTAGTTATTTGTCTCCATACAAATCCCATGTCACCACGCATAGATGTAAACGTAAACAGCACTAACCAAAAGGACAAAAAAAAAAAAAAAAAAAAAGCGCAAATATAAAATGCAGTCTGATTTAATTTCTTGATTACACCCATTTGTTTTTCCAAGCCATTCGACATAATCCAGACTTATATTTATTGATTATTTCTTTATATGTTCGTTTAAATGCGTCAAACCAAATCGATTTTCAAATAAAAAATATATATACAACTACTTTACAACTTTGACAAAACTTTGTAATAAATATTTATTATTTTATGAATTTGTTTGAATTTTGTTTGATTTTAATAACTTTTAGTTATGATTATATAATTTCTCTTTCCGAATTAAGCTAGCAAAATCACAAACTAAGCTAACACGGTTGCTACCCATTCTAAGCTACATCCCTCAATATCAATTAAGAAATCAATTAGAGATCAATGCTCAACATCTATTCTCTTAAACCGAAATCATAAAAAACCTCAATTTAATTTACAGCTTCAACATACAAAGAAACAACTTTTCCATCAGACGGATATGGTAATAGAATTAAGCAAAAAAAAAAATATATATATATATATAATTCAATTCTAAGATTAATAGAGAGAGAAAGGGAGAACCGGACGTACATTGATATCATCACCGACGGAGTTTATCTCCTTGTTAGCCTTCTGGCTGAACCAGTATGAGCCCACCTTGTTCAATATCTGATCCATACCGTTGATGAACCGAAGATTATTCGGATCCCTCGCTCTCTCTCTCTCAGGCTTTTCAATGAATGAAAGAGAAGGATGGATATCTCTATCGAGAAGGAAGATTTCTAGAGAGAGAGAGAGAGAGAGAGGGACGGAGAAAGAGGAGGTCGTTTCCCTGTTTTCTCTCTCTCTCTGTCTGCGAATAGGCAGAATTTCCAAAGTATGATTTTGTTTGTTGGTTTTAACAGCTTCTCGGAAAAAATATTAGTTTTTTTTTTTTGGGAATGGAAAAATTAAAAAAAAAACATTATTATTGTGAAAGAAAAATTATATTATTCATCTCTACGCTATATATTTACTTTTATTTTTTATATTTTTATTTTTTTTCCTTTATAAATATGTGGTATAAGAATGATACTAGAAGAACTCATTGTGAAAATATTAAGTATCTATATTTAGATAATATAAATGTCAAAGATTATCTATAGAGAAATTATTAAGCATTTATATTTCGAGAATATAAATGTCTAAGATAAGCTATAGAGAAATTCGGAAATAAAAAAATTAATATTTAATTTTATGATTTTTCTTTTTCTTGATGTTTCCATGTTAATAAAGTTCTTTAAATTGTTAAACTAAAAGTCTAAAATAGTCATTAATTGAAAAGTAATGCTAAATACAGTCCTATAGTGTGCAAGTCTCGTGCACTCTTTTTGAAAAAAATAGGGTCTATCATTAAAAAAATAATTTTTCATATGGTTTCCAGATTTAAACAATTTTTTCAAAAAAAGTGCGTGAGACTTGCACACCTTAAGACTGCAAATATCATTTTTCTTAATTGAAATTATCATAAAAACAATCTAAAGACCATATATTATTAAGAACACAATCTTTCTTTCTTTATTTTTTTGTTTTATGAAAGAGCAACGTTACGTTTTATCTTAAATTTTGTGATTTCAGCCATATATAGGACTCGGGCTACCCATTACCCAAGCAGGGTAGGCGAGTTCTTTTAAAATTTTAAGTGAAATGGGTGGGGGCAGGTTCTAGGCAAGATCCGCCCGTTATATACCCGCCCCGTCATACTAGTAAATTAAAATTCTTATTCTAAAATTACAATTCTAAAATTATCTTTTCTTCCCATCGTTTCGATACCATCCAGTGTCCACCTTCACTCATTTCTTCTTCCCTCTTCATCTCTTATGTTCTTCATCTTTCTTTATTTTTCTTCATTATAACCACAAATGGTGGATTCATCATGACCCTAACTCCAATAATCTCTTCTCATGTTCTTTCTTTTTTTCTTTTTTGTCTTCTTCATCTTTTTCATGGAGTTTTCATGGCAAAGCTCCTGTTTTTGTGGCCGTTGAGCTTATTTTCTCTCTATTCTCATCTTCTTCGTCATTTTTGTGGCCGAGCATCTTTGTTGTATTTGTTATGGGTTTATGGGCGAAAATAGTGAAAATATGCCTGTCCATTTAACAAATGCGGGCAGGATTGGGTTAAGGTGGTACCAGGGTGTGGTGCCAAAAATCCCTCCCCACCCCAAGTTATCATATTTCTTTGGATTAATTATGGGATGCACATATATAAAAAACTTAATGTGAAATTTTAATGAGATAAATTGTTTCTCATTCACATTAATAATCGAAATTAGTAATTGAGGTTACAAATAATCAAAGCCCTAAAGGGACATGTCTGCTAGAATGTCCATGTATTTTATCATCAACTTGATCAATTGATTTCAAGATATAAGCCTTTCCTATATAATAATTAGTTGGTCAAGGACCCATTCTTCCATCATATATTCTACCTTTTTCCGGCAGGCGGGAGCCGGGATGGTCGACTACCCACTCAATAGGGCGGGTAGCAGGCTCAGGCCTAGCAATATATGATGGTGTAACACCTTTAAGCAGTTCCTATTTCAATCACTTAAATGAACAACAATTAAAATATGTCACTTAACCATATGTCATTAAACTCAACTTTGGTTTTATTTTAGGAAATTCTTTGTAAATAGTGTGTATATCCATTACATATCTTGAAAATATTGCAGTTATAAAAATAATTCAAAACGCCATTACTTTTATTTACTAGCTAATGTAACATGTTTCAACACGAGCACCGTGTTTAGTGTTCTAGTAATAGGTTGTATTTTCTATTTCTTTTTTATGAAAAAAATTATTTAATACATTCCTTATTGACATATCAAACACATTATTAGTGTAAAATTATGCCACACCAATTAACATATAATAGCATTTTGTGTTTTGTATTATTTTTCTATTACTGTCCTAAATTTTCATGACAAGCCTAGAAACTTTTTGTGAAGGGCCAAAGCCTTCCACCAAGTACGAGAAAACTCCTTTGAAAGAAAGTTTGTTCCAACGACAGTCAATTATTCAGCCATAACCATGTTATGAAAACGATGATAGAAAAATAAAAACAAATAAAAAAAAGCAATCACACGATACAAATATTAACGTGGTTCGGCAATGTGTCTACGTTCATAGAGCTAGAGAGGATTTTATTGTACTAAGGAATTACAAAATACACTTTGGAGAGAAATTTCACTATTCAGAACCCTCAGAACCTACTATATTATTCATTAAGTACATATTTATAGTGTCACATGGTAGAAATCCTAATCTCTACTTTTATGCAATATTCGCTTGAGTGGAATGTCTAGCGCGCCTCGAGCGAACTCTTTGTCTGATGTTTGCTCAAGTGACTATTGAGCAAATCTCGAGAAAACTCTCTGTCTAATCTTTGCTCGAGCAATATGTCGAGCGAACGTCAAACAAACTTTCTACTTGGCGTTTCTCGAGTCAAAACAATGCCAAACATTTTTCCTGCGGCTGTTGCCCCCAAATCCCATAGGATATTGGCCCAAGCCTCATTGAAAATCTGCCACGCATCCTTGCCAGGTCGGGTCATCAAATTGAGCCGACACACCAACAAACTGGGCTCCCCACAAATCCAACAATCATCCATTTGGAGACTAGTTACTGCCAACACATCACCGTCGCCTCCCAAACATGTAATCCTCCACTTCTGCATCTCATAGCCCTAGTTTTCAGCCTAGAAGACCAACTGAAGTTGCGCCCAATTTTAGTTCTTCACGTACACTGCCCTTAATCAACATATTTGCAAGGCAACTCTCAACTCTAACTACACTGGGAATATCTGGTCTCGTACTGACCTTGGAACACATCAAAGAACTTGTAGTAAAGGCCCCCATCTCTGATCTGGTATACTGATCCCACTTCCTGCTGCTAGCATGTCCTGTCTTCAGTCGATGTGTCCATCTCTTGTGCAAAACTGATAATGTAAATAGTACTATATTGTTCATTAAGTACATATTTATATTGTCACACGACAAAAATCATGATTTTCACTTTTCAGCATTATTCGCTCGAGCGGAGTGTTGAGTGCATCTCGAGCGAACTATTTGTCTGATGTTCGTTCGAGTGATATGTCGAGTGAACTTTCTACCTGATCTTCACTTGAACAATATGTCGTGCGAACATCGAGTGAATTTTCACTTCGGCTTCGACCTGTCGGCCCAAACCTTCGCAAAGGAGAAACTATCCTGCACGACCATAGTTTTGTCCAAACTATTGATTCTTTCTCAAGTCATCATATCAATCTAAAAATGGGTTCTCTTAACATGATTAGATGGGCAAATAGTAATAATCAATAACCTTGGGGCCTATGCTTTATCCTGAGAAAACACTTCTCAATATATGTTGAGTTAAAATTCATCATGTGAAGAGGGAAAAGACTCATTTAGCTGACCATCAGGTTAACTTAGGTGTTAGGCTGCAATTTTGTAGTCAGCTTGATGGGAGGTCTTCCATTACAGAAGAGGTTTTCATTTCACTCTTTTTCACACTTTATCATCTGTTGTTGATCATAATGGTTATACCACCCAATTAAATTTATAGGCAGTTCCTATGTTTATATTGACATGTTTGTGTTGGCTCTGTTTTAGCTAACTGAGAGATAGAAGGTGAGCCCTATGTGGGCTAGATGGAACTTAAGAATCCTACTTACAAGTAACAGAATTCAGACAAAGAGCTCGTTACTCTCGTGCATTGTGATTTCACCATCTTCCTTTTCACCTTTCGTCAATAATATAAAGCATAACAAATCTCGATTGTTATACCACGGGCACATATCTGTATGTGGGTTACTAATCATGCAAAAAAATGTTGCAAATAATGGTAATCATTTGTACAACGTACATATAAGTCAATTTTCTAAATTTGGCTAGAATAAAACACATGACAAAAAGGCTAACAAGTGGAATGGATGGTCATGCATGTTTGGCCGACATAATTTGCTCATGCATTTGTGTTGTGTCTGTTGCAGAATATTACCCGACAAAAAATTCGTCAACATGTAATACCCACATCATAAGAATGGCACAAGGCACACAAAAGACATATATATGCTAGAATTAATTAATTAAGGAAATTACTAAAGATTCAAGTCCCCAGCAAAATAATCACTATGAATATGGCAATGCAATATCGAGAACTGCAAGGGTAAAGGGGAGCGGAAATCCAAAGAGATACAGAGTTACCTATAGGGTTGTAAAAAGTCGGGACTTTCTTTTTTATTATTCAAGACATACACCTCCAATATGAGCTGCCCACCAGTCACTCGGCGGCGAGTTGGAATGTGAATATACCTGTCACAAGAGACTAGCTTGGTCTTCGAATAAAGGAGAACAAGATGGCTTTGTGCTGGGATCTTCTCTGGAAATGGTAGAAGATTGAGAGTGCTACTGACGGTGTCGAATGAGGAGGAGCCAATTCGGTGGATGAGGTGACGAATCGAAAGGCCTTTGCCCGAAGGTTCAATCTAATGGATTCGAAATACTAGGGGGTCGACTCTGTTGATGCGGAGGCAAAGCCAGGGAGAAGGTGACTTTTGATTGCGAGAATGGAGTGGAGAAGGAAAGATGTAGAAGGGGAATTTCTATGTGAGCATTGTTATTTCGTCAAAAATGGAAGAGGAAATCTGATGTAACGTTTTGGTGTGTTTTGGCTTTCGAGGGCTTGAGGAATGAAATTTGGTGCGTTATGGCGCCCCTTTGGATATATCTGCCGTTAAAACACACTAAGCTGACAGGAAAAAATGCAAAAATAGTTATTTAATTGCGACAAAAAATTTCAACGTAGTAGACTAAACTATCGCTACAAAAAGGGAATCACTACCCATAAAATCAGAACAGCGAAAGTTGCTGTTAAAAGTGACCGGCGACTACAAAGTCGCTGCAAATACAGAGCTATTGTGGCGATTTCTATTACAACGAAATTAAAATCACCGCAATAGCTCTGTTTTCTTGTAGTGTTTTGAAGACCGTGAATGCAAAGTATTTGATAAAATTCCTCAATCATTGTGAAAGTGCCAAGAGTCATCTCTTTGATATTTATAGAGTATATAAAGTTGTATTGTACTTTGTATTTATAGAGTTATGTCTTTGATATTTATAAAGTATTTGATATTTCAAATACAAATACAAGTTGTATTGTACCATTAGAAACTATACAAGGTTATATGCTATGTCTAGGGAATCCTAATGTTGACTAATATCATGTAGATAGTTGTTGGGGATACCACGTTGCTTCCCATGTATAGAGTATCTGTATCTTGAGTTGGGTCCGTGATTATGGGAGTGTCGTTGGAGTTTAATTTGTGCGGTTTGGGTTAATACTCCCTTGCAAACTAGGTTGAGGTACGAGGCAAGTTTGGCTCAAAGAGAAGACAATGCAAAACATTCGAGTGGTTTGGTTAAGATATCAGCAAGTTGGAGAGAAGCAAAGACATGTCAAGTATGCAGAAGGCCTAGTGAGACTCGTTAATGTACATAACGGTAGTCAATCTCGATATGTTTGCTTTGAGCATGGAAGACAGCATTGACCGTCATGTAAAGAGCACTCAAATTATCACAAAGGATGAGCGGTGGAGAGGAAAGAGAAACATCAAGATCACGTAAGAGTAACAAAATCCAAGTGAGCTCGACAATAGTCTAGGCCATAGCGCGATATTCAACTTCAAAGGTAGAGCGTTAAACTTTATGTTGCTTCTTGGTAAACCAAATGATGCAATTGCATACATGGAAAACACAGTTCCCTATGGTGGGATGCCTAGTGAGAGGACAGCCTACTCAATCTGCTTCTGAAAAGGCATATAGATCAAATGTAAAGTTTGAACTAATATCTAAGCCAAGATTTACAGTACCTTGTAAATATTGTAGTATTCGTTTGAACATTTTATATGAGCCTCTGTCAGGAAATGCATAAACTGAGAAACATAGTTAACATTATAAGATTTATCTGAGTGAGTAAGAGTGAGGTATTGAATAGCACTGACTATGCTACAATAGTGGGTTGGGTCAGGAAAAAGGGTTGTTGAGGTAAGGTCTTTACTGTTGGGCATAATGGGAGTACCCATGGGCTTACGATCGTTTATTTGAGCACATTCTAAAATATCAAATGCGTATTTGGTTTGGGATAAGATAAGCCCATTAGAGGTTGAGATTATTTGAATGCCAAGAAAATAGTGTAGGGGGCCACGATATTTCATGGCAGATTGATTGCAAAGAGTCGAAATGAACTCATGAAGATCAGTAGAAGAGGAACCAATTAATAAAATATCATCAACATACAGTAATAAAGTAAGAGAACCACAAGAGCAATGACAAATAAATAAAGTAGAATCAATTGTGTTACAAATAAAGCCATAAGTAAGTAAGAAGGTTTCATGGTAGTTGATGACATCTACCTTATGAAAGCCTTTAGCAACGAAACGAGCTTTCAAATGATCAAGAGTGCTATCAGCTTTGAGTTGGGTTTTAAAAACCCATTTTGCAACCTATGATAGACATGTGAGGCTCACGAGAGACAAGAGTCCATATACTATTTTCATGCAAGGCTTGTAATTCATCATGCATTATTTGGGACCAACCTGGATGATTGTGAGTAGAGCGGACCGTTTTGGGCTTTTTGGGTGTAGTAGTGAGATCATAAAGATTAGCATATTTGGGGTTGGGATTGCGGAAGCTAATTTTGGAGCGTGTAATCTTGGTGTGTTCAAATGGTACTAAAGAGGGTGTGGGGAGAGCAATAGTGTGTGTAGGTAGCGATTGATGTATCGGAGTTGGGTAAGGCAATGGAAGGAGAGTCACTTGCAGTGGTGGTAGGAGAAAAGGTAATGTGAAGAGGTCGATGGATGTGGTAGCGGGAAAGGTAGATCATTGAATGGAGTGGTGACAAGGACCTCGGGTGTGGTGGTAGCAGGTATAGGGGAAGTAGGGTAAGATGGGGTAATCCAAATGTCAAAAGTTGAGAGAATCGGCTCATTGGGCGGAGGCATGTGAAGATTCCCAAGTTGGTATGGATACATATCGTGAAATGAAGGTTCGACAAGAAGGAGGATGTCAATATTTGTAACCACAATGCTTATCGTTTAAGCCCATAAAGACATACAGAAAGATTTTTGGGTCAAATATATTTTGTTTGGTATCCCAAGTATAAGGATAGTATTTGGATCCAAAAACACGCAAGGAATTTTAGTCGGGATAAGTCCCGTGGAGTATGAAGAAATGAGGTTGTAAATCAAGGGTGGTGGAGAGGAGCCAGTTAATCAAAAAGGTGGCAATGGCAAAGACTTCAACCCAAAAGCATTTTTGGAACACCATTGTGGAAAAATATGATCATACCGTGTTCACAGATGGTACGGTGACAATGTTCTACCACACTATCTTGTTCAAGAGTATGTGGATAGAAAAAATAGTGAAGAATACATTGTTGTTGTAAATAAGATGTAAACTGGGTGTTAGCAAACTCTCCTTCCCCATCAATTTGAAAATTCTTGATTTCTTTTTTATTAAACTAGCAATATATTTTTCAAACAGTATATAGATAGAGAAGAAATCAGATTTTTTTGTAAAGAAATAAGCCACATGTATTTGGAAAAAAACATCGGTTAAACAGGTATAGTAGTAATGAAATTTATCAACAAAAATAACAGGAGGATCCCACAAGCCACAATAAACCTTATCAAACATATCATGAGTAATATTAAAGGAAGGTAAAAAAAAAAGTTTGCTAAATTTTCCTAACTAATACCATGAAGACAGTAGATTCAAAGTGTTTGATAAAACTCCTCAATCACCATGAAAGTGCCGAGAGTCATCTCTTTGATATTTATAGAGTATATTCCAACATTTAAATACAAATACAAGTTGTATTGTACTGTTAGAAATTAGACAAGATAATATGCTATGTATGGAGAATCCTAATGTTGACTAATATCGTGTAGGTAGCCGTTGGTGATACCATGCACGTTGCTTTCCATCATGTATAGAATCTTCGTATCTTGAGTTGAGTTTGTGATTATGGGAATAACGTTGGAGCATGATTTGCGTGGTCTAGGTTGATACCTTTTACCTTTTTCTTTGTTAATTTTATTCTACTTTTGTGAGTGCGTGTTTTTTTTCTCTATTTACCATTGATTGTCTCCAACATTTTCCTCTGGTTTGTTTTCTCTACTATTCATATGATCCACAACCCAAAGAAAAACATTGAATACGCCAAACATCCATTACCAACTTTTAAGTTTTGTCGTTCTGTTCATCGTAAAACATCGATTAATTGACACTCAATCCGTCCTCAGTTGGCCAATAATAACCGACTATTGATTTGGATAGCGCATCTGTAAACTAAAATGAAAACATTAAAAAAAAAAAAAACACGATTTTTTGTGTTTTTACTGTAATTGAATTTTGAGAAATGATTTGTATAACTCTCGAATAGATAAATTTCATATAAATTCTTGTAAAAAATGAAACTTCATCTAAAAAAAGTGTAACAAAAATTATTCTTTATTTGTGAGATCTATTTTTTTATAAAGGATTTGCATGAGACTTGTCTGTTTAAAATTTGTACCTAGCATTAGTCATGAATTTTTATTTGGGATGGTCCGTACGCTTCTCTTGCATATCTGATTTTCTATTAAGGCAACACATATTAAAAAAAAAAAGAAATGATACTTGTAGTCGTGAGTGTGCAAGTACCGTGCAGTTGTTTTGAAAAAAATGAATAAATATGAGACCCACATGAAAAGAAATTAATTTTTTAACAGTAGACCCCACTCTTTTTCAAAGTGACTGCATAGTATTTGCGCATTCCACGACTGAATGTAGAATTACTCATAAAAAAATACTTACAAAAGTTTTGAATGGAAAACTTAAAAAGACAGTAATAATATTCATCTAATTAACAAAGAAATAGTAGAGGATTAAAAATATAATATAAATAATTAAATTTATTTATTTTTATTTATTAAAATCCAAATTATTAATAGAAGATAAAAAAAAAATTGCTTGGCTTTAAAAGATTTAACTGTCGTTTGGATAGTGAGTTGAGATAAGATGAATTAAGTTAAAAGTTGAATAAAATATTTTTAGAATATTTTTTTTAATATTATTATTATTTTAAAATTTTAAAAAATTATAATAATAACATCAAATAAAATAAGAATAATGCTACATACAGTCGTATAATGTATAAATATTGTGCAGTCGTTTTGAAAAATAGTAGAATCCACTATTAAAAAATTAATTTCTTTTTATATAAGTCTCATATTTATTTATTTTTTTTAAAATGATTATATAACGTTTATATATTCACGACTGCAAGAATCATTTCTCCTCAAATAAAATGAGATGAACAATTTTACTATTAAAAAATAAGAGATTCCATTTCATTTTGGAATCTCAATCCATTACTTTCGCTTTCAGCCAAAATTCCTCGGTTGAAATCAGGTATGCGTAGGGCCCCACACAGGGGCACCCTAGCATAGGTCATTCATATGGTGCATCACGTGCTAGAGCGTGAAGGCCCAAGTTTTGGCCCTTAGTGCTTGGACTAGAGACAAAACTTTGGTGTGTTTGGATTTTCAGATAAGTTAGAGTTCTCTTGTAAATAATAAGTTTTTGTGAGTTTTATTGGGATTAATGTAATTTTTTTAAATTGATATAAATTTAATTTTTTAAATTGAAATGTAAAAAATAGATTAAAATGAGTTTAATTTTTTTATATCAGTAATTCTATCATATAAGTTAAATTCTATCAGTAATTAATTTAAGATAAATTAAAATAAGTTAAATTTGGTTGAAAGAACCGAACCTAACCTAAAGCTGCAAATAAATTGACATCATATAATATTAATAAAAGCTTTAAGGAAATTTGTCGTATATATAACGAACTTGCGGCTGATTTGGCGGTGCATGTAATCACCAATTAAGGTGCTAAACTACTCTCTTAATTAGCCTAATTGAATGCATTATATAATATAAAATTTAGAAAATCAATAAGAGAAGTATTACAGTTATAAAAAAAAATAATATAAAAAATAAATCTATAAATTAATATGAATTTATATGATACGGTAGATTTATTTTATAATAAAAATAAATTTATAATATAATATATCACATCAAATGACATCAGTTTGCAAGTTTTGTTTGGTAAGACTTTGAGGCTAAAACATTTGTCAATAATTAATATTGGAACTATATGGTCCAATTTTGTAGGCTTTGCAATTTGGAATCTTCAATCAAAATCCATCTTATCCTATTAAATATCAAACTTACCGACGCTTCTTCCCCAACTTTTTCCTCCAATTGCCATTCTTTTCTGGAGCAGTTCGGCCGTATGGACGTTTTTGTCATCGGCCAACATCATTACATTTACGGTTAAAAGAAAGAGAAGAACCTGTTGTTTAATTCCTTCTTTTTTTATTTTTTATTTTTAAAAAAATCCTTCTTTTTTATTTCCAGCTTGTTTAGGAAAAATGTGTTTATTTCTCTTTAAATAGAATATAAATAATCTTTCCGAAATAATCTACACATTCATTCAATTTCACTCTCCCTTTTAATTCCTAAATCGTGTTTGAGTAATATTACATGTAGTTGTAGAGTGTACAAGTATCGTACAGTCGTTTTGAAAAAGAATAGGATCTACTATTAAAAAATTATTATTTTTTCACGGGATCTCCTATTTATATATTTTTTTCAAAATGATTACACGGCAGCGCTTACACACTCACGACTACAACTATCATTTCTCATCATATTTAATGAACTCTGATCTAGTTTTGGAAAAAATAAAAATAAAACAATTCTTAGCTGGAAGTTTATGATTATATATATATATATATATATATATATATTATCACACTCATAACTTTTTTTTAAAGTGTGTAGATATTTTTTTTAAGATATAGAATGATGAATAGTGGATTTTGCTTTAATTAAATAGATACTATCCACTTATGGAACTGTGTTTTTTTCCCTTCCCCTTTAGAAAGTCCAACCAACCTGTTCCGTCGCCCACTGGATCCGTCACCTCTTTGGAGTGTTCGAAAGCTGCTTCCCCAACTCCCCCACCCCCAACCCCTCTTCAATATATATATATATACACACACGCACCCACAGGCCACAACCCTTACATAATACACACACTTCCTTAGTTTTACGGATACAGCGTTGATCCCAGAAGCTAGCTAGCAAACAAAGCCCAGAATCTTCTTCCAGACTTGCTTTAGTGTGCAGAAAACAAAAATGCTTTCGAATCCTCCCAAATCGTCTCTCCTACTCCACAGAATTAACACAACAACAACCTCCACTGCCGCCGCGCAGTTCCAGAAGAGCGACTTCCACAAGCGGTACTCCCCTCTAAAGTACGCCAGCCCCGTGCCCGACAGCGTGGCGCGCTACCACACCCACGCGTCTGGGCCGAACCAGTGTTTCTCCGTCGTGGTGCAGGAGATCGCCGCTCCAGTATCCACCGTGTGGTCCGTGGTCCGCCGCTTCGACAATCCGCAGGCCTACAAGCACTTCGTCAAGAGCTGCAACCTCATCGGAGGAGACGGCGACGTCGGCACAGTCCGCGAAGTCCAAGTTGTCTCGGGCCTCCCCGCCGCGCGTAGTACCGAGCGTCTAGAGATCCTCGACGAGGAGCGCCACGTCATCAGCTTCAGTGTAGTTGGCGGTGACCACCGCCTCGCCAACTACAGGTCAGTAACCACCCTCCACTCGTCACCCGCAGGTAACGGTACCGTCGTGCTCGAGTCTTACGTGGTGGACATCCCGCCCGGAAACACTAAGGAGGACACCTGCGTCTTCGTGGATACAATCGTTCGCTGCAACCTCCATTCGCTGGCTCAGATCGCCGAGAACTTGACCAGACGCAACAAGTTCTAGCTCGTCATGATGATCATGAATAATATTTTTCATAAATACCAAAATGTCTTCGGTCATTTGCCGTCGTTTTTGTGATTATCTGTGAGTTATAGCATTAATTAGTTGTCATCTGTGTGCCATATATATATATTTTCTGTGTGTAATACGATAAGCATCAAGATCTATATGACATCAACCTCCTCCTCTTCTTCTTCTTCTTTCCCTGTTTTTTTTTTCTGCAATGCCGTTGATACTGCCAACCTTTTAGTTTGTCGGTTTGCATATGTTTTGTCTTATTAATTTAATAACGTAGTAGTTTAAACTTTAAAGTAAAGAAAAAAAACAAAAGAAAGAGGAAATTAACGAAAGAAAGATGACGTATATATAGGGTTTTGTGCAAGTTAAACGTCGGCGTTTGTAGTACGATGATGATCGTCGACGATAAAGTAGCATGGTACCATATATACGTTCTTCTTTAAGAATAATTATGAAGAAGGTAGCGGTGGACATGTGCATCAATATTACCCCATTTGACTAAAGAAATATTAATAAGGTACTTCTTCTTTATATGTTCCAAAGTGATCACTGGGACCACGAGAACCCTAGAATTCATGCATGCCCCCATGCATGCTGTGCTAGCTAGCCAGACCCTGTTTAGATAGTATAATATTTCATTTCATCTAATTATTATAATATTTTTAAATTTTTATATAAAATATAATAAATAATTTATTCTTTTTAAATTTCAAAACAATAATAATATTAAAAAATAATATTCTAACAATATTTTATTCAACTTTCATTTAAATTTATCTCATCTCATTTTACTATCTAAACGGTACTTAAACATGTATCGGCAAACGTACATAAAAAATATTTTTTTTAAAAAAAGTAATGGAATTAAGTTTGAATATATATATATATATATATATATATGTAGGAAAATGGCAACCACGTTGAAGCAAGCCATGGTGGATATATTATATGAAATCCAAAACTTAAATATTATTAGTGGGATTAGATATATGATCATCATGATCTACATGCATGCATGCATAGAATATTGATATATATATATATAGTTACATATATATATGCTGAATATATAATATTAATATTGTACGCTCTAATTGGTGTACGGTTGATCATGATCATGTTTAGAATATCGATATAGTTGCAATATATATATATATATATTAATTTTCCAAGGTTAATTGTGTTGATGTGCTAATTTATTACATTAGCTTTGCTAAAGAACAACGTACATGAGTTATATTATAATTAGTATTGAAGTGATGTCCGGATGAGGAGGATGATGATGAAACGCATGAATGGGATAAATAAAATTAGAGCATTGAAAATAGAAAATAGAAAATAGAAAATAGAAAATAGAAAATAAAAATAACGTGATGGGAATCATGCATCTCGACAGCTGCTTCAGGTGCAACTTGGGACTTTCGAATTATAAATCACTCAACTAGCTAGGCAGCTAGCATGCTAGCTGTATAAAGAAAGACGCAAGTTGCAAGTTTATCGTTGTTTTTTTGTTCGGGCTGTCTAGCTATGATCGATAAGTGTTTGTTAAAAAGAAGGAAAGAAGAAATGCAACTTGCACTCTCTAGCTATGATCTGCTGTGTTTTGAATTGACGGGTAATGCAAGTTGTGGATGCAAGTGGGAAATTAAAGAAGAGGGGTGGGCGCCTTTAAATGATCCCCCGTGTGTACTCTTTGTCTGCCTCATTTGAATGCGTTCACGCCACCCCACCCCATACCCATTACCCATATATACCCATGACCTCCTCCTCTATCTCGTGGGGAGGGATCTCTTCCATCGTTAACTTTTCCATACTGCCGCGCTTTTTAATTACGAGCTTAGATTATTTAATTGAAACCATACATATATAAATGCTAGCTGTTTCGTTCCTTTAAATATTTCTTTTTTAAATTAATTATACTTTATTCATTTTTTTGATGTTGTAGATATATATATATATAGGTACGTATTATATATGTATATTAATCTTGATGAGTACATAAATGATCGACGTTGATGCATGATCATATATTTGCATTAATTAACGGAATATTTACATTAATTGTCATCATGATGTTGTTGATCTTGATTAATCTCATTTTTATGAAGTAATTCATTTGTTTTTCAGAACTTTTTAATTAGTAAAATGTTATACTTTGATATTTTAAAATGTATGGACCTTATTAATATTGGGTTTCTAATTTAGTATATTATTTAACTATATATATAATTATAGATGATAATGTTAATTCCCGACGCTAATTTCATGGCATTAAGGTTATGTTTGAAATAAAATGAGATGAGTTTCATCTCATCTCATTTTATTTCAACAATTTTTTCAAATCATCACGTCATAAAATATAATTAACGTTAATTCAACTTTTTAAATTTTAAAATAATAATAATATTAAAAAATAATATTTTATTTAAATAATATTAAGGAGTTATATTTTCCTGCTGATCGTAGAAATTAAAGTATACATGATAAGAGTGCTAGACATTACGGAGGCAACAGTAATTAATAATTAAGATTAATTTTAAGTATCTGTACAAAAGAAATTAAGGGAAAAAAAAAAAAAAGCCAATTAAAAAAGGTAAAATAAAAAACCTCAAATTTGCCGCTCATGATGAAGTGGAGGCCGACTTGCAAAATGGACGTCGGCGATCGAGATGATGAATCATGATTCGGTACCGTACGTAGTGGTACTGTGACAGCTAACGGTGCGTCGGCATTGGCACGTGTGATGCACGAGCCACTTTGGAAGTCCATGCGCAAGAACTAGAGGTAAGTTTTGCTACGAATAGGACAAAACGAGATGTTGCCAATCACTCATTTAAGCCCATCATGTACTTGCGGGTTACGTACCCTACCTTGCAACACCGACACAGATTACGTACCCTACCTTGCAACACCGACACAGATTACTTCCTGCTACAACTATATATATAAAGAGAATTATTATTAAAAAAATAATTTTTTTACTTTTAAACTTATTTAATTTTTTTAAAAAAAGTATACGGAGACTTAACAATCAAAATTATAAATATTATTTTTTTAAAAAAATAATTAAAATAAATGGGAGAAAAATAGAAAATTGACGGGACTGATTGAAGAGGAGATATATATAAACTCCTATATTTTAAAAAAATAAATTTTAGAGACGAAATTAGAAAGGGAGGCTCTTATCTCAATGCAATTAATATCTTTTCAAAAAAAGAAACCAACGCTGCTATAAGCAAGCAGCGTTGGACGAATTATAATTGTGGCCTTATTCTTCACGTTATCTGCGGGTGTCGGTGCGATGATTTTTTTTTTATTTTTTTTTTAAATTAAGTTTAAAAATTTAAATTCTTCTACATTTTTTCCATGTTTGTAAAGTTTTATTTTTCATAAGTGAAAGACATAATCATGTTTATAACTTTTATAATCATGTTTATAACTTTTATTTTTCATAAGTGAAAGACAAAACACGAAAATCTGAAGATAAACTGAATAAAATGAAGACCTCAAAACTCTCGAGTCCACAACTAGAGAGGCCCGAATTACCTTTAGAGTTTAGACACACCATAAATAGGCTGGTTTGTTTTTAGATATAAGATGAGTTAAGATTAAAATTAAAATTAAAAAGTTAAATAAAATATTGTTAGAATATATTTTTTAATATTATTTTTATTTTAGAATTTGAAAAAATTGAATTGTTTATTTTATTTTTATTTTAAGATTTAAAAAAATTAAATTATTTATTTTATTTTATATAGAGATTTAAAAAAATTGTAATGATGAGATAAGATGAGATGAAATCTTTCCTAAAAATAAACTAGACAGTTTAAGAGAGAATGAACAGGCCGGGGAGGCAGCCACCTCTCAGAAAAAGGCTTCTTTTTAACCTTTACTGCTAGAGTGGGAAGAAACAGAGCATTTAAGAATTAAGAGTTTCAGCATGTGATCTTGACACCAATCTTCAAGGCTCAAGTCAGAAGTTTAGCTCCTACAACCATTTAACAACTTTTCCAATAAATTTATAAGGCCACCATAGTGCATATTTTTCCTTCTAGGTAGGGGTATAATTAATCCGGATTGGTTTAGTTTTGAACAAAATTTTGGACTAAATCGGTATATATCGGTTTTGTATTTTCGAAAACTGATTATGTATCGATTACCTTCTAAAATTGATACCTCCTGGTTTATGTGTTTCGGTCCGATTCAGTCCAATTTTTTTATTTTAATAGTATTAGTATTATGGCATAAAATGTAATTAATATACTAATATATATTAGTATACTAATGTATACTAATTAATTAAAAAAATGTCATTAATATACTAATGTATATTAGTATTACTAATATATTATGTATTTATCAAAAGGAATATGTTAAAAATTTATTAGCCCATAAAATGTTATTAATATATATATATATATATATATTATGTTTAAAGCATATAATCAAATAAATTTTCATGTTTAAGATTAATATTTTATGTTTTAAATTATAATAACATTATCTTATATATAATTATAATTTATATTATTATATATTATATATAATATTAAAAAAAATTAATTTAAAATATATAATATAGTGAACCGGACCGGTCCAGTCCTAAAAAACATAGAACCAAAACTGAACCGGTATTGGCCGATTTTGGAACTGAGGGAACTAGTCCCGTACCTGTTTTAGGCAGGTTTTCTGGTTAATTTTTACATCCCTACTTCCAAATATTAAAAGAAGCATATATAGGGGAAGCCAAACAAAGCAGAAAAATATGCCCAAACCTCTACAATCAAAGAGCGAGCATTCATGAAAAACACTATTAATACTTTTTGAGAAACCGAGAATGCAAGAACTACATATAGACACCAAGTTAAAACCACATTATTGCACTCTATCATCTACGTCTGCAACTCTATTGTGCCAGATTTTCCAGAGGAAAACAACAACTTTAGTGGGTAAAATACGATTCCAAAGTTGGGAAAACAAGATCTAAATAGAAACTTCTCTCTTAGTAAATTCCAGGCAGAGAGGGTTGAGAATCTACCATATGAAGTATGTTTCCACATGCGAAGATCAAGTGTGCCGCCCTGGTCCCGAATGGGTCAAAGAGTTAATTCCTGTCACTTCAAATCATATCTCACCATACAGATATAAACTCCAATTTCTCAATTATTCATAGATCTCATTGTTTTAAACCAACTACTCCAAATTGATTAATTAAGAATACCACAAAATCTCAAAATAAATGTCAACTTTCCAAAATACCAAGTTAACAAAGCAAAACGAAATTACTAAATAAAATTGTCCAATAACCCAAGTACCCTCTTTGTACTTAATATATTATGCTCACATAGCCTTACCCATACTTCATATTCTCGACTGTCAATTGAAACATTCAAAACATTTGAAAATATTGTGAAGATAAGGGGGTGAGTTATCAACAACTCAGTAAGCAAAAATAGTATGCAAAAATGATCATGTACAAAGTACAGAATGCAGAACAAAATATTTTCAGTTTCAATATGCAGAACAAAACATGTTATCAAAATTATCAAAACGATGGATCAAAATATTTATATTCCGAAGTCCTTTGGCATAGCATAACTGAGTATCATCACCATCATATCAGAACAAAGACCGTGTTTAACCCCTGTGGTAGGGTTGTGCTATCCCTGATGGCCAAATCGGACAAAAATATAAGTGAATCATCCCCTTATCATTTTCGAAGCCTAGAGTGTGCACATTAGAAAGACCATGCAAAAATCACTTTATTTTCAAAGTGAGTGCACTCAGAGACAGAGAAGTTAGTACCAACCATATAATAAAATTAGAGCCATCATATCAAAATCAGAAACAAAATCAAATACAGAATCAAAAAATCATGCCAAAAGTTTTTCAGATGCATATTATATCAAACAAAGTGCTGAATATATTCATATCATTTTCACATAATCAAAAACGGATTCAAAACATCTTCATATGACATGTACAAAATTCCAAGATTCCATATTCATTCTTTTGCACATTTCAAAAACAGCATGTCAAAATATTACTCATGTTTACACCAATCATGCTAGAAGACATTTTCTTTTTTATACAGATTCATGAGTAATGTAAAATACATAACTGAGGTTATTTTCACATTTCTTTTCAAAACATATCATGCATATTTTTCATAAATTCAACATCAATTCATTTTCTTTTTATGCAAAGTCTAGCATAAGAATCTCGCTTATCTGAACTTTTTAACTTCTTTTCTCACAACAAAGTCAAGGGAATATCGATCATCACCTATAAAATAGTCACGCGTAACTTTCGTAAATTTTTCAATTGAACACATACTTCATAATTAACAACCAAGATATAAAAAAAATATCCATATTTCTCTAATGCCTAACATCCTCGAAACCCTAAAATATCTTCACTCCACAAAATACTTTGATTTCCCATAACTTCTTCAAATGATCATGTGATTAAAATCTAAAATATCCTCAAATTCCAAACATCTAATTTGTCCTAGTTTAATCATGAGAATATGCAATCAAATGCTACGGTAATTTACTGTGTAGGGACATACATGTAATTTACTTACTAAGGTGCTTATCTATACGTTTTTTTAACAAGTGAAGTAAGAGGCTTACGGGAGATCAGTAGTTCTGTGACGTGGTTTGTCGTTGTAGTTTTTGGCGAGAAGTGTCGACTGTTTTTCGAGGAGGCATAACATGAAATGAGTGAGAGAGAGAGAGAGAGTACAATGTGAGGAAGGGAGAGAGCTCACCGAGAGACCGAGCACTAAAGTTATGGCCTGAGTGAAATCGATGACGGAGGAATTTCTGTGCATGATGGCATAGCGAGAGGACACACGACAAATCTGGGGTGATAGGAAGTTCCAGGCGGCGGTTTCTGTGGAGGTTGTTTGGTTCACGACAATAGTGGGCATGTTGTGTCGTTGTTGCCCTTGGTTCACGCATGGTGCAGTGGCATGATCACAGGTGGTTATCCATGACTATTGTGGCGTGGAAGAGAGGATAAGTTGCAACCGAGAGAGAGAGAGAGAGAGAGAGAGAGAGAGAGAGAGAGAGAGAGAAGGCTTACTTTGGTGGTTCCAGTGTGGGGTAGCGCCTTGCAAAGTGGTTTAATGGTGTAGTGGTTGCTTTGTTTTTTGGGAGTAAAAATAGAGGCTTGCTTTTGTTGGTTCATGGTGTCGCAGCATGGGCTGGTGGTGCAGAGGCAGTGGTGCACATAGGGGCTTTTCCATGGTGGGTTTTTGTATTTCTCTGGATGATGGGATCTAGAGCACGATTATGGTGGTTTGTGTGCTGCTTGGAGCTGTTGAAAGTGGAGGAGCATGCAAGGTTGTGGTTACTGGACAGGGAGGATGGGAGTCGGCAGATGTGCAACGGAGGGATAGACGTGCAACGGAGGGACAATCTCTCTCTCTCTTTCTCTCTCTCTATATATATATATATGTGTGTGTGTGTGAGCAGGCTTGCGGTTTTGGGGTTGATGTGGAGGAGAGAGTGCCATGTTTCAAGGTGGTTGAAGCTTGAACGTGGGCTGCGTTTTGATGCTCTGAACGTGGAGGAGGTTTCCGAGGGCTTTTCTTGACGTGCGCTTATGCGGTGCAACCACAGTGGAAAATTTTCATGCAAAACAAGGAGTGGTGGTGACTGGCATTGTATGGCAGACAGATAGAGGGTTCACACATATGTCTTGGCAGGGAGGTCATTTGCGGTGGAGGGAGGAGCTCACGGTGTGGAGGGGGCGTGGTTATTTTGCATGGTGCTTGCTGCCTTTGTGGGTGGTGGTTGGCTATGGAAACTTGAGGGGCAACAAGACTAATTTTGATATCATAAATAAAAGGATGAGGGGGAGCAGCTGTTGAGAGAAATAAGGATGTGGGTAACATAACAAAAAATTGTTGATGAAAAGGAGAGGGGGAGAAACTATTTGGGGTGGGGAGAGAAGACAAGGAGGAAAAATAAAAATAAAAAGAAAATCCGCTTATATAAAGAATGATGTCATTTTTTTTTTAACTATTGAGCTTCTCTATGGGACTGGGTCAAGATTGGACCTGGGTGTTACATCAGGTACTTAATATATAACACAATTACAAACCTCTCAAGTTGAAGAAGATTCCCCATAAGCTACTAATTATTTTGAAGAAAATTAATTAAAATAAAATTATGACATGTAAATATTTATATATAACAATGGAGGGAGGGATGGGGAGAGAGAGAGAGAGAGAGAGAGAGTATCTTTACTTAACAATTAAGTCAATTGTTTGCATCTAATAATGATATATTTGATCTTTATAAAGTGATATAAGAGGCAATTGTCTCAAGAGTCAAGATCTTTATAAAGTGATATATAAAGAGGCAAATTTAATAATTACTCTTCCTCTCACATATATGTGGGTCAAAATTCCTTAAATGTGCTCAATATGTGAAATTTTTAATTGAATTTGGGAAATAGAGCGGAATCAAGATTCGAACTTAGATTACTTCTCTAATACTAAGTTAAATAACTTATTAGATTAATGCATGACATGAGTAAATTAGAAAGAAGATTACTTACAAGAGGTGAGGTGGAGATCCGATTTTAGAAATAATGAACAACCAAAATACATGAAAAATTGTCTTAATTGGCCATCAAAAAATTTTCTAACTGCATGGACCATTACTCGTCCAAAAAATTGCTCTCGCATGACTGACAATGGATCAGTTCTGTACGTGGAGCTAGCAATCTTAATTATGTAGAGAGCAGGGACCATTGGAGGAAGTATTGAAGATTGGCTTGAGGGGGGTGACATTGGGCGCGCGGCGCGTGACTTTTGAGGTTGTCGGAAATGGATAAATGAAATGAAATGAAATTCAAGCAGCAGCCTGCATATGCATACGATGATGAAAGTAACAATTTATTAATGCTATATATATATATATATATGTCGTGCATTCTACGGGTTTTGGGTACAAACTACAAACCCATGAGAGCCGTACTCGTCCGGGGTTGAAAATTTTGAGGTTCCTTTACTCCAAACGATCTTGGATGTGGAGATGACAACAAACCTAGCTAACCTAATCCACATGATCTTGGGGGCACTCATGTATATAACAGCTCAGCTGATCTAAACTGTCATCAGGAAAACAATATAAAAGATAAAACGAAAAGGTACCTTATCTCTTTGGCTATAGGCTAAGTTACCGCAACATGATATCCCTTTCCATTATTTATTAAAATATATATCTAATTAAGATCTCAAATATATATGTGCAGTCTGCTTTATAATATATGTGTGCATATATATATATATATATAGATGGAGGGCCGACTTGATCTGTCAGCTATTATTAGTGTTATTTTGGTGAAATTAGTAGTGCTTAATCGCAAATTAAACTACCTGTTGCTTTCAGCAAACCGCCCAAACATTAAGGCATCCCCACTACTCCTACTTCCAGAAAGAGAAATCATGGAAAGTGATTGCTCACCAACTGCTAGAAACTTCAAAAAGGAGGAAACATGGTCTCGCACACATAGCCAATTAGGAGAATTGGATATTGAATGGCGGCAAAGAAACACCAAGCTGTAGTTCTTGGAACGTCATGGGGAATCAGAAGCAGCTTCCGTTCCCTTATTGCATTCCTGATCACCGCCCTAATCATCACCGCCGTTTATCTTACCCAAGACAGCATTGGAAAAGTCTTGGAATTAGATAGAACCGACGGTTTACAAGAGCTTTCAGAATGCAATTTGTTTTCTGGAAAGTGGGTATTCGATAACCAAAGTTACCCTTTATACAAAGAGCAGCAGTGCACGTTCATGTCTGATCAATTGGCTTGCGAGAAGTTTGGGAGAAAGGACTTGAGCTATCAGAACTGGAGGTGGCAACCTCATCAATGTAACCTTCCTAGGTATATCTCTCATGTCTAGCTCTCTCATCATCATGGGTGACTATATATACACACGCTCGCACACAAATTTACGATATAAATCACTGCATGCATGTAAGTGATGGTGGTATTAAAGTTAGTCTTTGTACGTTTTTTTGAGCTTTGTGAAACTTGTTTTCTATGTTAATAAGGTTCAATGCAACAGCGTTGCTGGAGACGCTAAGGAACAAAAGGCTTGTGTTTGTTGGAGATTCCCTGAACAGGAATCAGTGGGTTTCGATGGTCTGCCTAGTCGATTCATGGATCCCTCCAAAGCTTAGATCCATGCACAACAATGACTCTTTGAACATCTTTAAGGCCATTGTGAGTAATATATAATTTGGGTAACATGCATGCATGTTCTTGCCGTCTCAATCCTAGATCGAAGACCTATATAGGTGCATACACCTAGCTAGTTACTATTAGTTATTGGACCAGTACATATATATGATTAACCATTGATATTTCTAGATTAGAATCCGTCCAAAGAAATACTTAAATTAATGTAGTGTTCATCTTAAGAAACAACAAGTTGCTTAAACTCTTTTTTTTTTTTATCTGAGTAGTTGCATGCAAGCGCGCTTAAACTTCGTTGCATGTTAAAAAAATTACTCGATAAGCTTATATATAATGGTTAGTACGTACGTATCTAACCCAATTAATTTAGGAATACAATGCGTCGATTGAGTTCTACTGGGCTCCATTGCTAGTGGAATCAAACTCCGATGATCCGGTGAACCACCGGATACCTGATCGGACAGTTAGAATCAAAGCAATTGAGAAGCATGCCAGGCATTGGACCGGCGGAGATATACTGGTGTTTGACTCCTACTTATGGTGGAGAAGGCCCAGAATGAAAGTTCTGTAAGTACCAGCTTCATCATCATCATAAACCCTACTTAATTAGCAACTCATGATCCGGTCTTAGTGATGATCGATGATCATTTATAGTAATTCGCATCAGTACTTTATTTGTTGGACTTAACCACCATTGACTAATTCTCTTAATCCAATCTTACTTTTATAATATCGGAAATGAACCGATTAGGTGGGGATCATTTGAAAGCCCTGATGATGCTATCTATAAAGAAGTAGAGATGCTGCGCGTCTATGAGATGGCTCTAAGAACGTGGTCTGATTGGGTGGAAGTCCACGTTGATAGAACCAAGACCCAATTGTTTTTTGTTAGCATGTCACCAACTCATGAAAGGTATACTGATTAATAATCCATTTGCTCTCAAGATGCATGAATGCTAAAATACATGATAACGCATATGGTAAATATATATAGACAAGTACGACGTACAACCAACAAATTAAAACATGAAGGATCGTGGGTGGCTAAAAGAATGCATGATGCAGGTTTAATGGAAATAAAATGATCATCTAGTAATATGGAGTACTGTATATATGTACGTACATATTGCAGGGCTAAAGATTGGGGTGGTGGTGAAAACTGCTACAAAGAAACGGGGAAGATTTCAGAAGAGGGATATTGGGGAAGTGACTCGGATCCAAAGATGATGCGTGTGGTTGAAATGGTGCTGGAGGATTTGAAAACAAGAGGTTTAAATGTACAAATGCTCAACATTACACAGCTCTCGGAATATCGAAAAGAAGGCCATCCATCTATCTATAGGAAGCAGTGGGAACCCCTAACGAAAGAGCAAATAGAAAACCCAAGCAGTTATGCAGACTGTATACATTGGTGTCTCCCTGGATTGCCCGATGTCTGGAACGAGCTCCTGTATGCTTATATTGTTCATCAATGACAAATTCGATTTGGAATAAAGTACTTCTACAGAAATTTCAAACTTTTTTCCTGCATCAGTATTAATATTAATAAGATTATATATGCACATTAAGGTTAATTTCAATGAATCCAATTAATTAATTAATTAAGCTTTATGCGTGGAAACTAATTCAAACTTAGAAATGGAAAGCTGCATGACCTGCATATATATATATATATATATATATATATACACACACACACTCACACACACATGAAGACTGTATTCGAGTAAAACTGAAGGGATAATATTCCAAAGACGAGCCGTCGAGTTCAAATTTATATCGTGGAATATATAATTTAATTTAATTTATTTATCTCTCAAACAAGTTAACCCGAACTCATTTACAAGCTGTTGTTTGGTAAACATAGCTTTTTTTTATTATGAAAAGAGTATCCTTTATTGAATAAAGCTTAAACTAAAGCTTGGATACATTGAGGAATAACATCCAAAGAAATGATAGAGTCACTAATGCTAAGGGCAGGTTTGGGGGGTGAGATGAGAATTTTGTGTTTTGTTTGAAAGTTTAAAATATTGTGTTTTAGTATTATTATTGTTTTGGGATTTGAAAAATGTGAATTGAGATTTGAAAAGGTTGAATTGTTTATTATGTTTTGTATGGGAATTTGAAAAAAATGTAATGATGAGATGAGATGAGAATTTTGTGTCTCATCCCACCCCCCAAACCTGCGCTAAGTGCATTTCTGCTTAAGGCATGAGCTACAGAATTATTAGCTCTCACAGTATGCCTAACAGACCATGAAGTGAAGGAATCTAAAGTAGTCCTTGTGTCATTGATCAGTGTTCCAACATAGGAGTATCTCTCTAAACTTGATTGAAGACAGTTAACAACTTGCAGTGAGTCTCCTTCCAGTATAACATCCTGCCATCCTAGTGACTTGAAGAAGATAGAAGCTTGTAGAGCTGCAAAAGCTTCGGCTAAGAAAGGATCAGAAAATAAATCATGCTTCATTCTCATATATAGTAGCCTTCACCTTCCCTTCCCAATCTCGAATCAAAGCACCCACTCAGTTTCAATCTACCTCAAGGAGGGGCTTCCCAAGAGTTATGTGCATTCAGGTTAGGGGAGGTCTTCTTTGCTTGATACTGAAACTGCATAACTTCCTCAAGCAACTGCTTAGTTTGTACGATAAGAGCATTTGGATGGAGAAAAGCATTCATGAAAACCAGATCATTCCTTCTCTTCCAAATCATCCATGATCAGGTTTTGGCAAATTACATCATCTTCTCATCCTCTAAAATCTCAAACAGGCCCTCCACTTTTGGATCTGCCTCACACTCTGTCCCCAAACATCTCAAGCTGATGTGCAGTCCCATAGTGCATGTTCAACTGTTTCTAGATACCAAGATCGGGCAAGTGCCATCTTCAAGAACCCTTCTCTTCTGCAAGTTAACTCTAGTTGGAAGGGCATTGAGGCAAGCCTTCCACAAGAAAATTTCAGCAGCATTTGGTATGCCCAAATGCCATACCTTGGTCCAAGAGTCATTTATTCTTGATGGTTCAGAAGGTTGGTCTAGTCTTAAGCCATCCAGTTTTAATTTTAGGTGGTATGCATTCTTAATACTGAATGCTCCTGAAGTTGTGCATCTCCAAATCAATCTATCAAGTTTAGGATAAGGGCTAAGGGGGATTTTCTTGATAAGAGTTGTTTTTTTCCTAGTGAAAATTGCTTCAACCAATGCCTGATCCCATTAATGTGAGGTCTTATCGATGAGAGCAGCAACCTTTGTATCTATTTGAAGGAATCTAATTGTACTTTGAGGCTAGAAAGTGGACTGCTGAGGAATCCACTTGTCATTCCAAATTTCAGTTGATTCTCTATCACCAATTCTCCAAACCAATCCCTCCTTAAGCAATGGTTTAGCTGACATGAAACTCTGCCACATGAAAGAGGAGTTGTGACCAACCTTTGCATCCAAAAAAGAGCTTCTTTTGAAATTCTTCTCTTTAAGCACCTTGGAAACAAGTGAGTCTGGAGATGAAATGATTCTCTAGCACCGCTTGGCCAATAAAATAGTGTTAAAATTCTCAAAGTCTCTTAGACTCAAGCCACCACTCTTTTTAGATTTACTCATTTGATGCTAGGGAACCTAGTGAATTTTTTGTTCTTGAGCCTGCTACCCCCTCCAATAATTCTTCACTAGCTTATTGAAATCATGGACCAACTGCTTTGGCATCTTGAAAATCCCCATGCTATACGTGGGAATGGACTAGATTACAGCTTTAATTAAGATTTATTTTCCTGCTTGAGAAAGTAGTTTAGTCTTCCAATTGTTCAGTCTTGTTTGCACCTTGTCCAAGATTCCTTTGAAAGAATGTGCCCTCCATCTGCCATTGAGTGCTGGGAGGCCCAGGTATTTTTCATAGGAGCTAGTGCCTCTGATTCCAGCTATACTTGTGATTTTTTTCTCTTGTATCTTCCTTGGTATTCCTGCTGAAGTATATGGAGGTGTTCTCTTTGTTCAATCTTTGACCTGGAGCTCTTTTATAAAAATCCAGAAGAGAGAAAATCTGACTCCAGTCAATTGAATTTGCCTTGCAAAATAGAAGTGAGTCATTTGCAAAACATAAATGGTTAATGTGCAAATGATTCCTTCTAATTGGAATAAGACTAGTTTGCTCAGCCTTGTTGAGAAAGCAATTGAGAGCCTCTGTACACAAAATAAAAAGATATGGGGAGAGGGAATCCCTTTGCCTAATTCCTCGAGTTGGACAAAAAAATTCTTGAGGCACCCCATTGATAATAAGAGAGTAGGATACTGAGGTGACACATTGCATGATGAGTTCAATCCAAGCTATTGCAAAGCCTAATTTCTGCATGACTGATCTAAAAAAAACCCACTCAATTTTGTCATAAGCCTTACTCATGTCAATTTTAAGAGCCATAAACCCTTCCCTTCCTTTTAGTCTGGCTTTCATGGAGTGCAAAGATTCAAAAGCCACAATTATGTTGTTTGTGATAAGCCTTCCAAGTACAAAAGCAGTCTGAGTTGGAGAAATAATGGCAGGTAGTATGAGCTTCAACCTATTAGCCATAGTTTTAGCAATGGTTTTATAAAAAACATTGCATAAACTGATTGGCCTAAAATCAGTGACCTGAGAGGGTGATGACTTCTTGGGAATAAGGGCTATAAAAGTCTCATTCAGTTTCCCAAATCACTTTCCTCCATTAAGCACCTTAAGTGTTGCCTCACACACTCTTGTTCCCTCCGTTTCCCAATGCTCTTGGAAGAACAGTGTTGGGAATCCATCAGGCCTAGGAGGACCTAAAGAATTCATACTAAGGCTGCGTTTTGTTCCTTGACCGAACTCAGCTAGTTCAGTTCAGATTTAGACTTCTTCTAACATCTAAACAATCAACTCTCAAATCACTAAAATCATCTCAAGTCAAAACATTTTTACTTGTGGGACTCACAACCTTTTTCAACTCAACTCACTACTATTCATAAAGAGCTCAACCTAGCTCAACATCCAAACGCAGCCTAAATATGGCCTCCTTCACTTTTGCAGCTATAAAAGGCCGGCTTGGTAAGGGTGTAATTCATATCCTCGTTGACAACCTGAGTCATGGAAGCAAGGCATTCTTCAATGTCAACTGGATTAGAGGCAGAAAACAGCCCCTAAAATTTTTTTGAAACACATGGCTGATTTCTTGTGGATCTTTGATTTCCTGCCCCGAGTCAGTTTTAATCCTGTTGATTGTGTTGGTCTTCCTCCTTTGGCTAGGACACTTGTGAAAATATTTAGTATTTCTATCCCCATCTTTCAACCATGTATGTTTAGCCCTTTTCTGCCACTTAGAGTTTTCTGCATCAAGGATAGAGTCTAGAGTCTATCTCTTTCTGTAAAGACTTAATTTCATCATTTAGGTTGCATTCATTTGTCTCTAGCAGAAAGTTCAGTAACTCAAGTTTGGACTTAGTGATGATCTAGATCATCATCATCATGTAAGATAAATAAAGATCAGAAACCAAGCCCGATCCCCACATTCTTCTTTTATATATATATATATATTTATATATTGTCATGATCACACAACTATATATATGTATATACGGTCCTTTCAAATAAAATATTCTTGAGTACGTACGTAGGCGGCCATGACTGGAGTTGCATGTTTCCAAATTATATCTAGACCATAAATTAGAGTCTTTCGATTTTGATCGCCTTTTTCTTACATTTATATATATGAAAGATATGCTTTGGCAGAATTAAGACAATATTCCGATGAAGACTGCATGCAATGTGGTGTGTTCATGTATAGCCACCAACCTTATCTCAAACATATATACCCTAACTAAAGTAATTACGCAATATCAAACATAAATCAAAACGGTTCCTTTAGAGGGACCGACCGACTCGACCCTTAAACAAACTTTACGTACCGACATATATTACAAATAAATAATGCACTACAGCTACTGGGACCAACAGATAATCAACGGTATGACAGTTCCCAACAAACTTAATGATCATTATCCAGCTTGCCCATGGTCGTGACCTTGCAACCTTCGTATAATTATAATTAATATTTATGAAGATCTAGTACTAATATATATCATTATGTCATTTAATTTATAATTCTATTTTATTTTGGGATATTGGTATATATTGGAAATTGCAACCCCTGCATGCCGGCCATCTTTATATAGCTACAATTTGAAGACGTGCATGATCCCAGCTTTCCTGTGATTCTTTGCTACTAGCTTCTTGTTGCTTTCTATATATTAGCATTATATTTTTTGGCCAAGTGAAATTGGTCCCGATCGATGCACAGCCGTCGTTGGTGACTCACGATTCTTATGAGTTTCAAACTTTAATAAGTAATTAGAGAGAGAAATACATGAAATGATCAGTAACACTTGTTCAAAATGTACTTCTGGTTTATGCAATTCAAATCCACCGAACAGATCAATGCAAATAAGAAGTGAATTCTGATATTGGGATCTTATATTCCATGCTTTATGCACTGAAAATCTTCAAAAAAAATTTATCTGAACTTTAAGACTAGAAGTAAGAGAATGACAAACACGATTAAATGAGTCTAAAACATTTATAAAATGCATTTGATCTCGAAAAAAGAGACACACTTAATTAGGTAGATAAGGATTAACGTCGTGGAGGCTGATCTTTCGAATTGCTAGAAGATGAAGCTGCCCAATCATCTAAGAGATATGCAATCCTTTCCAAGGAAGCTGAATGCAGCAGGCAACAACCTGTGCGTTAGCTCATGCTTGAAGGCCCGGAGAACTTGATATATTGTCTGCTTGGGTGACAATTACGCCATCCCATTGGGGGCCTGAAACAAGTTGAGTGGTAAAATCAAGAAGTTGAAAAAACAAAAAGGTGTAATTTTTATTTTTTAAAAATGGTAGACCATCCAAATGCTGTGCGACTGTTTCATTTCATGTGAAAAATGGCCTGGACCAATCTGAATCAGGGGTTTCTTTTGATGTAAACTGCACAAACTCTAATGGGTCAATCGGACACACAAACTGACACTTGTCGTTGTATTCCATGAACAAGGGAGGGCTCAAAAGAAGTATATGAAGGAAAAACAAAAAAAAACAAAAAACCGAGGAAGAACTGAATTAAAGTTTATATCCGTATTGTTCTCGATCCCTATATATATCTAGTCTCCATGACTTGAAGCAAGTCCAGTGAAGAAAGTATATTGAGGAGAAAGCTAGTAAGAAGAATGTAAATTAATTGTAGAGTGGATAGTATCAAGACGGTGCGGGTTGTGGTACCTTGAGAATTTCTGGGAGGAGATTTTGCGTTATCTTGATGATCTTACTTTTATCTGTAGACATATTTACAAAGAATGTACTGTTGTTGCTGATATCCTGGCGAAGCTTGGTGAAAAGGGGTGCAATACCACGTATTATTCGGCGCTTGACCTTCCAAGGGAGACTAGAGGTCTTTTAAGACTATAAAAATAATTTGCCGCATCTGAGACGAAGATAATGTTGGTCTTTTTTTTTTTTGCTTTTTTGTTTAGTATTTGTAGTAGGAGTTTTGGATTTATTAGATTATGGCACAATGGGTTTATTGTTTGTTTCTACGGTACGTCACAAGCGATGGTTTTTTAGTAATAAAATTGGAGAGGGACTACTCTTAGACACGTGGTCCTGATTTTATTAAAAAAACAAAAAACAAGAAGCTAGTAAGAAGAAATAACTGAGAGAAATTGAAGAGAGAGGTGGCTCCGATAAAGCATGTTGTGAGAACTGAGAGAAGAGAAGAGAAGGAATATAATTGTTTGGGAGAGAGATGAGGTTTGAGGTCTTAGTTCATCCCCAACGGCTACTTCTCGTTTAGTACGTTTTTCTGCAATGGTTTGGGTTGAAATTGACCAGCTCCAAGTTCTGATATTTTGATAGGCCTAAAACGACAGGAAAGGAAAAACAAAAAACAAAAAGAAAGAGGTCGCCTAGTAGCCGTGTTATTTAGCAACCAAAAATGATATTTGTAATCGTGGAATATGTAAGTGTGATATCATTTCTTTTTAAAAAGTAAGTAAATATGAGACTTATATAAAAAAAAAAATTTAATTTTTTAATAGTATGTCACTCTTTTTTAAAACTATTGCATGACATTTATATACTCTATAACTGTACGTAGCAGTACTATTTTGCAACCCAATGAACATAGCAGCCCAGAGTGAGTCTGGACTATTCTGATTTTGATTCTGAGAAAGCCTCAAGTGAGAGAGGTTGATATGCTGAACATTGGCATACTTCATTTTACAACGTTGATGGACCTAAATTGCATTAATGGCTTTTCTGAACTTAGAGCATTGCCAAATGCTAGTGAATTACAAAATATGTCTCGTTTCCCATTAAAAGTCTCCCTTTCTCTCCGTCTCTCCATTTTCTCTCTTCCCTCGAGCATTGTCTCTAGGTTTCATGTGTGAAGATATGTAAAGAAACTGTGCGAGAGGAGAAAAAAAGGCATCGGTAGAGTAATAAAACAGTCTGTTGCAAATATTTTCTCTAACTTTAACAACTTGTCTTTTTTAAGAATTCACGACCTTTGACCTTACACTTTCACCATGCCCAGTGCAAGAAAATCAAATCATATAGTGATCAAGGGTAGCCCAGCCCCCATTTCTTGCAATTTTGCTTGTGGGTTTGTTTACTTTGCAATTTGTTTCATCTCGGTTCTTAACTGGCCAGCATTCTCATACTCGCAGAGCAAGCAGCATGCAAAATGTGACCTGCATTCTCATTCTCCCAAACCTAGCCAATATGGTTTGTTGGTGCAAACCATGTACCAGTTTTTAAATCCTGTTGATTTATCATGCATTAATGTGTATATTTTAACGTCTGCATAATTATATTCTCACCCTGCATTGTCGTGTGTGTAAGAGACCAGATAAATGCAATTTGTTCAGTTTGTTTCCATTCTACGCATGCAAATTGTCTTCTATGAATAAATTGTTAAATTGCTGATCAGCTTCTTTCAGCAGGCACATGGTTTGCAACTTTTGTGATATCTAATATTCTGCAGCACATAGGATTTTACTGAATTCAACCAGTCTTTTAGCCCTCCCTCATCTACTCGAGGATTGTGAGAGAATTATGCCTACCCGTCATATATTGCCACTAGAGATGGCACTGTTCTTGGTCTGTCATTGATTCTTGTTAGCATTTACCTAAGAATTTTTGTCCCAGGATTTCATAAGCGTTTTTGATATGATGTTTTTTAAATGAAAGTGTGGGAGAAGTGCAAGAAACAAACTTATGGTCTCTACATTTTCTGGAGTTTTCAATTGGATTCTAAAGTACATATTAGTCATTGTGCAGGTGCTGAAAGCAAATTATTTGAGAACGAATAATAATACATACAGTCGTAGAGTGCGCGCAAATACCACGCAATTGTTTTAAAAAAGAATAAGATCTATTTTTAAAAAATTAATTTTTTACTCACTTTTTTCGAAGAGATTGCACAACATTTACAGACTCCACGATTATAAATATCATTTCGATTATAAATATCATTTTTCTTAACGAAATTTTAGTTTTACCTTTATCTATTCCAATACTAATACTCTTAGACGCTATGTGACCAAAAACAGCCAAAAATCATGTTACAAAAACGCACAGCTTGATTATATTTTTTGGGGTCTTGCACGCTGGTCTTGATGTGATGGATGATTTGAGAATAACTCTTAAATCTCAGCCTCTCTAAAGTTGAAAGAAATTAATATCTAGCAGAGAACCAGAATCACTCTAAATAACATATTTCCCAACTAAAAGAATATTAGCTACCACAATCAACGTGACAACAACATCCGTTCTAGAACTGTTCAATTTGGCTGTAGAGACGTGTTAAATGCCCGAGATATGGACCTTGTCACAGGTCCGTGAGTTCGATTAATGGATGAGTCTCTCCCCTGTTCCCCCATTCCCTATCTCTTGGAACAGAGGAAAAACTAGGTAAAAAAAGTTTAAGCTTCTCCCAGGCAAATTTTACCAAAACAGCTTCCAAGATAAATTTGCCTTGCATGGTTTACAGACCCAGACCGATGGACACTCCAAAACTGACTCAAACAAGGACCAAAACGGAAACTGAAAAATATCAATCTAGACACCAACAAACTCAACTTTAAACAAGCTCAAACTCTCAGTACCACATGCAACCGACATTGAACTCAAATAGGAAACAAAAACTTCAACTAGATAAAGCCGCGCGAAAGAATACCCAAAGCAAACCACGCATGCAGCACCATCGCACTCGAATTGTATTGAGGACAATGATATTAGGTTAGATATCAAGAGAGGTGATATTTAGCTCCTTAGAAAGGTGAATTTAGAAATTAGATGGTACAGAAAAAGCCTAAAAATTTAGGTTATGAAGAGACTCAAACTTGGAATGTGAGATTAAGCCTCGTTTGGTTACACAATACAAACTATCTCATCTCATCTCATCTCATTTAATCATTTCAACTTTCCCAAACTCTCACACAAAATATAATAAACAATTCAACTTTCATCTCTTTTCATTTGTGTAACCAAACGAGTCAAGTTAGAAGAAACTCAAAGTACTCCACTTCTTTTGAAGTCTATCTCCAACTCTAAATCCAAACTCCAAAAAATTTTGACTCCAACTATAGCATCGTTGGGGCAGAAATCAGAGTTAAATTTTTTTGCGGATTTGGTCCAATGCACATGAATCAGCAGTATGCGATCAGTGATGAAATATCAATAATAGAAAATTGTCATATCACTAGCAAATTTTGACAGGAGTACATGGGGGTAGAAGAAACCGTCATTGAAGGGTAAAGTAGATGCAACAATCAATCAATCTAGGCCATCACTGAACATCAATTTCTAGACAAACCCATTATGATTGAGTTTATTAACACATAATTTTGAAACCAAAAATTAACACAACATTTGGCCAGAAATCTGCATTCATGCAGCCATAAACAACACGTAAATGGAAGTTTTGCCCAAGCACAGCCCCAAATTCTTCACAGATCTAAAACTTTTATACTTAACGAACACCTGTAAATGCCAGCATACAATTTCAGACTTGTAATATAGGAAAAAAGAACCATCCACGAACAAACTTCCATAGATTCCAATTTAGAAATGCATACCCAAAGATCTGGGCCGTAAAAAAACGTACACCCAGAGAACTGAATGAATAAATTGGTATCACATTATATCAATTAAAGAAAAATATAGAACATAGATCCGCCCCCAAAAGTGTCACATGCTATCTAAAATCGAACAAAAGTTCACAGACACAGATACAGATACAGAGTATATTGGAAATTAATGAAAATTAAAAAAAAATTGAAACATATTTATTTGTGTACCAAAGTGAAACTTTTAATTGATCCAGATCCATCGAATCAGACGCGTGCAGCGGCAACGACGGGTGCAGCGGCGACGGCGGCGTTGGAGGCGGCACCACCGAGGAAGGAGAGGAATCCGGTTGCGGGATTCTCCTGCTCGTCAAGGAAGAGGTCCTCGGGAACCCTAAAAGCGCCGTGGGCACAGACAACGGCAACGCCAACGAGGAGTGCGGAAATAAGTAGCGATCCGACGGTAGTGAGGAAGACGACGAAGAGGCTAGATACGGTCAAGATACCGAGGGTTTCCTTGTCGGAGAACGAGCGGCCGAAGAGAACGAGTGGCTGATCGGAGGGGCGGAAGAGGTAGAGGAACAGCCAGGCAGAGAGGAGGCCGAGGAGGACGAGGAGAGAGAAGGGGTGGGAGACGAGCGAGAAGGCGAGGATGACGGCAATGACGGAGAGGTAGTTGACGCGAAAGTAGGAGTAGTTCTTGCGGACACGAAGGGCGGCATCGGAGAAAGACTCGGGCTTGGAGAAGGCGGAACGGTCGGCGAGTTCGGACCAGGGCCGGCGCTGGGAGATCCCTTGGCGGACGGAGTCGGAGATGTGGGTGATGAAGGAACGGAAGGCAGGGGTGGCGATTGGGGGTTGGGACTGGGATTGGGATTGAGATTCGGAGACGGAGATGGGGAGTACGGGAGGAGATGTAGTGGACGACATGGGCGCAAGGAATGAAGATCCGGAAATTTTGGTATCGAAAAGAAATTGAACGTTTTATGTTATGTTATAGAAGCCGAAGCCCCGAAGGTGTTTCGCTATAAAAGGCTTCTTTTTAGAGTAAAATATCCTTTGAGAAGTCATAAATAAATTATATAAAATTAATTTTATAAAATTACATATTTTAAAGTTATTTTTATTATAAAATAGATTAAAAAATCACATAAAATCACTTTAATTTATAAAATTATTTTTATATAATCTACTGTAACAATCTTCTTTTGTAAAATATTTTACCAAATTATTTTTTAAAAAGTAATATTAGTTAATTTTCATAATAGATTTTACTATCTCAAATGATATCATATTAAAAAAAATTATAAAAAATGAAAGAATTATTTATAAAATATTTCAATATAACACATCATCTAATTTCATTAAAAATAATAAAATCTTAAATGAGAAATAATATTTATTTTCGATAATTCAAAAAGATTTAGACAGATTCAAATTGTATCCTTCTACGACACCTACAAGTAAGGTGAAAGGATTATATTCATACATCTTTTTGTTTTTTTATATTTTTAATTAATTCTACGAGAATAAAAGAATTCTTGGTGGGATTGTACCAAACTTTTTATTTTATTTTATTTTTTTTAAATAATTAAATTCTTCAACTCATCATTTATATATTATACATTTGATAAAAGAAAAAAATATAAAAAAAAAATAATATATGTTGTATGTGAGGTTTATAAATAGAATTTTTCTTTACAAATAGTAGTTACAAAATTGAATTAAAACTATGAGATCTACAAATTTTACTTATCTCTTTTTTAAATTATTAAAAAAAATTATATAAAATCTTAAGAAGTTTATTGCTTAGTCGCTACGTTTACAAACTGAAGTATTGAAAGTATCAAGAGGGAAAAAAAAAAAAAAAAGGATCTTTCGAGGAAAACTATGCTTGTATTTATATTATTTCGGCGTAAAAAACAATACAACTACGCGGCGTACTTAACAAGTCAGCCAATAAAAAAATAGGAAAACGAGTGAAGAAATTCAACAACAGTTATTCCATATTTTTGTTATATATTTTATTAATATGATTCATTACATCATCTTTTTAATTTAAAATAATTATTTCAATCAATTACATTAATAAAATATATTAAAAAAATACATAAAAATAATTGAATATAACAAAAGTCTTTTAAAATTCAGCGTCAAAAAGCCACGACTTGTATTCTCTTGAAGAGACAGACCAATTGAAACCATAGAATAATTTCTTGTTTATTTTAAATACTAATGATCACATCACCTTACCTTATTACATTTTTTTAAAGTTGGGAGTTGAAGTTTTATTACTACAAGGAAGGAGGAGGGAAAATACAAGGAAGGAGGAGGGAAAATCCAATGAGGAGGACAGCGTAATTAGTAAGTAGGGCCATCACATCACACGTTTATCTGCGTCAAACATGAAGACAGAAGAAACAAAAAAAGAAACGCGTAAGAAACAAGCCGAGAAGATGCTACAAACCTTGTCTTCTTTAGATGGTCGACCCCTTCCACCCTGAAAAGAAAAACAGCACTGCTAGAAGGGGCAGCATATTAGCATAAACTAGACTGCCATTGTGGACATAATTGGGGAAATGGGATTCAGTATGGATGGATTCTTTGGGGAAATTTAGTAAGAGTTTTGCAGGAGGTCTGGTGTAAAGCATTGCAGAAACTGAGCATTATCTTGAGTTTTGACTTGCCTAAATAGAAAGGAAGAAAGAAAGAAAGAAAGAAAAAATGCAATGAGAAGAAAGAAAGAAGTGGACAGCAAATGACCCTTCTGCATGACAACGAGGGAAGTTGGAGACAGCTTGGCTGCACAGTCCCACCAAACGATGGATATGGGTATTGACCCCTTCATTATCACATACTGCATATTAACAGGTACCAAATGCTCAAAGGTACCACAAATAACAAAAACCCAAAACTAAAACGAAGAGAAAAGCAAAACCAAAAAACAAAAATATCGTTCGAGCTCCATCAAGCGTGATGATACTCGGAGAACAAAAATTATAGTCTTTCTTAGCAAGCTAAATTGGTTGAGACGAAATCTTCTTCTTCTATATTTGAACAAGAGAAATTATGTGAAGCCTCCTTGACCTTCCACATCATGACTGCAAACAATGGCTGAAGTGAAGCACCTTTTCCCAAGGGCCCTTGTGTGGGTTTCTTGCCAACCCTGACCATCCTTGTAAGTTTCAACCTGTGCTTATATTGCAAATGAAAATTGGCTGTTAAAAATCGGATTAAAAAAAAAAAAAAAAAAGTAAAAATTGTTCATGAGAGAAATCATAGCAAAAGGTAACTATCTCACCGTGTCAATAACAGTACCACACATTTTAATTCCTCCAATTACATAGATAGAATCCTTGATAACACCAGCAGCAGAATATCCCCTAGGGTTTACCATTGGTTCACCACAAATCCATGATCCCTGACGTGGATCAAATATTTCAACACTTGGAACCATCGTATTTCCATCATATCCACCCAGAGCATATCTGTAAAATTCATAATAAAAACACGTATGCAAAGAAATTGAGTAATGCTGCATGCCACAGTCCTATCCTACTTTCATCTCATTATGTAAAATGTAGCACTTTTATCACCCTTGGATCATCCTTTATTTTTTTGAGGAACTCATATTACGAATTATCCTTTATTTATTTATTGCCAAAAGGGAGCGGGTGGATACTTTACTTCCCCTCCCTCTGATCGAATTGACATTTAAATTTCTTTGTATTTGTCTGTATAGCATTACAGACAACTCGAGTTTGATACAATGATATGTATCAATATGCCCAAGACTCGGAAGAAAATCTAGTGCATCATCTGCATTTCCCGAGATAATCCATGTACAAGGTCATTGATAGAGTAAAAATAATTAAATAATAAGAGAAGAACTTACAATTTCTCATTGAAAACAACCAGGGAATGGGAGCCCCTCTTTGTATTCATACTTGCAATTCTTGTCCAAGAATGTTCTCTAGGGTCAAATCTCTCAGCAGAACTGAAGCCAAAAAAGGTTTCAGAAATTCCATGTAACGATTATGTAACAATATAGAAGGGAAAGCTTCCAGATGCATTTATTCTTTTTTAAAAGGATTAGATTCTTCATTAAACCATCATGGGGCATAATCAGTTGTGTAAATAACCCCCCCCCCCCCAAAAATAAAAAATAAAAAATCCACCCTTTTTTTCAGGTTCAAACTGCTGGCTTCCATGGTTCATGTCAGCAAGTATTTTGCAGGCCTGAAAACATGTAGAAATGCTCTCATGAATGCATCTAAGATTGTACACTTAGCTGAAGATCTGGTTACATCTACATAGGTGCAGAAAGAAATGAAAGTAAAAAAGTGTTATCTTACTTCAAGTAATCATTCCCATCATATCCGCCCGTAGCATAAAGCACACCATTCAGTTCCGCTGCAGCAAGAGCAAACCGCTGGAAAAATAAAAGAAACACAACCAAGGACTAAGTTCTGATGAATTTATATAAACATGAAGCATTTGAAAAAAAACAGAGATGTAACTCAAGGACAAGAAACACAAAATTATGAATGAGGCTCAACTTCAGCAACACAAGTAACTTGACTAGAAAACAAGCAAGCTAAGCAAGATATATTACCTTTTCTAGCATTGACCGTGTTGATATCCATCTTCCAACGTCTAAATCAAGCATTTCAACTTCTGAAAAGCTTTTCATGCCATTCCCCCCACCAATGGCAAATATTTTATTATCTATAGTAGCACCAGCTAGACTACCCTTTTCCTGATTTAGTGGAGGTTGCAAAGTCCACTCATCATTAGCTGGGTTGTATGACTCAACTTCACAGGAGGTGATAGAAATGTTAGAAAAACTTGAATATTAGTAGAAAACATTTTTATAAAGTCAGTAGCAGCGCATACCTGTGTCATACCATACATATCCGTTTCCCCCACCAAATACGTAAAGTTCACCATTCAACTGCGCAGCTGAAGAGTATGATCTGACAGAGCTCATAGGCCTCAGGGATTTTATCATGTCCTGAGAAGGATGATATGAATTCAATGATGACAACCATGATTCACCATCATATCCTCCTATCAGATATATTGACTCGTTAGGATCCAAATGCAGCTCATCAAATGAGTCAATAACTGTCTCATTAACAAGTTCCTCAGAAGGATTTGACACAGATTGATCCATATGGAGCTCATCAATAGCCTCAATGACTGTATCATTACCAAGTGTGTCAGAAGGATTGGACACAGGTTCCAACATCACACGATGATCTTTCAAAAGCAGAATTTCCATTTCTGCCTCCATCTGAACAACCAGGGTAAATGATTTTCATTCCATGAAAACAAGCAAACAGAAAAAGAAGTGTACACCCTATAAACAATTCATAGGTGCATTGGAAGTTGCAAGAACAAAGAGCCATAGCATAAGCTTGAAGCTGCTGGCATATGGATTGTAATTCTACTTTGAAATGAAATAGTGCAGGCATATGATCTGAAGTAACCAGCATTTCTCATTTATTTAGTACCTAGATTCTGACCTATGAAACTTGGTTAACCTGTATGTTAATAGGGCAAAATGTACACATCAACTGCTAAATTAAAAGCTCTCAAGATGAACATAAATTTTCTTGTTCTAATTTCACCACAAAGCTTCTTCAATGTTCAAGGGCCTGGAAATTTCATTTAATTGCCTAATCAAGCAATCACTGCAAATTTCTTCCATTGGAAATCATATATATATATAATAATTTGAAAAGCCATACAAAAGCAACTTTAAATTCAATATCATAAATTTCGACAGAACATATGCATAATTGTCATTTCCCTTTGTCTAACAAATTTTGTTCCTTTCTTTGATCTTTTCATTTTTTTGAGTCAAAATTAGTAAGTACAACAAAAGCCAGATACAAGAAGAAAAATCAGGCTCACCATAACAGGAAAAACTACTCAACAAATGAAAAAAATAGATCAAACTGAAAACCGGGAAAAAATTAAACTCAATCCCTTTTAAGGTGCATGTGCAAGGCAACATCAACAGATTTTTACAGTGAAATATCAACAAAAGCTTCAAATGAATTTAAAAATCCCATGGAAAGTAAACTCTAGTATTAGCATATACACAACTTCATGACGAAATTCATCCTTCTAAACAGGGCTATTCTGAAGAAGCAATCATCAAAATCACAAATATTCCAAATCTGAAATGGCAACATCATGTGAAAAGTTAAAACTGTACTTCTGCCATCGATCTGACTAATAACTGCAGTTTTCAAAAGGCCACATATATACTTCTTTAAGTGTCAATCAGAATTGGATCGAGCCACTAAACTCCCATGGGCTGATCAAACAAACCCTCAGCGTCAATCGAAATTACTTTATACTTTTTTTTACAAGTACTTTCTATTTTGCTTATTTAACTACCCAAGATATAAGGGTCTAGAAACAGTTATAGAGAATGAGAAACTTTCACATTAAGAACATAGCAAGGAGTACCAGCTTCTGCTCCAAAATGCCAATCTTCTGAGTTTGTTCTGTGTTAAAAGCCTTTAGCTCTTGCACCTCTTGAATCAACTACACATACGCATAAGAAAATATGAGAAATTTTGTACAAAACCAGACCAAACAGAGTTTCCATGATTAGAATTTATAGAATGTGGACAACTGGCTTCCTCAAGTACCTGAGTTATGATGGACTGACACTCAGATGATGACTGAGGATTATCTTCATTCTTGTCCTCCGCACCTGTTCGCTCCCTTTGAAAATATTTGTGTTCCAATTGAATACCATTCGTAACAGCAGTATCTTCTACATTACGCAATGTAGGCAAGTCTTGATGCTCACGGCAACGAGCCAATTCTTTCAGTTTCATGACAATTACTTCTTTCTCATCTTGTTCAACTAACTTTACATCGGAGTGAGCTTCCAATATCTGGTTGTATCCATCAAATGAAGGAGCAACTTCCGATTTTTTACTTGAGTGATTAGAATGCTTGATTTCCAAAGTAAGTGGCTTAAACCCTTCACCTTTCTCTACTACGTCATTCAGGGGAAAAGCCTGAAAAATAGCTCTCCACTTTGCAGTATTCCGTGGTACAGAAGTACTTGGAGCAACCGCTAAAGGTGCAAATAAGGACATGAGTCTAGTTGCTTGAGCGTGGTCTAGCTCAAACCAGAAATGGGTCTCGGCATAGTAGTTGTCAGAAATTATTGGTTTAAACTGATTTTCAGGCAGTGGCTGGCAATGCTTGCGGACAAGGATCTGAACCTAGTAGAATGAAGAAAAATATCAGAACCAGACCCCGATTGTTGATAAAACCCAGCACGTAACTCAAAACAATTATATTACATACAAGAAACTTTCATATGATACCTGTGCAGGATATAATGTTCTCTCTGAACCATCAGTGGTCCAGCCGTAAGGGTTAATATTCATTTGGCCAGGGCTGGCAGCCTCAAAGATTCCACTAAGTTTTCTGTTACTGTAGTTGAATAGGAAGAGTGGTAAGCCAGGATCAATATTCTTCACATATGAAAAGTGCTGAGCTGGTAGGCCTGTCAAAATTGAAGAGCATATTTCCTGAGTTCTTGCAGCCAGAATTATGAATGAATTGACAAAGCACCATTAAGTACACTGCTGAAAAATTATTACGACTAATAGTTTGTAGTTTACAGAAAATATATGCTTCACTTGTTCTTCTGATCACGATGCTTTGGTGCTTAGAGAAGCAATGGAGATAGCAGTTGCCATTGTAGCGTAATTAATAAATGAACATAGAAAGAAGAAAGGCAAGTGCAAATTGAAGTTGCTAGATAAGAAACAAAGGCAGATGACTGACCAAAGAGTTGTTTAAAGAGACATTCCTTAATGGTATTGTTGTTGCAACCAAATATGACCCCGCCCAGGTGATTCTTCCCCAAATTTCTTACAGATGAAGAGCTGCTCACCAGATCTGGAGATGAAGGTATACTTTTGCTAGCAAAAAATGTCTGTGTTTTCCTCCCTGCAGCCATTCTGTATTCCAAAGAGGCAACAAAATAAATAAATAAATAAACAGATCATAAATGAAGATTAATGCTGCCATAAGATCCATATTTGTGACACACTACAAAGCTACCACCAATGAATAGAAAAGGGTATGAGGGAATTAAGCTACCACCAATGAATAGATTTTCGTGTCAACTTATCCAAATTAATTATCACTTTGAAGGGAACGAGCTTAGTTTAATTGAGTTCATGAAGAACAACCCAGAAACATATCGCATGCATTGATATGAGCTTGAAGGTTCATCATTTCTCGGACAAGGCCGCAACAAGCATTGAAAGAAAACTCAAATACTATGAATTGCATCATTGCTTAGATATTAGCCACTGGAATATACAAAAGCACAATTCATGAAAATAAACAACCAAAACTCATCACGTTAAAAAATTTCTAACATATTAGATATAAGACACAAACATCACATTCATAAGAAAACAAATAAATAACCAATAGATAAGAAATATTCTATTTATAAGCCGGTGTGGATTACACACTTAATAAAGTACTTACATGGCATAATTTGATTTGGAAAAGAAATTTTAAAATTTGAATATTACAAATAAAATATTACCATATAAGTGATGTAGATTGTGTGCTACACACCGGCTTGAAAATAGAATAACTCATAATAACTCAAAATAGGCAAAATAGCATTTAGTACACAGTGGATCAACACCAGAAGTACCAAATGGCTAAAATAATATTACTCATTAATATCAGAGAATGGATGCATCAGAAAGAAGGAAAACGCAAGAATATGATAAAAGAAAACAATGTGACCAAGACAATCAATGAAACCCAGTGGACCAAGACACTAAAACCCATAACTCTGCTACTTGAAAAAAAAAATGTAAAGGAAATCTAGTTCATCTTCTTAATCAAACTAATCCATTTAAAGAATTTCTTGCCCTGTTTTACTTGTGAAAAAACATGAAGCGAACATAATGAGAGAGAGAGAGAGAGAGAGAAGCATAGTTTGAGCGGTTGGATTTTGCCTTTTTGGGAACCATGAGATTCGACAGGAAGACACACAAAGCACGAAATGGGAAAAAACGAGAGCAGAAGTTATATGACAAACAAGGCAAAAGTTGAGGCGGAATAGCCGAGGTTGATGCATTTTTAAGGTATTTAATAGACAGTAATGAGATTAAAGGATTACTAACCAAAAGACCATAGGGTACAAAAGTTAAATCAAAATTATAGGCTTCCCTTCTATGACTAGTAACTAAACCACATTAATGGGATTCGAAATTAAACAATTATGAAAGAAAAAGTTGTAATTTAATCCAAGATTGAGACTATTTAACTTATGATAATGAGATTACTGATCAAAAGGTTAGAAGGCACAAAAGTTTTAATTCAATCCAAGATTTTCCTTATATGACAAGTCACTAAACCACATTAATGGGCAACCATAATGAGATTTTGAACAATTGCATGACAAATTTCGATATGGTTTCCATGTTCCCAATTAATTATGACTTTTAAGGGCTTGAGCTTAGTTTGAGTGCATGAAACACAATCCTGAGACACATAGCATGCAGCTAATGTAGCTCGTGAATATTAATTCAGAAATGCTTGGGAACATAGCATGTATTATGATCCTTAAGCTTCAGCATTTCTTATGCAATACAAGGAGCATCATTTCATATACCATTCACAAAAAAAAAAAAAAAAAAATACTATGATGCCTTTTGTTGCTGTAGAATATCAGCCACCGGAAAACTCAAAGCATGAGAAATTAGAAAGCATGAAAATCATTAACATATGGCATAGAATGCACACCCCCAGGCCCCATCACATTGGTAAGTAGCCACGTAATTAACCAGTATATATGAAATGCGGAATAGGAATATAGCATTCAGTATCCAAAAGTACCAAATGGATAAGAAATTATAACTCAGTAGAATCAGAAAACTGACATATTAAAAAATAAAAATAATAATAAAACGAAGGAAAGGAGAGTAAACAAGAATCTCATAAACCCAGTGACGACTCTAGAAACCCACAAACTTGGACACTTAGAAAAAACAAATAAACCAACAAACCAACGAAAAGAAACCAAAACAAGTTGATCCTCGTAATCAAACCAATCCATCCAGGAAACTCATTGCATTGTTTTTCTTACAAACGAAACAAAATTTGAGAGAGAAGGAGAGCGAGACGTACTCTGAGACTACGGAGAAAACACGCGAAGCGCGAATGTGTGGAGAACAAGTGCAAAAGTAACATAAGAAGTACAGGGTGTTTCCAGAGTAAACGAAGTGTGGAGTCTGGAGTGGGGACTGCCTTTTCTATTGGGTTTATAGAGAATGTTTCCTTGCTCAGGAGGTAAATTGATTGCGTTTTGGGGGCATCACACAGAATGTCACACGGTATGTATGTAGAGAAATTCAGTTCTCACTTGGTACTGCATATGCACCACATTATTAAACGAGAAAAAATAGAGAAATTCTATTTATAGTCCTCACTTGGGGAATATATGTACAGGCTCTTTATTAAATGCAAAAAAAATCATTTTATGAGGGATAGTTTTGTAATTTTAAAAAATCTTAAAGTTAAAATAGTCTAGACTTACATTGCAGTCCACAAATGGAGACTGTACCTAACATTGCTCATGTATGTATACCTGCCCGAGAAAGAATGATTGTACAGATGAATTCCCGCTTAAAAATATTTATAATCATGAATTATACTTTAAAATAAATAAAAAAAATCTAAGAATTATAAGAAAAAAAATTAAGTTTTTAATAATAAATTCTATTTTTTTTTTTAAACGATTACTTAACTTAACGTTTATACAATTTACAAATTGAAGTACCGAAGCAATTCGTCTTTAAATTAACGACAAATGGTCGTGGCCCATTTAGGTCTACGATGAGGGGGACTGAGCCTATAAAAACGAGGGAAAAGCACAAGTCTCATTGTCATTGACAAGGGTTAAAGATTCTTTACAATTTTTTCTTCATCTGTACGCTTGTTCGACAAGGGAATATCATATACTTATTTCTCTTGTGGTCATTGACAATGGTTAAAACCTCTCCATAATTTTTTCTTATTTAACTACTTCCTTGACAAGGTTCTTTGAAAAGCATTATTTTCTTTTCGGACATTGACAAGAGGGATAAACTTAAGCATAAGTTTTTAAGAGGAAAAATTTGTAATATTAAGAGCTCGTTTGGATAGTGAGATAGGGGTACTACTCACATTGTGCGGGGCAAGAGCACTCCCTCCCCGCCCCCCACCCAGCACCATGCGGGAGGGTGCGGTTTCAACCTCGCCTCCCGCCCCAATATTGGGGGTGGGGTTCCCGCTCCACCCCGCTCAACTCAATGAGACATCGAGTCTAAAAAAAAATTGGATCTAAAATGAATAGAATTTAAATTATAAATTAAAATTTATACATTCAAAAAAAATATAAACTTATTTTAATTGTCTTGGCCTCCTAGACCAACCATTGTATAAGAGGTCAAAGCAATACAATTGTCATACTTAAGCAATGTGAGATTTATTATTAACTTGAACTCAACTTCAAGTTTTTAACAAATTGTATATATCTATATATAATATATTTATATAAATATTAAAAATCATAATTTTTTATATTAAAAAGGGAATGGGTGCTAAGGGGGGCCGCGGCCCTGCTAGGGTCAACCCACCCCCGCCCCTGCATGAGGTGTTTCATGCCCGCACCGCTCATGCGGGGTCGGGCCCCTATAGTGAGATGAGATAGTTTCAGATGAATTGAATAAAATATTATTTTTTAATATTATTATTGTTTTGAGATTTAAAAATTTTGAATTGTTTATTATATTTTATGTTAAAATTTGAAAAAATTAAGATGAATTGAAATGATTTATATATCCAAACGAGTCCTAAATTTTGTTTAGGACTGTTTATTCGATGCGACTCAATTTGAAAGGCCCATTTCCAACCCGACTTGAACATGAAGGTCAGTTCCGATTTGAAATTTTCGAACCGCAACCAATTAACCGCCTTCCGCATTAAAAATAAATAAAAATATATATATATTTAAAAAAAAAAAAATCGGTTTTTTTTCCGACTCGTTGTTTTTTCTTTTTTAAAATATATAATCAATGACGTATAACTCTGCATGGCTTCCATCTTATTGCTTGAGGTTAGCATCTTATAGTGCTTGCATTCTTAACACACACCAATTTTATATTAAATGTTTTGGCAGGTTTCTTTCTCAAGATTTTCGATCTAACGCTTCCTTATGCCTATTTTCATCTTTAGAGTATTAGTATTGGTCTATGCATATGCATCTGCAAAATTACCTCTTTTACATATCCACTTTCTCATTCAAGCAAAATTTCTACACTGGTTTATGCATATTTGAGACAAAAAATCAATTTTTTTATATATATTTTGCAATTAGCATCCACTACATACATTTGACATTAATAATATAAATACAATAATAAAAAATATAATTTTTTATATATTATATTAAAAATATAATAAAATGAAAACAATATATATAATATATTATAATAATAAAATGAATGTACAAGTGAATATTTGTTATGTTGTTGAAGGAGGGAGAAAATGAAATGATTGTGAGAGAGAGTGGGAGGAGAGAGAAATAATGATTAAAATATGATTTGTAGGGTAAATAGTAGTTATCCAAATTTAGATAAATACTGTTCATAGGTACTAAATATTTAGATATACATAAGCTAATGTAGAGAATTTTAAAGTCATATTATGTAAATATAATTTTATATATACATATGCATAGGCCAATGCTAATGCTAATATCTGACGTTTACCCACAATACTACAAAGTAACAGTAGCTTTCTGTTCTTATCCATATCCTTCTATTCAATTAGTGGGAAACGAGAGAGTTTATTTTACTCAACACTGTATGTGATTTAGCAATGCATTTGAAGGCTATGTGCTTCAAATGACATACATAGATCACTTGCACACCGATTCAAAAGACATTTTAAAAGACAACATAGTATATGAAAGGCTGCAAAAGTACAAATTGTCCGTACTTGAACTAGTTTATGCCATAGGAAAACTGGGAATGGAGATGGCCTGTAAATCAGATATGCAATCACCTTAGAGCTATCTGTATTCTATTTACTAATGTTTATTCAAGATCTTAGTTTTACCATGCACATAACCAGTTAGTGATACATACATTTTAGCAATTCACCATAAGAATCCCAGAAAAGCAACCTGCTACAAAGAAAGCAGTTTCAATCCTTTTTTTTGTTTGCTTCAACAAAATCACATTGACAGGATAATATAACTATGGATTGCCTATGCTTCCTAAGAAACCAAATACTAGTACAGAATCCTATAATCGGGTCGGGCCGGAAAAATTAGCCGGTCCGGGTAAACGGCTTATTTGTACAGCCTGAATTTTTGTTTGTAGATAGTTTGAACCTAACATTAAATACAATAAAATCTAAATGTAAGGATTAAATATATTCAATCCGATCAGTTGTTTAGCAATTTTTTGGAATTGATCCGTTCTATACTTATGAACCTAAAACCAATCGATATTCGGTTCAATTCGATTTTGGGTTCGGACTTTTATACTTGGGCTGGTTGGAATGTTGTCCAAATGTATGATATTTTAGCTGAAATATTATTTATAGCCCAATATCAATTGTATAATATATATTGTATATAAAAAAGAGAAATGTTACGGAGAAGTCTTACACTGCACACTTCTACTTAACTAATATGTGATTTGTCATTTTTTTCATTTTATTTAAGAGTTTTTGTACTTATCATCCTTGCACTATACACCTGTTAAGGAAAAAATAAAAACAGGTGTATGATGTATAGATGATGAGTAGAATTTTTCTTCATTTAAATACACATATTTAAGCATTAAAGAAGAATGACAAAAATGACAAATCACATATTAATTAGATGGAGATGTGTGGTGTAAAGCTTCCATATAGAATTTCTCTATAAGAAAATATTAAAAGCTAACCAATTGTGCATGGTCTCGATTCCCTTCAGTCTGATCTGCGGTAAAAAACACATACTCAAGACCAAACCCAAAGAGAAGTAATATAGACACAAAAAAATTACATAAAAATAAATTCACAAAATAACGTGGTTTCATATAATCTGTTAGATATATTTTACGATAAAAGTAATTTTATAATTTAAGCTATTACAACAAGTCACGTCACTTTGTAGGTTTATTTTTGTGTAATTTCTTTGTAACAAAAATATTTCTCTCACTATATATATATGTGTGTGTGTGTGTACACGTAAGAATTTGTGTTTCCGAATAAAAAAAAATATTAGGACTAGAAAATTATTGAAAAAAAAAACAAAAGAAGCTACAATCTCATTGAAAATCTAGATTGAAGATTTGAAGCTCAAGACATAGGTTATGTGACTCTAGGGTTGCATCATCCGTTTATTTAAAGAATGACATTTACGATCCAAAGCTATCTGTATGACTGTATCCCTTGTATATCTTGGTCTCTGCTCTTGCATTTCTAGGATTGAAAAGATCATATTCTTGTATGAGACTTGAACAGCCCGTAGTCTAATTCCTTGTGACAAAGCTCATGTATTTCTTCGCATAACAAACCAAGCCAAACTTGGAAACTTCACAGCAAATCTGGATTTAGAGCAGCCCTCCTCATGCCCCACTCCACCTCCCAGACTTTTGCGGCCACCTCTTCAAGCACGAGGTACATCATACATGTAAGGTTGCTTTCTGCCTTAGGCGAGCGAGTAACCATGCACCACCCCCGTTATGACCATGCCTACAAGCAATGTTACGACTCTAATGAAATGAGATTCATTCTAATCGTCTAATATATTTTTAAATTTACGCATTGTCAAGAAAATGTATAGAAAAACAAGGTCTCGTACTTGTTCATTAACAATTTACAGTTTCCTGCAAAGGGTACACTTGTTCAGTAAATGAGCATCGTTTAGTGTGTTTAGGAATACAAATATTCTGCTAAAAACATATGGCTTGATTAGCATAACTCCTAACTTTTAAAATAGAGGTACGGAGTTCGAAACTTCCTCTCCTCTAAATATATCAAATATATATATATAAATAATTTTAAGATATTTGTAAATATTTATTTTTTAAATATTACTCAAATACAAAATATTTTTAATTTTAAATTGTCAATTTTTTCACTTAATCATTACTTAATAATCATTACAATTTTTTTAAACTCTCAAATAAAATACAAAAATCAATACAATTTTTTCAAATCTTGAAACAAAAATAATATTCAAACAATTTCTTAACTTTAGAATATTTTTTATTTAATTTTTTCTCTCTCATTTCTCAACATCAAATAAAATATCTTAATTCAAACTATTTCAATATTATTAACAGATATTCTAAAATATTCTAAGTATCAAACAAGACCTTATGGTTGATTGTGAACTAGAATAATGTTTTTGTTTATTATTTTGTTGCTATTATTTGTTAGTGCTTAGTGATTGCGAACTATAGAGAAGTAGGAAATAAGAACATAAACTACTACTGAACAAAGTGTACCTTTTTGTTGCTATAACATGGTCAGAAGAAAGTTGGGTGTGGTTCAAAGCTGGTACCTCGTAAATGCAACCAATGCCCAAATGTTAAACCCATTGTATCGTTTACTTATAAAATGAAAAGAGAATGTTAAGATATATTGTATAAGTATCGCTTATTTATTTTAAAAAATAATTAAGTTTATTATTAAAAATTTAATATTTTTTATATAAATCTCGTATTTACATTAAAATATAAAAAATTTTATACACCATACCATCATTTCATTACATATGATATGTCATATTTATTACCATTAAATAATTATTTATTACATTTTTTTATTATTTAATAATGATAAATATGTCACGTATTATTTAATATAATCAAAATAAGATAAATATATGGTGTATATCATTGCTCTTAAAATATTTTATACATTCGATTACAAAATATCAATTTCCAAAATAAACATGTCAATATCTTATCAGGACCAGAGTTGAAGAAATCCAATGTTCGATGTAGAGGGGAACGCAACGTGCCAACATACATTATATGTATGACTTGTGTTTGGTAAGGAGTAGTTAGGTCTAGGCGTCTAGGAACTTGGAATGACTTGGGTCCCGAAAACGTTTCCCGCGTCAATCAATCAATTTTCGGCTCTCTTTCAAATATTATTTTATTTTTATAATATTTTTATTTAATATTTTCTCTTATTTTTTTAAAATTTATTAAAACATTTTAATTCAAATTATTTTTATTATTATTTACTGAATTATGAAATATTCTAAATATCTAAAGAATAATATTACTATATCATCCAATTTTGCCCCCTCATGCATTTAATTTAATTTTTTATATTTTTTTTACTTAGATTAAAAAAGTGACTATTAATGTATTTGTATTTTTTTATATTTTAAAAAATATTAAAAATATATATAAATTAAAAAATTAAAAAGAGAAATTTTGCCTAGGGGTACGCTCATCGGTCACTACTGGCGACACCCTAGCAGCACTCATATCTAAATAAGCTCTTAAATCGTTTTATTTAAAAATTGTCTAGATATTAGGAATATTTTAAAATATTTGTGAATAGTAATAAAAAAATAATAAATAATTTATAAATAATAGTAAAATAATTTAAGAATATTTAAAAATAATTTTATTCACAAACACATAGAAAATATCCCAATAATGAGTAGAGGTGATGTTTCATAAGCTATTCTTGTGTTTTAGCTCTACATAGGAAGAATTAAGGAATTGCAAGAGGATGAGGGGCCTTAGAACAGTAGTGAAATTATTAAGCTGCAACATGAGGTAGGCAGACTCTTGGAACAGGAGGACTTGAAGTGGAGATAGAGGGCCAAGAGAAATTGGTACAACATGGGTGATAAGAACACAAAAAAATTTCATGCTTGTGCCAATCAAAGGAAAAAGAGAAATCACATTTTTTATGTTGAAGATGGCCAGTTAATACTGAGAGAGGATCAAAAGGGCGTTGCTGAAGCTTTGAAGGATCAAATTAAAACCAACAAAAATGTAAAAAATAGAGCTCATGTCGGATCAGAAATTACATAATTTAGACACACGAAAATGAATAATGAAGTTTTCTGTTTTGTACGTTGTTTGTTTCTTTGCTCAAGTGATGTTAGGGATGTCGATTTCAAATAGGGTTGTAATCGATCCGAGTCAAGTCGAGCTTTTGGGTTATTGAGTCGAGCTAGACTCAAATAACTCGAGTTCGAGTTCAAGCTCAAGCTGAGAGCTTGTCAAGCCGAGTCGAGTTCGAGCTGATCAAACACGAGCTCGAGCTTAGTCGAGTTATTTATCGATCTTTGTTTGTACTCTTTAAGGAGCCTGAACCAAGCCGAGCTGAGCCGAGTCGAGTTATTACTCGAGTTTTGTTTGTATTCTTATATATATTTTTTTAATGAATTGAATGATTAAAAATACTCAATTACAAAACAAAATATTAAATCTAATGAAAATTTTAATTAATATATAAACATTATATTGAACTATAAAATTATAACATCTTTATGAATACATTTTTTATATGGTTATACATTGTAGTATATAATGAAACTACCAAGTCCTATATACTAACTATTACACATTATAAAATATATGCTATAATTAATCACTTAAGTACTTAATTAACTAACATATAATTATGATCTATATTCAATATATAGGTATAAATGACTAGGCATAAGTAATTAGGTTACATACTACATATTTAATTATCAAGATAACCATGCTTATGTAATTAAATTTAATATGTATAGAAGCATATATATATGTGTGTATAAGAATACTAATATATAGAAATAAATTATATATATCCAATGATTTATGGACGAGCTCTAATCGAGCCAAGCTAACGAGCCGAGTCAAGCATGAAGGAGCGAGCCTTAACCAAGTGGAGTCGAGTTTAATCGAGTATGTGTCATTTACTAATCAAGCATGTTTATGTTTTTACGATTGAGTTTTTTTTTTTTTTTCATGAGTCAAGCTCGGTTCGAGTTTAGCCAAGCGAGTATCGGGCGAGCAATCGTAAGGATTGGTTTATTTACGACCCTAATTTCGAAGCATAGCAAAAGTAGAAAGATTCATCATCGTGTTAGCTAACCACCTGGCCTCTTTTATCAGCACTTTTGTCACTCTACAATGGCAGCTTAATTGATGCTCCCTCAATGGCAGTGGTCTACCCGGTGCTGCATCCTCAATTATGATCACCTAATTTGTAGTCTTTTTGGTCGTTGTTGTTATTATTAGTATATTGACAATGCTACTGCAGTTTGCTTCAACCACTGCCCACAGGCAAGATAATAGATATTGACTTTGAACCTACCAAATGAGAGGGTTGAGTTAGGGTGGTATTAGTGGGTAACTTGACGATGATAAAATTAGCTATAAGCTGAAGAAATATGATTAAATGAGAAAGAGCTAGAAATAGTAGCCAATTAAGATCGAAAAGCTTGTATTCTTTCCTTTGAAATAAAAATTGGAGTCATGTAACTAAGGATAAAGGTTTTCTATTCCTTAATTGGAAAGATATGTGACCATGAAATAAGGATTAAGCGAAACAAAATTCTCGTATTTATAGTCGAAATAGATGTCCTCCCTTGCGTGGTTAGCTTTCCTTATATATTCTCCTACATGTGCTGCCCCATGCGGAGGACTGTTCAACTGGGCCGGGTTTTTTCCCGGCCCGGTCCGAAACCCGGAAAACCGGGATCCGGTTCCGGATTTCGGCCCGGATTACATGCATTATGCCTATAAGGCTGATCACATGCATTATGCCTATAAGGCAGAATAGAAAAAGACACAGAAAAATAACCTATTTAACAGTTTTGCTTTGGATGGTTGTAAAAGAAACTGTATATTCTATTCAGTTATTCTTATTTTCTACAGCTGATTTGAATCAGATATACATATAATATACATATAATATATATATATATATTAATGTTGGGTAACTTTTCTGACTTATATATATACATGATTTCTTAATTCTTTTAATGAAAGTTGGGATTAGTGTTTGATTATATTAGTGTTTGATTATTTATTATATTGTGTTTGGTGTTTTTTATTATTCAATAACAGATGGAAGAAGATTCTGTGAGTTGTAATATTGGTACGACCCAAGGAGTTGGTGGTGACTCCTCGTCTATTCCAGTGGATGTGGAGGAGCATGGGAGTCTTCCAACTCATTCATCCACATATACACAACAGACTATCCATTCCATCCCACCTTTACCCAAGAAATCAAAAAAAACACCTAGTAACCAATCGGTGGTTTGGGAACACTTTACTAAAGTGCAACCTATTGACCACGATAACCCAAAAGCTCAGTGCAATTATTGCACTAAGCTATACAGTTGCCACTACAAGAATGGCACTTCATCTATGCTACATCACCTCCAGAATGCGTGTGAAACTTCCCCTCTTAGACTTAAAGGAGTTGGAAAAAGTCAATCTAGTGTTAAGAGGGATGCGGAGGGAAGAGTGTGTAGCCCACAAGGTATAGTGAAGTATGATGCAGAAAAACTTAGGGTGTCAACCGCTAAGTATTTTATTAGGTGTGAATTGCCTTTTAGGCTAGTGGAGCATGAAGGGTTTGTTGAGTTCGTGACTGATTTAGAGTCTCGATTTACTTTGCCATCCCGAATTACTTTAAAAAGGGATTGTATTAAATTGTATAACGAAGAGAAGATACAATTAAAGAAATTGTTGGATGGTCAAAGAATTTGTCTTACCACCGATACCTGGACGTCGGTGCAAAATATGAACTACATGTGCATTACCGCACATTTTATTGATTGCAATTGGAGATTGCATAAAAAAATACTTAAGTTTTGCCAAATTCCTGACCATAGGGGCGAAACTATTGGGAGAGTGTTAGACTTGGGATTGCATGAATGGGGTGTTGATAAAATTTTGACCATCACAGTTGACAATGCCTCCTCAAATGATGTTGCTGTTGATTACATGAGGAGGAGAATAAAAGACAATGATTGTACTATATTGGGTGGTGAATTTCTTCACATGCGGTGTGCTGCCCATATATTGAATCTGATTGTTATGGATGGCTTGAAGGATGTTTATGAATTTGTAACAAAGATTAGGGATGCCATCAGGTATGTGAAATCTTCGCCGTCAAGATTTGCGAAGTTCAAGGTTTGTGCGGCAAAGGAAAAGATCATTGGGAGAATGATTTGCTTGGATGTTCCTACTAGATGGAACTCCACATATTTGATGTTGAGTACCGCTGAAAAACATAAACAAGCATTTGATCAATTTGTTTTTGTGGATGAACATTTTGTGAACCCCACTAGTGATGATTGGAAAAATGCACGGATTTTTGTAGAGTTGCTGAAAACTTTTTATGATGTTACATTGAACATTTCTGGTTCTTTGTATGTGACTGCTAATGTATATTTTGAGCAACTTTGCACAATTGAAGATGTATTAAATGATATGTGCTTGAGTAGTGATATTATCACTTGTACTATGGGCATAAATATGAGAAGTAAGTATGACAAGTATTGGGGTAACACAAATAGGTTCAACTTAATGATATATGTCGCTTTTGTGCTTGATCCACGATACAAAATGATGGCAATGAAGTTTTGGTTGCAAAAGTGCAAAGGGTATGAGTTGGCGGATAAGATAGAGGACAAGGTTAAACTCCTTTTAGGCCGCTTGATCGAGCAGTATAACACATTTCGTGTGGCTAGTGGAGGGAGCTCTAATGTGGCTCAAGGGAGGCCAAACACTACTAGTGGGGGGAGTTCTAATGAGCCAACACTGCCTCCGACTAAATTTCAGATCATGTTCACCAAATTCCTTGAGGAGCAGGGTGTTATGGCCTTTAGATCGGAGTTAGATAAGTATTTGTCTGAGGCGTGTGTAAATAACTCGCTCGGTTTTGTTCTCTTAGATTGGTGGAGAGTTAATGCCGCCAATTATCCTGTCCTTGCTGAGGTAGCACGTGATGTGTTAGCCACCCCCATTTCCACTGTTGCCTCAGAGTCTGCATTCAGTACTGGAGGACGAATATTGGATCCTTTTAGGAGTTCATTGTCTCCAGAAACTGTCGAAGCCCTCATTTGCACCCAAAATTGGTTAAGGACCAAACCTGTCGACATTCGGGAGTTAGAAGAATACGTACAGTCGATGGACCTTGAAGGTAAGTTTGAAACTTGAAATATTTTTTTAATATCTTGGTTTATTATCTATCTAACTCATTTTTTAATATTTTTTTAGATGATCATCTAGCTTCATTTTCAACAGAGGATGCTGTGAGTCTCTCTTCCCATTGATGCTGAAAAAAATTTAGAGTAAGTACTTTCTTTAATTTGTTTAATGTCAGTGGGGAACATGAAACTTGGAGTGAATGGTTTTAAATTGAGAAGGCAATGCTCTGTTCATAAGGCACTAATTTGCTTAAACTTGATTTTAATGCCTCAAGTGTCTGAGTTCTGAAAGGGAAATAAAATATGTTATTTACATATGTAAGTAATGTTTCCTACCTGTGGTTGTTATCATAAATCTCTCTTATTGCTTTATTTTAAATTGTTCTGCCTCAAGCAGCTAGTTTCTTTAGTTTTTTCAGTGTGTTGACACAAAAGCAACTTGACACAAAATCTCAGTGGGTTGACAGTGTTCAAACAGTAGTCTCATAAATATATTTTGTTTTTTCAGGTTCTCTAGTTTCTCATGACGTGCTGATGCAATTAGTAAACACTTGAAGGACAAAAGCAGCTGAATACCTTTTATTAGTAAAATGCAATTAGTAAAATTTTGTAATTTTCATATATTATATAATTTTGTGTTTTGTAATATAATGTAATTTAATTTAATATGTAGTGAATTGTATTATTGAATGCATTTTACATGATAATGCATTTTAATGTTTTGGAAGGTTAATGGGTTGGAAAAAAAAAAAATACGTGTTTTGGAAAACCCGATGTAAAATTAAAAAAAAAAAAAAAAAAAAAAAAAAAAAAAAAAAAAACCGGGTTCAACCCGGAATCCGGAATCCGGGTTTTGGAAAACCCGGGTTCCGGCCCGGGTCTGACCCGGCCCAATCCGGCCCGGGTTCCGGCCCGGGTTCAAGACCCGGGTCCCGGTCCGGGTACACCCGGGTTCCCGGGTTGGAACCCGGATGAACACTCTTACCTTTGAGAAGAGGTTTGGAGACATCTAAAGCAATTCTAACTCGCATGAATTCTCCCCAAGCCATTTCCCCCTTTTCAATATCCATTTCTTCCAGTTTGCTAATTTTATTGCCTATCAGATTACCAATATATTTGTTCCTGGCAATCAATGGTAGATTATGAATTCTTATCCAGAACAGGGCCTCTGTAAGCTGTATTTGGTGCACTTGTTGGTTCCTGTCAATCTCTTTTATCATTACCAAATTTTTGTCAAATGATCATGGACTCTCTCTTATAACCCAATCTTTACCTCTAATATCATCAAACTCGACCAGTATTAGAATAGATCCCATATCTCTGAAATCAATAGGCTTTACTGATCTCCAAATCAGTATTAGAATTTCCGTATTAGAATTTCCGGTATTGTGACAGGAAGAAAGCCTCTCTCGGGAGAGACCCTGAGAGAGATACAACAAACTCGCCAACACTTTTTTAACTCTTTAGAACCTATTTAAGGCATTAGCATTGGTCTATGCATATGCATATACAAAATTATATTTGCATAATATGACCTTAAAATCCTCCACATTGGCTTATGCATATCCAAATATTTAGCTACCTATAAATAGTGCTTATCTAAATTTGGATAACCACTATTAGAAGGCGGTCATCCGGCTCACTTGAAGACGCTTTTTTCTTGTAGAGGAATGTGGAACAAGGATTCTTTTTTTTTTTTTAATTCGCCCCTTTGCATCAAAAGAGCAAATAAAAAAAATGATATGATTCAACCTCAAACCCATTTGAATGTAGCGGACAACAGCGGGGCCCGAGAAACCCCAGACAGGCGGTGGACCATTTGTATCTATATGCATTAGGATCCCGATTCATAGATCTCTCGGTTCGAGAAATAAAAATACGCTATTGGTCAAAAAGCATCTTCTGTGGTTCAGGTAGTGACTGCTTTACAAGAAAGGGGAGTAATGGAATACACGATAGTGGTAGCTAAAACGGCAGATTCTCCGGCTACATTACAATATCTCGCTCCTTTTCTATTCAGAAATGAAATGTTCCAAATGTTCTTGAAAATTCTTGCTCCCATTGGAAAGTGAATATCGCTCGCAAGGGCCGCCCTGATAGTGGAACCCTTCAACGGAAAATTGCGTATGCTAACTCCAATGAGTAGTAGAGGAAGCCTCTACATGCCCCCTCACAAGCACACTACTACCAAGCCATGCGAACTGAGTTGAGTGTAGTAAGCCAGACTCAACTCTATGAGAATGCTGATATGATTCAAAAAAGTTTTCGAATGTTGGTCATAATTTCGATCTTTTTCTGCTTACTTCTTTTATTCTATTTGGCATCATTTCTAGGGATTGACGGAAGAAATCGAAGAATTTCTTGGGAATCCTACAAGATCCATTTGTTCTTTTTTCTCTGGCAGATGATCAGAACTTCATCTAGGTTCGAATCCTACTGAGAGGTCCATTAGAGATCAGAAATTGTTGAAGAAAGAACAAGATGTTTCTTTTGTGCGGCTGGATCACCTCCTTTTCAGGGAGAGCTAACGCTTGTTGGGTATTTTGGTTTGACACTGCTTCACACCCAAAAAGAAGCGAGCTACATCTGGGTTAAACTTGGAGATGGAAGTCTTCTTTCGTTTATCGACGGTGAAGTAATACTAAGCTCATGAGCTTATTTTCTTAGGTCGGAACAAGTTGATATGATCCCCTTTATTCGCCCCCATGTCGCCACACGGGAGGGGCATGAGGACGTAAAAAAGGAAAGAGAGGGATGGGGTTTCTCTCGCTTTTGGCATAGCGAGCCCCGGTGGGAAGCCCGCACGACAGGCTATTAGCTTAGTGGTAGAGCGCACCCTCTCCTCCCACTCTCTCTCACACAATCCTTTCATTTTCTCCTTCCTTCAACAATACAACAAACATTTACTTGCACATTTATTTTATTATTATAATATATTATATATATTTTTTCATTTTATTATATTTTTAATATAATATATAAAAAAATTATATTTTTTATTATTACATTTGTATTATTAATGTCAAATATATGTAGTGGATGCTAATTGTAAAATATATATAAAAAATTGATTTTAGCAAAAAATTAATAATAATAAAATAATAACATTTTATTATTATTTTGTTTCAAATATACATAAGTCAATGTGGCACACGACCAGTGTGCCACATCAGTGTGTGGGATTCCTTTATAGAATCCTTTTGTGTCTATAGTATTTTCCTGTTCTAAATATTCAAGCGGACCCTAGACTAATAATATTTGATTTGACAAAGAAAATTCTTTTGGTAAAAATAAAATTTAAAATAATATTATTTTATTAGATAATTGTAAACAAGCTGTTATAGATTACTTCTCATCATCGCATAAAAAAAGAAAAAAAAAACTCTTGTGGTTGTGTGTATATATATATATATATTTAAAAAACAATTAATTTTACACGAATCCCGCCACAAGTAATAATTCTGTCTTAGCTTATTATTTATTTGTGTAATGTATTTCAACTACCAAGCCCATATTCGAATCTTAGGCACATCAATGCTATTATCTAGATAATTTTTTATTCTATAAGAATTTAGTATTATTGACTTAGAAAAGTTTTTAATATAAAAACAAATTATTATTAACTATGAAATTTTAAACCAATGAAAATGATATTAGTATTTTTATATATATTCTGTACACTCTACTAATGAGAAATTCTATTTGCAGTCTCCATTTGGGGACTGTATGTGTAGGTTCTTTATTAAATGAGAAAAAACATAATTTTAAAAGTGATAGTTTTGTAATTTTAAAAAATTTTAAAGATAAAATTACCTAGGCTTGTATTGCAGTTCCCAAATAGAAACTGTATCTAGTATTATGATTGGCTGTATAACTTTTTTTTAATATAAAATAACTATTTTAATTAATCACATTAATAAAAAACACAAAAACACTTTAGTTAGCAAAACTCACGAAAAAAAAAAAATTATATCAACAGTGTTTTTACGGTAGCGCGTGTAGTCACCTCTTGCGTTCAAATGCTCATTGCTCAGGAGTCAGGAGTCTCTTATTTTCCTTTTCTTTTCTGTCTGTTCGATTTTCTAAGCCGCTTTTGAATATTCAAACTTCAAACTACAATCGCTGCTCAAATCTCTCACTCTCGTCTCCCCTTTGTTTGTTTATTTGTTTCCTCTGGTGCCTGTCTTTTTCTCTTTCTCAGTATAGAGAAAGCACTGTGCTTTCGCAGAGAATCGAAAGCAGTGCTGCCTCTGCGCCCTGAAAAAACCTCCGTTACAGTCTAGTATCAACGTAGTTCGCTGGTTTCCTTCTTGAGTTCTTTCTCTGACTCTGCATTTTCACAAACAGAAGCCATTCGGGTCTCGCCCAAAATTAACTCCATTAATGGAAGCCTCATCACCCATCTCCATCCAAAACACCCCACTACAAGACTTCCCAGAGGCGTCCCCAAGACCCTATAAGAAAAGCTTCGTCACCACACTCATGGCGGCCGCCACGCTTCGCTCTCCTTCATTCAGAGAGGACACCTACTTCGTCTCCCACCTCAAGTCCTCGGAAAAGAAAGCTCTCCAAGAGCTCAAGGACAAGCTCTTGGCATCTGATGCCTCTGATGCTTCAATGTGGGGCATCCCTCTCTTAGGAGGTGACGAGAAGGCCGATGTGATTCTCTTGAAGTTCCTGCGAGCCAGAGACTTCAGGGTCTTTGACTCCCTCAACATGTTGCTGAAGTGCTTGGAATGGAGGAGAGAATTCGGAGCGGATGGTGTTATTGAGGAGGATCTGGGGTTCAAGGAGCTTGAGGGTGTTGTGGCCTATATGCATGGTTATGACACAGAGGGGCACCCTGTTTGTTACAACGCGTACGGGGTTTTCAGAGACAGAGATATGTACGAGAGGATCTTTGGTGACGAAGAGAAGCTCCAGAAGTTCTTGAGATGGAGGGTTCAGGTGCTTGAGAGAGGGATTAACCTTCTAAATTTTAAGCCCGGTGGGGTTAACTCTATCATCCAGGTCACTGATCTCAAAGACATGCCCAAGAGAGAGCTAAGGGTCGCTTCTAATCACATCCTCTCCTTGTTTCAAGATAACTATCCTGAAATGGTCGCTCGCAAGGTAATATTCCTGTTTTATTTCATGAATTTAAAGAATTTGGTGGAGGGTTTTTGGCCTGTGTGGTTGTTCTAGAGACTGATCTCTGTTTGTTTTTGGCCGCTACTTTTCTGGGCTCAGATTTTTATCAATGTTCCATGGTACTTCAGCTTATTATATTCCATGTTCAGCCGATTTCTAACTCAACGAACTAAGAGTAAGTTCGTGATCTGTAAGGAAGGGAATGTGGCCGAGACACTTTACAAGTAAAGTCTCTTACTCCCTATCTTTGTGTGTGTGCTTTATTTCGTTGACTACCGTTAATTTATTCAATACTGCCTATGCCACGTTCTTTGTTTATTCTCTGCTCCTCTTTGCTCATTGAAAGTCTTTCCTGGGTCGTTTGTTTCTTCATCGTTTCAGCATCTTCTGCAAGAGCCTAGAGTTTAAAGATTTGGAGACGGTTTTTTTTTCCTTGCCCACTTACACATTACCCATTTTGGTTCTTGTTCCCTTGTTAATGAAAACTTGGTTCTTTCTCTCTGTTTCTTTTCTGTTTCTGGACAACTCTGTTCCTTATCCCTTTCTTTTTTCATCTATAGGTAGTAATTTCAATTTCACCTTCATTTTTTGTGCTGCTTGGAGTTATGTTTTTGAGGTGGGTTTTGCTTTTGGGGACAGGTTCATTAGGCCTGAGGATGTTCCTGTTCAGTACGGTGGACTGAGCCGACCCAGTGATTTACAGAAAGGTCCCCCAAAACCAGCCTCCGAGTTCACCGTCAAAGGCGGAGAGAAAGTTAATATTCAGATCGAGGGAATCGAGGTTCATTTACTATATCCTCTATTCATTTGTTTGGGTACTAATTTGCATGTATTGGTACAAACATTTCAGGCATAGGCATGTTTGTTTTTGAGATGAGATGAGTTGAGATTAAAGTTAAAAAGTTAAATAAAATATTATTAGAATATATTTTTTAATATTATTTTTATTTTAGGATTTGAAAAAATTGAATTATTTATTTTATTTTATATTAAAAATTATGAAAGTTATAACGATGAGATGAGTTGTTTTCTAAAAACAAACAAATTTAGTGTTAATTTCTAATCACAAGGTTCGAATTTCAAACTTGGGTTTGATCGTACTGTTTTTGGGTAATTAGGCTGGTGCAACGATAACATGGGACATAGTGGTGGGGGGATGGGAGTTGGAATACAGTGCAGAGTTCGTGCCCTGTGCAGAAGGCAGCTACACCATTGCTGTGGAGAAGCCTAGGAAGATGGCAGCATCAGAAGAAGCAGTTTACAACTCGTTCACTGCACGTGAGGCAGGTAAAATGGTGCTATCAGTAGACAACACTGCTTCCAGGAAGAAAAAAGTTGCTGCTTATCGTTACATCGTGCGCAAATCCACTGCCATAGTACCATCTACCTTCGACTATGCTAATTAGTATTAAAGGGTGCTTTGGATTTTTGTTTAGTTCCTTTTAGAGGGGGTTTAGTTAATGGTGTCAGTGTTGTGAACGAACTTAAAAGAAACTCTACTTGATAGTACTAGTGTAATGTATAAAGAAATGGTGTTATTATATTGCCTTGTGTAGAAGAAAAGCAGATAAACTTTGCTTATATCAGTGCCCAGAACTGTTTGTCCGTATCCGTGGCTGTTCCACTAGAGAGATTCTTTTCTGGTACAATTAGGGTTTTGATAGAAGAGATTAGTTGCTTGCACAAAGCACGAAGGAAATTTGCAGGGTGCCTGGTCTTGAAAGCGATTGCGTAATGGGTTGCAATCTTTTGTGTGATAAATCACGATTGTATCATTTATTCAGGGTGTTCGGGGGGTTAGCAAAAGTAGGACTCTCTGGTGTCATTGCATGGTTATGTTTTCTTTCTGACTAGTAGATAATTGTATTTTTCCAATAAATTTGTTTTTTTAACTTTTTACATCATTAAACATCGGGGATTCCTCTCTCTCTCTCCAGCGATAAAAACCTCTCTCCACCACTCACGGATTCCTCTCCGTTCACTGGGCAGAGGGGGTTAGTCCACCCACCCTCCCCATTCGCTGGACCTGTTTTCCGTTTTAGGTTGCCTTTTTATTTTTTCTCCTTTAGATTTCCGTCCATAGCACCGAAATATGCCGATCTATTGTCTTCCAACGTCTTTAGACAGACACGCCCCACCATCAGACTCTCCCGATCTATCAGAAGGCAGAAGAAAATAGCTCAAAAGTGCGGTGTGTATGTCTCATGTGCTAACCTTGGAGAGCCTGATGCTGCCATGCGCGGCACTCTTGTGACCAGTGGCATCAGATCTTCTAGATCCAAACTACACTTTTACTCCTACAGTGGCGCGTGAGCTGCACGCACCGCCACAGTCAATGTTGATCTTTCGTCGATGATTCGACACAGTTTCCGGTTGCTAGTATCCTATGTTTCCGTTTTCCCTAACTAAAGATCAAGTTAAAGTAGTTGTGAAAGTCTCTTTCAGCCAGTCCAAACCAACAAAATGTTGCACATAACTTTTCATTATAGCTTTTAGCTGTAGTATTATAATCTGTTTATCAAACTATGTAAAAACCGCTTTAAGCGACATCCCCTTGCGGGAAATGGGTGGGAGCCAAAGTTTTGGCTCCAAATCTCTTTTTTTTTTTATTATTTTTTTTTATTTCTCGTGTTGTATCTGTTAGCTTTGGAAAGATTGTAGGAGACTCCCACCCCATCGAACTTTATATCCTTTTATCTTTTAGTTCATCTATAATATGCTTACTTGCTAAAAAAAAATCGGGGTATAAAAGTGATCCAAAGTCTTCTTCATGTGGGCTTTAATGGTACTAGAAGTATGCCATGGTGGAATATTCATCATGGTAAAAAACAAGCTCCTTTTTTTCTTATTCTCGTATGTTATTGAAGACTTCTAAAGCCATAATGCAGACTCAAACGTCAAATGATAAAGAAGGTGCATGCTCATTGCTTTTATGTATCGTGTACCTTCCAAGGGGCCCTTCTCTGGTTTTCTTCTGCAACAAAGAAAAATCGGTGGAAAGTACTGTCCAAGCTCTATAATTATAGCCCGTGGTGTTGGAGATCAGGGTGGCACAATGGCAGTGTTTGTCTGATTTCTATAATTACAGCACGTTGCTGGTTTACATTTGGTTTTAATTATGTTCAGGTTTTAGTGAAATAACTTAACTTATCCTTCACCGATGGAAGGGTGGGGTTTTCTCTGTGTCTTCTGAAATTTATGAAGAAAAAAAAAAAATAGAAGATCTCATAAAAATTGTAAACTATTTTGCTAACTTAACGAGTAGGAGATTGAATAAACAAATGAATTTGTTTTATAATGAAAGGGATAATTTACAAAATCATTTAATGGTGTTCAACTGCAAGATACAATTTGACATGAAAATCACTGTGCAAGCGAGCTTCAGCCTCTTCAAACGCTCTGTTTGTTCCCAACCAACTCATAAAGCTGTAAACGCTACAAATCTAATCATTTGAGCGTGTTCTACTCACTCCTACAAGAGCATTACACTTTTTGGTTGAGTTTATTACACTAACCTTGCTATTCACAGATTCAGGGTCTACCTCAAACCTAGTGGACCTAGAGCCTAGAGGCTAGAAGTATCAAGTTATGAGGAGCGGTTCACACTTCCTGGAGTCACTTCAGAGATGGGCTTAGTTTTGAGGAACAAGCATATCACTGTACAGTCATCAACCTTGGAACTCGGATATTTACATCTCCAGGTTGTAACAGCATGATCTACCAACAATTTGGCTGCCATTGATGGTTTCTTTGCAGAAGAAACTATTTTTATAACTTCATTGTTTGTTAACACATCCCATACCTGCAAAAAAAGGCAATCCATCCAATGGCTTTAGTCCTTGAAAGTTTGAAGTTTTGCAAGTGTGATAATCCCTGAATTTAACCATTTAAACCTTTAAATTTGTCTTTCATTAACGCACACTAAACCAAGCTTAATTTTTCTTTGACAGTTGGGTGACTTTTTGAATTATGCTTTTTAAACTCTTACCCCATCGGTTGCTAGAACCACAAACTCATCATTGATAGTGAGGTTCCTATAAGAAACTTCAGGAACTGATATCAGACCACAGTTTTTGAGGCAGAAATCTCCAAAAGCCCTTGACATAGCAAGACCAGGGCAATCTTCATCAGGCATCCATATTCTATAAACATCAGGTTGTCCTTCCACTGCAAAAACTCTGCCTCGACAATTCATTATTCTTTCAGCTTCACCTGAGTCAACATCAGAATTTAAAACAGTGATTTAATTAGACTGAATTTATATAGTTTGCTCATGCATGGAGGAGAGGAAGATAAAAGATGCTAGGTAAAAAAAGACCCACTTGGAACATCTGGTTTCAAGTCAACTGTGAGTTGAATGGGTAGAAGTTGATTATTGTCTCCTCTTGTACAAAGAACTGCTCGAGAATCTCCCAAGTTGGCAATGATCAAGTGGCGACCCTAAAAATAGGAAAATTAATTATATAAAGAACACTCGATTACAATATGTCTCGGACTACATTTGATAAGAGAAAAAAATAAATAAAAAAATAAAAAATTATGTGTGGTGTGTGGTGTAAGGATGATGAGTAAAATTTTTCTAATAAAATTGAGATATCGCCTTTTTTGAATAGTAAAGGTAGTCTCGGATTCTCTTTCTAACTTTGTATCTAACTTACCTGTTTAACTATAGTCACGGCTGTGGTACCACTGCAAAAGCTATCAATGGAGGAATTTAGACAAAGTTCTTCGTCCGTTTCTTTGAAAGATTTAACAAAGCTGCCCTCCCATGAAGCAAGAGATATATTCTGACTATACAGGTTCCTAGGACGATCTTTGATGTCGACGCGACTGTTGCAATTACCACTAGAATCATCGTCGGTATCGGTAACATCAACATCAACCTTGCTATATTTTCTTTGATGACGTTGTGAGATTTTAAGTGCTGCAGAGAGCTTTGAGGGTAGATTGTCACGTACATGGTGTGCAACTCTGTGACCCTGGGGACCATGACCATCGAAAACACCACAGAAGAACATTTCTTTCTCGCCAGACAAATCCTGAAATATACATCTTGTTTAACAAAACAACATATATATATATGTTGGAAAAGTGCTAGAACATATTTAGTTTTCCAGAAAACATGCTTGAATACACAGCTTAATGATCATTGTTCATCAACATTTGGATATATATATATATATATATATAATAAACGCAAAGAAAGTCTGAATCAAACCTAGAAAATTCATCAATCACCACAAACTTAGACGACCCAAAAAGGCTATAAACAAAACTACTTTATAGTATAGATCAGAAAGAAAAATTTAATGTTACCTCCCAAACTGTCATGGCGTCTTGGTTGATCCCTTTTCTTCCTTGCTGGGTGTACATTGATGTAAAGCTAGAAGGTCCTTTCAACCTTATAAGGTCTCCAGCATCTCCACGTCGAATGTCAATCTCTTCACCCGCCTCGTCTTCCTTCCATTCCACAAGATCCCCCATGGACCCTCTACACATGCCATCCTTAGTACAACAGGCGCCCATGAATGGAACCCCACGATAAAAAAGCACCCACCAAAATCCAACCGATAACGCATAAACTCTCGGAAAGACGAACAAGCAGAACAATGGAGGAGGAAATTTCTCAAGGAACTTTTGAATGGATGATGAAGAGTAAAGGAGGAGAGAATTCTGTGGTGAAGAGTTTCATGGTTATATATAGATTAGAGCCAAGAAAACCAGTTTTTATATAGAGGGACGTACAATAATGGTTGACAAAAGAGCCAATCATAATTCAAATGTAAAAAACATGTAGAATTTAACAAACAAGTGGATTTTAAGAGTGAAAAGCGGCCTAGCCTGCTCCTGATCGTTCTATGAAATTAACACAATTGATCTCGACGTGCACGGTGCATGCATGGTCCTCTAAACCCATGGAAATTAAGTTCTTTTTGCTGACAAAATGTTACATACATTTGGGATTTTCGAGCTATATCTAAATTTATACACTAAAAGGGTTAATTAATATTATGATTAAAATTCATTAAAATTAAGAAAAAAAAATCATCTCAAACAATGTGGCATCATATATACCACTATTTCTTAATAAATTATCCTGGGTATATATAAATTTAAAACAATATTTTTCATCGAACAATCTTCTTAAATTAATCCATTGTCATTTTCAAGCACTACCAAAAATCCATTATAGTAATTGAAAATAAATTAATAGCTCAGAAAAAAAGAGAGATGAAAGTAGAATAATTTCTAGTGAAGGCAATAGTTTCTGGCTCATTATCAGGTTGGAATACTCAAATATTATTAATTAAGCCAGAGATGGGCCTTAATTGCGTAAGAAAAATTCTTCTCATCAGTCAGTATTCACCACTCCACATCTAACACCCTATGAAAAATACCTTCACACCATATGAAAAAGCTATAAGTGAGGTGTGTGAGTAAATAGTAGCTGATGCATAGTATTTTCTCATTGCATAAACCTCATTAATTTGATCCTATTTTTTTATTTTTATTTTTATTTTCGAAGCAAGCTACTTTAAAAAAATATTAAAAATGCTAATATATACAAGAGTTAGCTACATGAAGAAGTGGAAGGGGAACCTTTCCAACAAAAACAACAAAATTGATGAAACGTTAATATATATATATTGTCGCACAAGATTAAGATCATCATGAAGAGAGATGCACCATTTTTATTCTTGTTTGTTTTCTGTGGATCTCACAAAACCCACACTTTTTCGCGCTTTCCCGTGAAAACAACCCCTATATTATATGTCCCATTGATTTATCGAGCCTGCATGCCCTTCATATTTCACTGGCATTTTTGTCTGTAGCAGAAGCAATCAATAATAAAACCAACTCCCATCAATGCTTCTCTGGCACCATTAAGATACTGAAACGGTTTCATTTCGTATCATTTCATCATTATAATTTTTTAAATTTTTAAATAAAATATAATAAATAATTTAACTTTTTCAAATTCTAAAATAATAATAATATTTAAAAATAATATTCTAACAATATTTTATACAATTTTTATCTAAAACCATCTTATTTCATCTTACTATCAAAACGAACCCTAATGAACTGGTGTCCATAACCACAGCACCTCAAGTCGACTTCAATAGTGAGGAGCTCAAATAGCCTCATACACTCATATTTCAACCATATATCCGGTACCATTTCTAACTAGGGATGTAAATAACGACTAGTGGGTGGTTAAGTTTTATTTAATTAATATTTATTTAGAGAAATGATAGTTGTAGTCGTAAGTGTGTAAATATTGTACAATCACTTTAAAAAAATTAAATAAATACGGGACCCATATGAAAAAAAATTAATTTTTTAATAGTAGACCCCACTCGTTTTCAAAGCGACTATATAATGTTTGCACACTCCACGACTGTATGTATCATTATTCATTTATTTAAGCACTAATCAAGCTCGATTTATTATTGGGTTACAATATTATATATTAAAAACAACTCATTTTTCGCAAAACGAGTTTAAACTTTATCACAAACTACTTAGTCTTAATATAATAGATTATTTATATTATATCTTATAACTTTATCTACAATTTTTTAACAACTAACTTTTGCTTTTGGTAAATATGTTTGTATAGTGTATATATATATATATATATATATATATATCAAGGATCATATTCACAAGAATTCAAACAACACTAATAGTATTATGAATATCATTTCCTCTTTCGTTTAAATACTTAATATACTCTTATTATAAAGTTAAGAAAATGCTATAAAAATGATAAAGTTATTTAAATTATACAAGTCAAGCCGAGCAATATAAAATTAAAGAAAAGATACTTACAACCGTGAATTGCGTAACCGTCGCGTAATCGCTTTGAAAAAAATGAATAAAATATAGAACCCACATGAAAAAAATTAATTTTTTAATAGTGGACCCCACTCTTTTTCAAAGCGATTACGCGGCGGTTACGCACTTCACGGTTATATGTAGAATTACTCATAAAATTATATCGTTTAATAACCGATCTTGAATGACTTATTAAACGAATAGAATCAAATATGAGTTTGGTCAAGTCCATTTTGAACGATTTATTAGTCGTATTGTTTGTTTACATCCCATTCCACCAATATGCAAGACCCATCCCATTGACAACGTTGTTGTGAAAGCCCTTTGCTCAATTATCACTTATTTTAGCTTCTCGTAGTTTTTTTTTTTCCTCCTAAGCAAATAATATCCACTAAAAATGGCAAAAGAGGGGTGGAGTGTTCCAATCTAAAAAAAAAGTGAGAAATGGAAGCAAATAAAATTAATAGATTTTTATGTATTCCTTGCATACTCCACTGATGTGATTGGCTAAATGAGTTATTTTATATTAAAAAAAAGTGACACAACCAATCATATTAATAGAGTGTACAAAGAATATACAGAAGTGACTGTACATAATTTTTTTGAAATTAATAATGCTTCAATCTCAGCTTTATTTGGCAGCTTAATTCGTTGGATAGATCCATGATCTTTGCCAGAGATAGCGTACACTGATTCTCGAATCACGTATATTAGGCATTTGATGTTTTTCGAGGTGTGTGGGTTGCAACGCTGGTGGTTGGAGAATGGTAGCAACGGTTGATTTCATTCTATTTGAGATCCGAGAAAGTGGATGGTCAATGTTGGACAACATGCAGTGGTGGCGCATGAGCTTCGTACTCTTGTCTTTTTGAATCCCAGCTGGCTCCTCTAGTTTCGTAAATCGGCAGCTTACAGTTATTTCAGTTGGAGAGAAATTCACAACTTCTTAACGCTCCACAAAGTTTTTTTTTTTAGAGGGTTAAAATAAAGAGTATTGCTACTGTGCTCCTAAATTATACGGATGAATTTGCTCCTTCGACGTCCCATTGCCATGTGGTGGCCACATTAGCCAATATTTTTTTTTTTAAAAAAAGAAGAAGTTAAAGAACATACCCCATTTGAACGAAACCCTAAAACCACTCCCCCTCATCCCTCACCCTCCCTCCATCACTCACGTCCCAAAACCAGCGACTCGAGGCAACATCCACCAGCGATCCTTCCATCTGCATGGCATAGTTCCATTTTCGGCAGAGCTCCAGTGCCACCCATCGAACCACTAACTAGTACATATTCCGAAATGAGGATCACTAAGACCTTGTGTTGAAGTTTATGTGATGTGCTTGGCCCTTGCTTTCTAAGTTTATCCATTTCATTCTTGGCTTAACTACCTTTTTCATCCTAATTGGGGTTGGTACAAGAAACCAGAAAACCGATCGAGACAGACTCAGACCGGCAGTCGGAGTCAGGAACCGACCGGAACCGATCGGGATGCGGTGAGAATTTGAAGAAACCGACACCGGTCCGGTTCAGTCCCGGTTTGAACTAAGTTCAAACTGGTGAACCGACCGATTAAAACGACACCGTTTCACTTAAGTGAAACAGCGTCGTTTTATAGAAACCGTGTAGAAAAATAAAATTAAATTGAAGTCTGAAACGATGCTTAATCCTTTCCCCCCGGCAAGGGCCCGGTCTTCTTCTTTTTTCATTTTTGTTTTTCTCTCTCTCTCTACGATGGCAACGACACATCTTCTCGAGCCCTCTAAGCCCAGCCTCCAGCAACAGCGAGCCTAGCCTCCAACCATCCCTCTCCATCGTTCCTAGTCCCAGCAAATGGCATCGTTCTCTCTCCCCCTCTCTCTCTTTCATTCTCAGATTCTCTGCACCTATTATTTTGTTGATTTTGTTGTGAATCAATCTTGTGATATTTATTATAAGATTTTCTAGTTTTTTGTTGTAAATCAATCTTGTGAATCACTGAATCTCTGTGTTTTTCTCTCCCTCATTCCTCTCTCTTTCATCGCACCACCGACGACGCTGGCAAACTGACAGGAAGAAAGCCGAGAACGACGTCGACAGTTTTTTTCCCCTTCACCAACCGGTTTCGGTTGAGATGTTGGTATTTCAGCAAATCGGTACAGTTTCAATTTTGGACCAAAACCACACCAAGACCTTCGATTTTCACTCCTAATCCTAATAAATGAAATATCGATACAAAAGGATGCCAAAAAAGGGTGATTCTTCCGGTTGCAAGAGGAATACCAAATGGAAGATGAGCCGGTTATTCACACTTTTCTGACCATTTGTAACTTAGAAGTGGACCATGTGCAGAACTGTGGGCTTCATAATGATATGGAATGTAGTCTCTACTTTTCAAGTCTATAGCAGTCTTATGCTCCTGTTTAGATAGTGAGATAGAGATAAGATAAGATAATTTAATTGAAAATTAAAATTATTTAAAATATTATTAGAATATTATTTTTTAATATTATTATTTTTTTAAAATTTAAAAAAATTGAATTGTTTTTTATATTTTATGTGAAAATTTAATAAAGTTTTAAATATGAGATAAAACCGTTTCTGTATCCAAAATGGACCTTACTTGTCAAAACAAATCGAGAAATAGAACGTATATAGCAGTCTCAAGTAAGAGACAAGTTATTGGTAGGGGTTAGTGGGTTACTTTGAAATATTGCAGGTTTGGCAAGTGAGATACAAAATTCTCATCTCATCATTATAATTTTTTCAAATTCTTACACAAAATATAATAAACAATTCAACTTTTTCAAATCTCAAAACAATAATAATTTTAAAATATAATATTTTAAATTTTTATCTAAAATAAAAAATTCTCTTCTTACTATCCAAACCCGATATTGAACTTTTGAATTCATCTCTCGGACAGAATCAGAGAACCTAGGGTTTCTGGGTTTGTCTCATTTTTTTTTGTAAATAATTGCTGACATGGCCCCCACGTGGCAAGGCAACATCAAGGGGGCAAATCCATCGGTATAGCTCAGGGGGCACCGTAGCTTTTTCCTAAAATAAATTTTGCTTCTTGTAGTTACTTGCTAGAGGTATATGCTCATTGCTCACAACAGGGGCAAAGAATCTGTCCGCCACCTTGACTTGATCATGATCGTAAATTCCAAGTGTAATATGACGTCCAGATTTAGACTAGAGTAGAAACCATTGTACATGTGGCTTGTTACTTGTGACTCCATCCATATACACATCTTTTTTTAAACTCAATACCACATCTGTACTACTACAGTTGCACCATTTCTTGAGCTTCCCTATCACTGGCCAGATTCTGCGGCATCACACGCATTGCCTGCCATATATTGGAGCTGGTTGCAGACTGCAACAAGATCAAACCAAATATGCACCTCTGCACTATAGTCACTAAAAGAATGTAATGCATTCAACGGGAATTGGAAGTGCAGCATGCTGCAACCCTATAGGAACATTCATATTCTAGTTCACATATAAGTTTGTGAATCAAACTCAATACTCTGCTATATAGTTCTCTTGTGCAAAGCAATCACCCGATGCTTGTAAAGAAAGACAATCTTCATGATCTAATTTTGAATCCCATGTATAAGATCATTCTTATGGCCAAGTTCCCTATAGACACTGAAGATATGACCAATTTAGGAAGGTCACTGTTGAGAGTGGCATTTCCCAATTGTTAAACAAGCACACATCCATATAAACTGGGCGTCTTAGATTCGAAATTCAGCATTCACACTCTTTGGGTAAAAGGACCGAGAAAATTTCGCCTGGAATTACCTAAGAACCTGAGGTGCACTTGCGGGACATTCTTTGCAGAAGCCCCACGCATTCCATGGATTAAGAATTTAAGATCATTAATACTTGGTGACGGTAAAAAAAACAACCACAATATTCTCAAAACTCAGGCTTTGATTGCCACAACCATGAAACTAAACTGATTCGCAAAGGTTTCTAGCTGTTCAAAACGCAAAAAAGCACACCAATGAGTAGACTTATCAAAGGATATGTGACTTCAGATATCTCACTTCCAACAAACCAAGGTGAGCAACGTAATGCAGAATAAGTTACTCAAGCAAAAATAAACACCATCAGCATTCACCAAGGAAGCAAATCTGGAAATTTAGGACCTGTTTAGGATTGTGGTAGAAGTCTTAAAAAGTGCTTGAATAGGTTTAAAAGCTCTTTAATAGAAAAATTAGGTTGTTTGGATGTTACGTATCAAAGCATTTTTAATCTCAAATAAGCTAAAAACTACGTTTGAGGAAAAGTATTATTTTGAAGCTTTTTCTCAAAAGTGATTTTCCAAATAATGTGGAACATAATTCGAATTTTAAAAAGACTGTTAATGGATGAAAATACCTATACAACTTTCAAATAATTACAACTTTCAAACTTTAAGAGATATGGTCATTATTTTTTAAAATTTAAATAATCGTCATTTCTACATTAGAAAGGACTAATTTAATTTGTTTTTAAACAAATGTAACATGATTGAAAGTGCTTTAAACATATAATTACCAAACAAAAAATAACTTTTTAATGGTAGAACTTATTACTAAGTTATATAAACCCTCAAGCTATAAGCTATATTTCTCACCGCAATCACAAACATTCACTTAGAGCTAAAAGCACTTTGAAAATGTGTTCAGCTCTACTCGTACAATACTACAATGGCTAATAGCCTAATGGAGTAAATTTTTTTTTTTTTTTTTAAAGACAAAGGGACCCTTTAAAATCCAAGTTCACATAAACGACAATTGAGGCCAACGAAGAACATTGAACAAATGAAATTTTCATTTCCAGCTACAACCCTCTTACATCAAAAGTAAAATTCTTGATACAATTAAATACAAAAACTACAAGTGTTTCATTTGTAATATAAAGAAATTTTTAAAAAATGCTGTTAAATAAAGAAACAATTGTTATAAGAGGATTATTGTTCTTACCGGCTACCACCATTGATGAACAAGAACTCCACTTTGCCTGAGCGAAGTAAACAGCTCCAAGCACTGGCCATAAGTTTTCTCATATTTGGAACTCCTCTGGCCAGGGCAACATCTCTGCCACCTATTGTAATGACACTCGAGAAATATCTCATCAATCAAGCAGATCGCCCCGGTCTCAAACAACCTTGGAATCAAATCGAATTCGGTCCCTTCGACGTCCATCTTCATCACCACAAAGTCCCTCTCTGTCACTGTGTTCTTCAACCAATTCGCGAAATCAAACCCCTGAATCATATTCACATCCCCACCATTATTACCACCACCACCAGAGGGTTGAATCCTCCCCATTCCTCTACTATTATTATTGCCATTCTTGCCCGGGTCTCGATTAATCTCAAACAACAATGTCTCATTCCTCACCCACGCAGCGTAAGGCAACAGCCTAACCGCTTTCTTCAAGCTATATTCTTCGTGAAATGCCTTATCAGCTTCGACAGCATACACTTCAAAGATCTTATTCTGTTTTGGATATTGCTTCTTGAACCAACTTCCAATGCTAGACCCATAACTTCTAGCCCCAACATCCACATACACATACCTATTCTTAAAGCTAATATCAGCCATTGACGTTAGATATTTTATGTTCCTTACGTTCCTCTTCAACGTGATCCACGGCTTCAACGGCTCTTCCATGATCAACGGCTCCGCGTTCTGTACCAGTTCTTGCTTATGCTCCGGAACCCAGCACTTAGTCTCCGAATAGTCATTGGGTTTGGGTTTCTCATCCGCTCGAAGGCCAAGTATTTCAATCTCCTTTTTCAGGACAATTTCGCGTATATAAGGCATCAACGAATCAAGGCCATCTATTTCGTGGGATTTGATTAACTTGCAAGAGTTGAATAACTCAAGGAAAGAATTCAAACTATACGAATCTTTGGCTTCAATGTGGAACACCGCAAACCCTTCGGGTTTCAGCGTCCGTTCGATCTCCGACGCCAACTCCAACGGCCGAGACACCTGGTCGAGACGACTCCCACCGGAGAACACGAAGTCGAAGGTATTGTCGTCGAATGGGATTCGGTTAGGAAGGGCCTTAATTACCAAAGGCCGTGACGCTTTCTTGAAAATTCCAACCGAGTCCTCAACCCCAACCTGTTTCAGAGCGTAGACGTCCTGTCCGATAGGGGTCTGTACGCACAGGGACTTCGAGTCCTCCGATAGGTAGCCTTCAGATATCAGATCCTGGAAGACCGAGGAGTAGAAATTGACGGCCTTTATCCAACCCTTGCTGGTGTAGAGATCCGACCCGTTGGTCGTCTGTAAGGCGCCGTTAGCAGCAATAGCAGAGGCTCCAGGGCCGGCACCGGAGATAATGAAATTGAAAGTCTCCGGCAAGGAGAAGAAGCAAAAGTCGACGACCTTACACGACTCGCCGGTAATCGTAACAACGTAGGCGAATCGGACGACAATGATTAGAACACCGAACAAGAGCAACCGGACCAGAATGTTCCTCAGGGACCCGGGCTTGCCTGTGGCAGGCTCCATGACTGCTAATGTTGCACCCTGTCTCAAAAAATAAAATAAAAAACTCGCAAAATCGAAGGCACTAGAGAGAAAGAGAGATAGAGATGATGAATTTAGCGAGAGCAGAAGCGAGCGGAGGTGTGGTTGGCTCCGATTAAGGATCTTCGGTGGGAGAGGTGGTTACAGATTGAGCAATGGAGAGCAGAAAAGGGGGCAAAACAGCAATACATGTTTGCTGTGCAGTGAGAGTGGATTCTCTTAAGGGTTAGTGAGGAGGTCCGCGACCATGGCGCTTCCTTTCAGTCGCTCTCCAGAAGAGTCTGGTTCAGTGTAGGAATTAGGAAAGAAAAAGCTGAGTAGGAGTTGAACCAAGAAGAACGCGGAGGGAGGGAGGGATGACCGGAATAGCCGGTTTCCACGCTTAATGTTATACATAGTTGTAATCGTTTAAAAAATAATGATACATACAGCCGTGGAATACGCAAAAGCCGTGTAGTTGCTTTGAAAAAGAGTGGCTTTCACTATTAAAAAATTAGTTTCTTTTCATGTAGATTCCATATTTATTCACTTTTTTTAAAGTGACTGCACGATACTTGCACACTCACGACTGCAAGTATCATTTCTCTTTAAAAAAATAATTATAATTATTAAAAATTTATTTTATTTTATATTTACTTATTTTTTAAAATAATTACGCAACATTCACAATTGCAAATCCTGATGAATAAATAAGATTTTAAATATTTCGCCATTATTACTTCTCTAAGACCATTGGTATTGGCTTCTTCAAAAGTTAATACATCTTTAAAATTTTAAAAAAAGTAAATAAAATGATCTACATTAACTTCTTCAAAAGGTAAAAGTTTAAACTATTAATTACAATAATTTTAAGTACAATTTGAAGATGTACTGTCCATCTTCAAAAGTAATATTTTATTATAAAAATTACTCTAACTGTTTTGCTTTTCAGTTTTCATTTTTCACAGTTTTCACTTCTCGCAATGTCCTTTTACTTTCATTTTTGTGTTCAATTTTAAAATATATGAAGGAATAAATATTATTATTAATTAATTATAGTTAGTGTAATTATAAAATATAAAAAAAAAATTAAAAAATTATTATTAAAAAATAATATTATATTATTATTTTGATTAATCCGAATTATTATTAGAAAAGTTTTAGATTTATGAAAAATATATAATTTTCATCAAATCTTAAAGATGAATTTGATAAAACCAATAATAATACTCTAATGAGAAATCGAATTAGCCCTACAGATTCAACCAATAGTTAATAATCCTATATATCCTATCCTATTCGTGCATTTCAATAATTTAAATATTAGTTTGTGAAATAATTTTAATAGAAAAATGTTGTTTATACTTTCGATTTTTCTTATATATCATATGTCAAATGTTGAAAATTGTAAAAATTTTAGAATTCAAAATTTGATCAGTACTCTTATTAATATATATATATATATATATATATTTATTTATTTATATATAACCTCACGCACCTTTTGGAAAATGATAGCCGTACAATCATTTTTAACAATAATAAATATCTTAGTCATAAAAAAATTTAAAAAATAAATTTATAAATTAACATGACTTAATATAGTACGTTAAATTATAAAAATATTTTTATTATAAAATAAATCTACCGTATCATATAAATTTAGATAATATTATGAGTTTATTTTATGAGAAATTCTATTTACAGTCACCACTTGAGAACTGTATGTGTAGGTCTTTTATTAAATAAGAAAAAATATAATTTTAAAGATAAAATGAGTAATCCTACATACAACCGTGAAGTGCGTAAACGCCGCGTAATTGTTTTGAAAAAGAGTGGAATCCACTATTAAAAAATTAATTTTTTCCATATGGGTCACATGTTTTATTAATTTTTTTCAAAGCGATTACGCGGAGGTTGCACAATTCACGGTTGCAAATATATTTTCTCTATTTGTGGATGTAGGTTTGTAGCTTTGAAGGGAAAATACAACGATGGAGACACACATGATGGATTCGGTTGGCTTACAAGACCGCAAAGTATCGTTAAGGTTCCGTTTGGATAATGAGATGATATGAAATAATTGTAAATGAAAGTTGAATATTATATTTTATTTTTTTTAATATTATTATTGTTTTAGAATTTGAAAAAGTTGAATTATTTATTATATTTTGTATGAAAATTTGAAAAAATTATAATGATAAAATGAAATGAAATAAAACCGTTTTTATATCCAAACGGGACCTAAATAAATTTTTTTAATACTGCTAGCAGGCGTACCGCTAGCATATTAAAAGATTTTCTAATTTTTTTTATTTTAATCTTTATAATCATTAAGTAAAAAAATAAAAAATAATTAAGCGTTAATTTTGAACAGTAACTTTGAGTCCACCAAAATTTTATTTTTATTCTTTTTTATTTTCTTCTTGGGATAGTTACCGTTGTTTGGATTTAGGTTGACGGTAAACACGCCGCGCAGCTTTTAAAGCTTCAAACACGTCACGTGTATTGCTCTGGGATTGGTAGCTTATACTCACCTCATCTAGCTATTTTTATTTTTTTCATTTTAACTTATTAAAAATAACAAAGAAACTTTAGTACCTTCAACTTCAAATCCACATTTGATCAGTCCGAGCATCTACGATGTGTTTGAAAAGTGAAATTATGATATTACTATTTATAAATTACTTATTAATTTTTTATTACTATTTATAAATCATTTGAGATCAACTCAGCATCTAAACGGTAATCTTAATTCTATTATTTTCGTATGGAAAATAATTTACACATAATACTTTTTACAATACTTTATATAACTATGTTTTAAATGTGAAATATTTTTGTAAAATACTTTATAAAAATAACATCATTTTATAAAAATATTATTATTTTATAATATTATTATATAATATATTGTATATTGTATAATGTGTTATGTATATATCATTATTCTTTTAAAGAGTTTTTATTTTTTGAAGGATGCATTGGATTTGAGTCACTAACACAAAGGATGTGGCAGACCAATGAGATTCGTATAGTGTTTCACTGTCCCTCCCTGGCCTCCTCCCTCGTTGAAGCCAGCTTTTGATTGGGACTTCGGCTAAGTAACCTCTCAATCCCATCCCTATCTTATTGCACTAAAATGACTCCTCTCCATTACTCCATCCGTTTATTTATTATTACTCAACTTCTACAAATACCACTACGCAATATTACGACTCAAAACTCCATTAGATTACACCAAAATAAATTATTTTTTTATTTATAGAATGGATATGGTTTGAATTGGAACTTGATACAAATACAAGTACTGTTTTTATTTATAAATAGTAGTGAGTTAAGTAGTGGAGGAAGTTATGTGAGGCTCATCTAAATTGAGATTAAAGTGTATTTGGATGTTAAAATGAATTTAATACTTTTTTATGGAAAGTTAAAAAAAGTTGTGGATCTCATGTGTAAAGAGATTTTGAGTTGAGATGAGTTTAATAATTTGAGAGTTGGGTGTTTTATGTTAGATTTAGTTTAAAATTAGATTGAGTTCAGCTGAATTTTACAACCAAATACAGTCTTTTAAGAATGGTTAGAGTGAAAGTGTTTTAGAATTTATGATTGAAAATTGCTGGGAGCAGCCGCACATTGTGCCATCCCAGGCAAATTTTTTTTTTTTTTTTCTGATGTGTTGAGGATGTGGGCTGCAGCAAGTATTTTCCCTTTATGATTATATAGAAAATGAGGATGGAGTTGGTTCTAGATCGAGGGGCCAGAAAAAGAAGGGAAAAGCCATGGTCCTCCAAAGCACTATTAATAACGAGTTTTGGCACCCAACAGGTAGGGTAGGAGGTACCCCGAAATGTATAAAAAATGCGGCCACACCCCCACCGGTTTCAACGGCATAATCTTGCGCGTTCCAAGAGACGCAAAAGAAACAGAAAAAACTCTGATAGTGGTGAATTTTTTCCTTTTCTTTCTTTTATAGAGTTGGGCTCACTTTCCACTTTCTTTTATGATCACCGCCGGTCACGGTTGACTTTTGACGAAGTATCATGTGAAGATTTTATTTGTGAAGTAATACATCCACATAAAAATTTTATAAAAATAAATATATGAATTAACATAATTTTATATGATATATTATATTTATTTTATAATAAAAATAATTTTATAATCTAATATATTATATCAAATCACGTCAGTTTGCAGATGTATTATTATAAAATATGTTTGTGATTAAGAAATTTCTCTTTTACACATGCCACTCCATAGCCACTAATATCCATATTCTAGGTAAATGACGAAAATGTTACAAAAAATACTTTATATTTGATAAAAAATACTTAGATTTGGTTCAGGATTAGGTTTAACTTAAAACCTAACCATCCGCCATCTCTCTTTCTCTCTCTTTGACTCTTCCTCCCTCCCCAGTCGCTATCTCTCTCTCTCTCTCTGACTCTTCCTCCCTCCCCAGTCGCTATCTCTATCTCTCTCCCTCTCGTTGGCGCACTGGCGCCCTCGTTCTCTCCTCAATCTCCTCTCCTATTCTCCTCCTCCTCCTTCTTGAAACACGAAAATTGAATGGTCGTAGAACCACAACCACTCATGGCCATGGTTTGCGAAGAGACCCACAACCATTTGTGGTTGTGGTTCTTTGCTGGTTTGCTTAGATCTATTATTGTTTTATTATTTTTCGATTTTTTGTAAATGGATAAGGATTTGCAGTAGATTTGTTGTGGATTTTCGGTTGTTTTGGATTTCTTCAGCGTTTTCCAATTGTTTTTAACTTTTTCGTTATGGGTGGGCGGTAAACAAGGTGGGGCAGAAGGTCATGGGAGCCAATACGCCCTCGGTGTCCCGATGGGGGCACCCCCTAACCGGGGATGGTGTCAGGCTATGGGGGCCCAAAATATCCCCCAGCCCATGTAGGGCGGGGTGGGGGGCCCTATCCTCCACATGCCGACACAATTTCATGTTAACTATTCTGGCTACCACCATCCAAAGCTACTTATTTAACTATGTTGCCACTTTCCTTAACCAAATATTTTGAGATGGAGGAAGTTGATCTATCTTTCAGACATTCTAGAGTAGAAAAATACAATTCAAAACTATCAACCATCGTCTTCAGTAGTGGCAACATAGTTCACTTGGCAGATTGTTCAAGATCGTCGCTTCAAAAAGCCCCCCTTTCAATCTTTCAAGAATAATTGCAATAAGGTGTTTTGTCGGGAAACCCTACCACCTCCTCATCTATCTTAACCCTTTTGATTAATGAACAACATGTTTAAAAAAACATTATTCAAGTAACATGTTTAGTTTTAGGAACATGTTTTCCTCTAATCTCTTTAAATATTCAATATATTCTCCTTATAAATATAGAGATACTACTATATGAAATAATACATATCAAGTTATTCAAGTTAATAAGAACTCGCACGAGTTGCTAAACTTTAATTTTGTATTAAATTATTTTGTTTAATAATCAATCATAATTTTGTATTCACAATCGATTCATTTAATAGATGAAGTGAGCTAAACTCGAACTTGATTGAACCAAGCTCGAGTGATTTGCTTAGTAGTCTTGTTTATTTACAATTCTAATCCCGTCAACAAAATAAGATATAAGTGATATAAGAACGTAGAATATAACATTTTTCTAACTAAAAACTCTGCCGAATGAAAATATTTTTTATTATCTAATTAATGTATATGCATCAAAACTAAAAATCTCTCAAAGAAAAAAAAAGACCAATTGGGATTCATCGAATGGATATGGATAGATCCAATGATGAGACCCCTACTTTCCTACCCGCCGATAATGCATGCAAATAATTAAAACATTTAATCATGAAGCTCAAGAATAAGCTAGCATGTGCATGGAAGCATGTGATTACAATGATTTATGAAATGAAACCAAGCCGGCCCTCTTCTACAACATGAAAATCATTAAAGAATGACCTATTAGACAGGTAGAGAAAAAAAGTTCAAATATATCTTAATTCAGATTTGAAAAATTATATAAATTCTGTGGCCGTATTTTAAAGCATATCATGATTGTGATATTAAATATGCATTTAAATTCCATAAATCTCATCTACTGCATGAATTGATGATGAAATTGATTAACATGGTACTTATTCATATGATGTGGTAAAAAATCTCAAACTATAAATGTTTAATGATAAAGGAAATCACTTAAATACCTTTCTTTGCGAAAGGTATCCATTGATTTAACCATCTCAATTACAGTTCTAAGATGTATAAGTTTTGCGTATTTTCTTTAGAAAAATTTGTGACTCATAAGAAAAAATCAGTCTTTTTTTTATTTTAATAATGGATTCTACTTTTTTTCAAAAGCAGTGTACAAAACATACAGTTATCTAGTATTGCTCTTAACTTTTATGATTAATAAAGAACGATTAGAAAAAAAGAAACAAAGGGCCCACGCAAGAATATGATTCTCAAAGATTTGAAAAACATGATGCAGTCTCATTATCTATACTATGTATAATCTTGAAGTAATTATTCGATAATTTTGGCTCATTATATGATTTTAGAATAATATAAGTTTATCATATAATATCATGTAATTAGATGTGAATGGAAATGAAAATAAGATTAATTGTCGAAACGATCTTGAAAAAAAAGAGAATTTAATTTTGTAGACATCATCTAAATAAAATTTGGAATTATGTTACGTACAATTTATATTTTTACATACTCTACTGATATGATTGATTAATAAATTATTTTAAATTTTTAAAAAATGATGTAGTCAATCACATTAATAAAAGAGAAATGATAGTTGCAATCGTGAGTATACAAATGCCGTAAAATCACTTTTTAAAAAATTAATAAATACGAGATCTACATGAAAAAAATTAATTTTTTAATATTTTTTTTAAAGTTATGTATTTTACAATTGTATGTATCCTTATTATTAATAAAATACGTAAAATTCACTGCACCTAAAATTTGTTTTTTGTAAAATTTGTCATTTTGGAAGCACCGAAACTATAAATGGCTCCACGTGAATGACGAGGCCGGGAGGGGCAGCTGTCGTTGTTAGACGCAGCAGCAGTATATGTTACAGCTAAGAGCTAACATTCCTCTTGCAGGAGTGGTTGAGATGGATGTAGTTGTGGTTTGGACTACAGATTGGGTTGGATAAATGCAGGTTTTTTCTGGACCTTAATTTCAAGGGCGATGATGCCATGTCAATGTGCATTCCATTATTCTAGAGCTAGCGTCCAGGCAACAGCCATCGCCTAGCTTGGCCGGAAGGCAATGATATACACAAGACACCCGACTCCCTCAATTTGGTTTGCAGAAGTACGTGCACATGATCCTGTTAAGGATTTATCCATATATATCTTCTTTAGCAAAGAGAACCATGAAAGTAATCCCTATATATGATGTCGTGTGAATAATTATAATAAATAGGAAAATACTTTGAACACAAATAAATTACATAAAAATAATCTAGTAAATTGACGTGATTTAATATAAAATTATTTTTATTATAAAATAAATTTAATGAATTAGATAAAACCACATCAACTTGTAAAATTATTTTTATGTAATTATTTTTGAGAATGTAACACTTTTCATTATAATAACTTAATGTTGATCAAATGGATTAAGACCTCGTTTGGTTATACAGACGAGATAAAATATTATTAGGATATTATTCTTTAATATTATTTTCTTAAGATTTGACAAAGTTAAATTGTTTATTATATTTTATATGAGAGTTTGAGAAATTATAGTAATTAGATGTGATGAGATAAAATAATTTCTGTAACTAAAAGAAAGTTATAGTAATTAGATGAAATGAGATAAAATAGTTTGTGTAACCAAATCACGCATGAGTTTCCATGCAGATTATGTATGTATGGTGTTACAGTCATCGAAAAATTTTATCGATTTGTCCCGACAAGGCATTGGTCTATTTTTTTCATATATTTTTTTTATACCTTCGAATATTTAAAAAAAGATTTACAACATCATAAAATATAATTTCTTAATCATTAAATAAAAAAATAAAAAGAAAGAAGAAAAAGTATGTAAACTCACTATGAAGACTCACTATGGAGACCTGTGTAGTGATAAATATATAATATTTTATATAATATTTTTTACAATACATATTATAAAATAAAAATATTTTTATAAAATAATATTAACTTTTTAAAATATTTTTATTTTTAAAACATTATTATATAAAGTATTGCGTAAAATATTTTTGATGAGACATATCATCGTGACATAAAAGTTGATACACCATTTTATATCGGCAGCATCTTCAGCAGTTCAATCACATCAATCGATTTTACCAATCTTTGGGTAGGATATATGTATTCTAATTGGCTTTCCCTGCACTCTTAACATTGTCCTTGTCGGCATTGATTTCGGGATACAAACTATCAACCCAACCAGAAAAGGACGATGATAGGCTTCAACTGGTTTGCAACCGCCAACAGTTTATAATTAAGACAATAGAAAATGAAAACAAAAGTTAGGTTTGTACAGTAATTTGAGATGAGTTGAAATAAAAATTAAAGTTGAATAAAATATTATTATAATATTATTTTTTTAATATTATTATTATTTTAGAATTTGAAAAAGTTGAATTATTTATTATATTTTGTGTGAGAATTTATGAAAGTTGTAATGATTAGATGTGATGAGATCCAAACCGAGCCTAAGTTTGGAGAGTGAGATGAAATGAGAATTTTGTGAATAATACTAAGATAATTTATAAATAATAGCGAGATAATTTAAGTTGAGTATTTTATTGAGTTTTGAGAAATGAGAGAGAAAAATTTGAATAAAAAATATTATAAAGTTAAAATATTATTAGAATATAATTTTATAATATTATTTTTATTTGAAAATTTGAAAAAATTGAATTGTTTTTTATTTTTTGTTTGAAAGTTTGGAAAAATTGAAATGATTAGTTTGAAAATTTTATAATAATTAGTTTGAAAATTTTTATTTGGATTATGTTTGAGAATGAGATGAGATGATATGAAAATTTGAGATGAGATCTATTTTCAATCAAGCCCTAAATGTACTTAAGAAAAATTTATAAAAATTTTACTTCTCCACACGTCAATCATTATTGATATGTTGAAAATTATAAAATTATGAAATTTAAAATTTAAAATTTCAAAAGCAAACTAATAAAATGAATTTTATAAGTAAAATTGTAAATACATATAGCACAACTCATAAAAAATATCTTGCAAAATTATAACATACTTTTCATATAATTTATTTATTTATTTTTTCATTATCTAGGTTGTAAACTGATTGTGAGTATAAGGCAATTATTATTCATCAGAAAAAGCATGTACCTGAGAATTAGAGTTGTAATTCTGTATATAAGTCTACTATGTAATAAACTATTTAATTTATTAAAAAATTATCTATTATATTTATTAACTATGTATCAATGGTGGAATAGCGAGTGTTCATTGAATTTGTTACATTTTTTTATAGGGATGTCAATTGAGTCTATTGGATTTGTTTCAGTTGATGCAACCTATATACATAAATTGGTCTTTTTATGTATATAGGTGGTTTTGGTTTAACCCGACCTAACACAATCATGTAAGAAGAAAGAGAAAATATAGTTGTAGTCGTGAGTACGTAAATACCGTATAATCATTTTAAAAAAGTAAATAAATATTAGATTCACATAAAAATCAATTAATTTTTTAATAATAGACTCTACTCTTTTCAAAATAATTACACGACGTTTGTACATTCCACGACTATATGTAACATTGCTTTTTTAGCAAAACGTGGCAAATTAATGATTCATGGGTTGATTCTAGACGTAATAATCATAATGACTTGAGCGACTTTTTTAGCTTAATGGGTCACTAGGAGCCATCTCGTGAACTCACGGATTGATTAGACTCGTCTCAATTAATAATCGGGTCATATTCGAATGATTCTACCCTAATTCAAAAGATGTCGATTATTCATAAGAAGTGTGTAAAAAATTGTCATCCCTAATTTTTCATAGCTTTACATGCTATGCAGGTAGTTTTTCTTTATAGAATAGTAGGATGATGACCAGTGAGAGTTCTTGTTTAAATTATTGATAGATAATATTGATCCATTTAATATAAATACGAGACATTTTTATTGTATTTTTAGAAATGAATGTTATAATCACAAATAGATATATAAAAGTAATATCACAAACTGACGTGATGTTCATATTAATCTGTTATATATATTTTATAATAAAAATAATTTTATAATTTGACTAATAATATCAAGAGTAATTCTATATACAATCGTGAAATGCGTAACTGTCGTGTAATCGTTTTGAAAAAGAGTGGGGTCTACTATTAAAAAATTAATTTTTTTCACGTGAATCCCATGTTTTATTCATTTTTTTCAAAGCGATTACGCGGCAATTACACAATTCACAGTTGTAAGTATCTTTTCTCTAATATCAAATCACTCGATATTTTGAATCAAATAGATGTCATCTATTTCAATTGAAGGAGAGATACTTTGTCCTCGAGTGTAATCAATGATGGGCATTGGGCTCTATCTCCCCATCTTGGACTCTTCTGGACAAGGCCTGTTTCCGGTTGCCCGAGAGTGCTAGGGCCTTAATAGGGATCGAAGAGAATATATGTCATCCCATGAAGGGTCGAGGAAGCCCACGGCGTATTTGTTTTGCTTCGCAATGTTAAAGTGCCAACATTTTATTTTGAAGCCAAAATCTTAATATCCGTTTGTACTTTTTTTTCGCTTTTATAATTAATTTGATTAAATAATAAAATTGACCTAAAAAGGATTTGAGATTTTAAAAAACCAAACCCAGGCATCCAAACTAACTAAACACTATACCGTACATCAGAACAAAAGCAGCAAACTAACAAAAGCATCCAAACTAACAAAAAAACAAAAACAACAAATGATAAAGATAAACCAAAATAAAATAAAAGGCCAGTGAAAAAAAACCTCTAACCAAACCTGTTATTTCTGACGGAGAACATGTGAACTAGCTGTTATAAAAATAAGTTCTATTTTTATTAAGAAAACTTTCAATAATTTTGTGATAAAGCCTTTCTGTTTCCTTGTTATAAAACCTTTAGTTTTTTTTTTCACCCAAACAGAAATATAATAATCACAAGGATCGCAGTTTGATACTAACCACAACCAAAGAAATAACAATATTACAAGATATGACCAGATTACAATTATTAAACAGTATAGAACAATATGAAGCACAAAACTTATTAAGAACATAAACAGAAATCAAAGAAAATAAAGGAAATATAACTTGTAAAAGAAAATAAAGGAAATAAAGGAAAGAACACACCGATATACGTGGTTCGACCCTAATGGTCTACATCCACGGCAAGAATGGCCTCAGAGATCTTTTATTGATGAACAATACTTCACAGAGAAGTCTCAGTACACTAGAGTTACAAAGCAACCGAAATCACAATAAATCGCACAGATTTCTTCTCTCTAAGAGCAAACCCTATAATTGCCTCCCTTCTCTGCTCTCTCTCAACACTGCCGTAATTTACAGAAAATGAAATCACTCTCTTAGGGTCACAACGTATAAGGATGTATATATATATATATATATATATATATATATATATATTGCAACAGATGCCACCACGTGTAGAGATCCAACGGATTAGCACATAGCCTTTCATATTAAAGCCACGAGCTTCTCACGTGCCCTTTTCAACTCTGCCTTATTAACTTCAAGAGATCAGATCGTGCCAAAAGCTCATCACCCACTTAATCACATAATAAAACACATTAGTAATTAAAAGTAACAAATAAAATGTATTGACATACATATTACAAATCTCCACCTTGGCAAAACATTTATTTGTCAAAAGTTCATTTAACCCTCATCATTGGCACATTCCTGCATTGTTCCCCTAATGGAAACTAACTCTAGACTCCATACCAATTAAGTTTAGACAATGTCTGAACTTAGACCAAGGGACAAACTTGGTCATCATATCTGAGGGGTTGTCCTCAGTGGAGACCTTTTCCACACCTACTACTTTAGACTCTATAACATCCCTAACAAAATGAAGCCTTACATCAATATGTTTAGACCTTTCATAAAAAACTTGGTTTTTAGTTAAATGTAGTGTGCTTTGATTGTCACAGTGTATTGTAATGTTGCCATTGAAAATATTTAACTCACTTGCAATATCTTTTAACCATATGACCTCTTTAATGGCTTCTGTCAATACTATATATTAAGCTTCTGTGGTGGACAAAGCCACAACAGATTGTAAGTGTGATTTCCAGCTAATAGCTCCCCCAAATGCAGTAAACACATAACCAGTTAATGACTTCCTAGTGTCTACACTCCCTGCAAAGTCAGAGTCTACAAAACCAGTTATTTCATAACCCTTTTCCACTTTGTTCCCAAAACTGAGACCTAAGTTAATAATGCCTGCAAGGTACCTTAATACCCATTTAATGGCATGCCAATGGGGTTTTCCTAGATTCCCCATAAATCTACTAACTACACTCACTGCATATGTCAGATCAGGCCTAGAACAAACCATTGCATACATTATACTTCCCACCATGCTAGCATAAGAAATTTATTGCATAAAACTAATATCTGAGTTTGTTTTAGGAGCTTGTTCTATAGACAGTTTGAAATGCTGTCCTAAGGGTGTATTTACAGGTTTTACATGTTCCATACCAAATCTATTGAGAATTTTAGAAATGTAATTTCTTTGAGACAAGTATAACAATCCAACACTTCTATCCCTTTCAATTTCCATTCCTAAAATTTTATTAACAGGACCCAATTCCTTTATTTCAAATTCTGATTTCAGCATGCATTTAACTTGTTCAATTAATTCCGTGTCTTTACAAGCTACCAGCATGTCATCAACATACAATATGAGATAAGCAAATATTCAATTTTCTTCCTTGTAATAAATACAACTATCATAATAACTTCTTTTAAAATTGTTATTAATCATATGTGTGTCAAATCTTTTATATCACTGCTTAGGTGATTGTTTAAGACCATACAAAGATTTTGTAAGAAGACACACTTGATTATTATTAATTTTATTAGTAAAACCTTCAGGAGGCTTCATATAAATTTTTTCTTCAAGTTCTCCATGCAGAAAAGCAGTTTTAACATCTAATTGTTCTAGATGCAAGTTTTCAAAGGCTGTATAAGATAGCAGTAGCCTAATTAAGCTATGTTTAACCACAAGTGAGAAGATTTCATTAAAATCAATTCATTCTCTCTGTGCAAACCCTTTTGTTACAAGTCTAGCCTTATACCTAGTCCCTTCTACCCCTGGTATACTTTCCTTTTTCTTATAGATCCACTTGGATCCAACAAATTTAACCCCTTTAGGTTTAGGTATCAAAACCAAGGTGTTATTCTTATTAAGAGATTCCATTTCCTCATGCATGACAATAATCCATTTAAAGGAATCCTTGCTAGTTACTGCCTCTTTATAAGTTTGGTTCCTGGTAAACCACCTCATCAGCTACTGTTAGAGCAAATATTGTGAGTTCTGCTTGTCCATATCTTATAGGTGGTTTGATAACTCTCTTTTGCCTATCTCTAACTAGCTTATAGGAGTTAGCTCCACCTTGATCAGTGTCCCCTGAGTATTTTCCATCAGGGTTACTACTTTCCTCAATTTCAGGTTCAGATTGGGGATTAACTTACTCCACCTCAATTTGAGATTCCCTTGGGGGCTTGTCAATTTCTTGGTCTAACTTTCCTCCTGTACCCGAGCCATTTGTGACTCATTAAAGGTCACATCCCTGCTCATAATGCACTTATACCTTCTAGGTCTATCTACCCAAAGTTTGTAGCCTTTTACTCCTTCAGGATACCCTATAAAAATGCACTTAAGTGCCCTAGGTTCCAGTTTGTCAGTTTTTGAGTGTGCATAGGCAACACACCCAAAAAATTTTAGGTAGTCATAGCTGGGAGGTTTCCCAGACCATAACTCATGTGGAATTTTAAACCCTATAGCAGATGAATGACATTTATTTATAAGATGAACAACAATAGTGGCAGCTTCTGCCCAGAAGGTTTTGGGCAACCCTGAATTTGACAACATACACCTTACCCTTTTTAAGATGGTTCTATTCATCCTTTCAGCTAAACCATTCTGTTGAAGGGTTTCCTTGGATAGAAACTCTAGACCATTGTCAGTCCTTAGGGTCTTGAGATCTCTACCTACTTGGTTTTCCACTCCTTGAATTTTTCAAATGTGTCACTCTTGTTTTTAAGGATGTATATCCAGACCTTCCTAGAGTAATCATTCATTAAGGAGAGGAAATAACTCACTCCACTATGTGAATTCACTCTTGCAGGTCCTCATAGGTCAGAATGAAAATAATCTAGGGTTTGTTTAGTGTTGTGAGTTGCTGACTTAAAATTAACCCTTTTTACCTTTCCATAGATACAATCTTCACAGAAATGTAAGTTCCCTAGGTTCTGGTCACTCAGCAGCCATTGTTTTTGTAATTCTAGAAGACCCCCTTGACTTACATGCCCAAGGCTCCTATGCCATAACACAACTTTATTTTCTACTATGTTTTGAGTTGGGGATGCTTCCCCAACTACTGTTTTCCCAAGTAGTGTATACAACCCATTTTTAATTACTCATTTCATAATAACTAAGGAGTCTTTAGTGACTCTAAGAACCCCTCTCTCAGATTTGAAGGTGTAGCCTGCCAAATCAAGCATACCAAGAGAAATTAAATTTCTCTTTAATTCAGGTATGAACTTGACCTCCCTCAAAACTTTTTCAATCCCATCATGCATTTTAAGTCTATCTGACCCTATTCCCATGACTTTGCAGGACTTAATGTTTCCTAGAATTACATGTCCCCCATCTAACTCAGAGAATGTCTCAAACCAATATTTAATTGGACACATATGAAAAGAGCAGCCAAAGTCCATTATCCACTATGCTTTTGAATCAACCTCACTCACTGTAAGTACCTCAGCACTTTCATACCCTTTAAAACTACCGAAGCATCCCCTGCCTTTTTAGTCTTATTCCCAAGGTTTGTCTTCCTATAAGGGCAATCTTCTTAAAGTGCCATTCCTTGTGACAGTGAAAACATTTAAACTATTTTCACTTTGACTTAGACTTGAATTTCTTGTTTTTATTCTTGCCCATCTTCTCTCTCTTCTTTGTTCTACCCCTAACAGACAAGCCTTCCCCATGATTTTGTTTGGCATCTCTTCTGCTCTGTAGTTCCCTAGTATGAAGAACAGATTGTACTTCATCAAGAGTCAATGAATCTCTACCATACATCATAGTTTCTTTTAGGCTTAGGTATGATGAGTCCAAAAAACTCATCAAGAGGATGGTCTAATCCTCATCCTCCACCTTAATGTCTATATTAGCTAGGTCTAGAATAATTTTATTGAACTCATCAAGGTGCTGCCCTAATGGAGTTCCAGGAGTCATCTTGAAAGTATACAGTTTGGTTTTCTTGTGTAGTTTGTTTGCTAGGGATTTGGTCATGTACAAGTTCTCTAATTTTAGCCATTTACCCGCAGTAGTGTCCTCACTAGCCATGTCTCTCAGGACTTTATTTCCAAGAGAGAGGATTAGGGCACTATGGGCCTTCTAAAGGGTGTCCTTATGTACAACCCCATTTTCTTCCTCTTTCGAGGAAGAGCCCTTCTGTTTCTCACCAAGTAGGGCATCCTGCAGTCCATGTTGGACTAGCAGTGCCCTCATCTTGATTCTTCATAAGCCAAAATCATTATCCCCAATAAACTTCTCTATATCAAACCTCATGGTCTTCATCAACGTAGGCTCTAGATACCAATTGTTATAAAAATAAGTTCTATTTTTATTAAGAAAACTTTCAATAATTTTGTGATAAACCATTTTTGTTTCTTTGTTATAAAACTTTCAGTTTTTTTTTCACCCAAACAGAAATACAATAATCACAAGGATTGCAGTTTGATACCAACCACAACCAAAGAAATAATAATATTACATGATATGACCAGATTACAATTATCAAACACTATAGAAAAATATGAAGTACAAAACCTATCAAGAACATAAACAGAAGTCAAAGAAAATAAAGGAAATATAACCTGTAAAATAAAATAAAGGAAATAAAGGAAAGAAAACATCGATATACTTGGTTCGACCCTAATGGTCTACATCCACGACAGGAATGGCCTCAGAGAAAGCCTCAGAGATCTTTTATTGATAAACAATACTTCACAGTGAAGCCTCAATACACTAGAGTTACAAAGCCCTCACTGAAACGACAAGAAATTGCACAGATTTCTTCTCTCTAAGGGCAAACCCTAGAAAACCCTAGAATCGCATCCCTTCTCTGCTCTCTCTCAACACTGCCATAATTTACAGAAAATGAAATGACTCTCTTAGGGTTACAACATATAAGGATGTATATATATATATATATATATATATATATTTATATATATATTGCAACAGATGCCACCACATGTAGAGATCCAACGGATCAGCACATAGCACTTCAGATTAAAGCCACGAGCTTCTCACGTGCCCTTTTTAACTCTGCCTTATTAACTTCAAGAGATCAGATCGTGCCAAAAGCTCATCACCCACTTAATCACATAATAAAACATATTAGTAATTAAAAGTAACAAATAAAATGTATTGACATATATATTACACCAACTTTATCTATACGAACAGCTCCTAGAATATCTTTCGATAGGTTGTGAGTGGACTCAAAAAAAGCCTCATTTCCACTATAACCCAATTTGGAAAGTCTGTCGGCTACGTGATTCGTTTCTTGATAAGAGTGGGAGATTCATATCACCATCGTTTTACCTTGTTTCCAGTAAGCCTGAGTACTCCTCCACGGGACAGGCCCACCTTTATCCCACCAATGAGCCACAAGTTTAGAATCAGTTTCCACTTCAACATGAGTTATATTCTTCTATGCACACATGATCAACCCATCCGAGAACGCTAGAATCTTAGCTGATCAAAAAAGTTTAACACCTTCAATTTTATGATTATATTAATCTCAGGATACATTTTTAAAACTCAAACAATCATTTTTAAGCTGAAGTTTCAAATTTATTATTTTCGATGTTCATAAAATTTGTTTTTGTTTGTTAAAAGTACTATAAAAGTTTTATACACTTTAATTAAAATCAAATATGCTAAATATTATATCTTGCAATTAATCAAAAGTCCTTCGGCTCAGGCCGCGCCCAATGCACACAAGAAATAAATATTGTCTTTATCCGTCTTTGTACTTAACGGAGAGGCCACAATCCTTTCATGTAAAGCCGAACAACTTCATTGCAATCAACCATCTTTTCGCTTAGGAAACTCACTCATAGTTGTCATTTTAATAATTTATTTTTATTTTTGGGGAAAAAAAAGACAGTTTTCATCTTGTCGTCTTAGCTAGGAAGAGTAGCCCAATGGTTCTATGTTGTTTTGTGCAGTACCCTCTATAAATTCTAATTCATTCTTCTCTGAATTATGAGACATTGATCAGATTGAGATAACATGTCGGATTCTGATCATGGATACCAAACTACAAAACAAGACGTGGGGTCGCCGACGATGACCCAACCGGCCGGCCATGATCATCAGGACCCTGCTTCTGAATCAGACATAGGGAATTCGCGGACTGGGTTCGTAACCAATCCCGTCGACACTCCGGACGTTGTTGACGTGGAGAATCAGCACAATGTCACGAAATCGGAGGTGTCGGATAAGATCGTACGGCGATGGAAAAGAGAGGATTTTTTAAAGAAAGGATCTTTGGCTACGAGTGTAATGGTTTTTCTATTTTCTTTGCTGGCGTTTATCATCATGGCCAGTGACAAGCACGGAGATTGGAAACAGTTTGACAAATGGGCAGAATACAGGTACTGGACTAGTACTACTACTCATGATCATTCAACATATATCATAATTTTATTTTATTTTTTGATGAAATATCTAAATTATATATATATATATAGGTACATGTTGGCAGTAGCAATTCTGTCCACCTTGTACGCAGGTGGCCAAACTTTGCGACAAGTTTATGAACTTCGGACCAGAAAACCTTTGTTACAACAGCGTACCTCTGCCTTTCTCAACTTCTTTGGAGATCAGGTTGGTCTTTCGTTCTTTTTCTCTACTTACTGTTTAATATATACTTCATTAATTGTTCATGTCATGTTGAAAGGAAGACAAGTACTATGCATGCATGACATGCATGTGGCTGAAGTTTTTCATGATTTGGTTAATGATCTCCCCTTTCAAGAGAAATTTGGTCTGCAGAATCATGTGCACGTCATTGATCATGTGAAGTTAATGTCTAGCAATGTCTTATATATGCAGATTATGGCATACCTTTTGATATCAGCAGCATCTGCAGCAATACCACTGACTAATCGCATGTTCCAATATTTAGATGATGGGGCATATACTGCTGATTATTCGGAAAGTGCATTTACAGAGGCGGCAGCTGCAGCCATCAGCATGGCTTTCCTTGCATTTTTATCATTGGCGTTGTCAGCAATGATTTCAGGATACAAACTATCAACGTCTCAAGTACTATAAAAAAAAAAGCTTGTTTATTATAAGAATAAGAATAATACCTAACAGTTTGCAGAAATCTGTAACCCATATGATATGCTTTATCTCCTTTTTATTGATCTCTTTAGGTGGCCCCCATCAATGGCCACGAATAATTCTCAAAACTTCAATTGATGATACAGTTTTTCTTAATAGAATCATGGTGTGATTGTGATTTTGTTTCTAACATTTTCTTTGCTGGTGTTGATCATATTTTCATGTTTGAAGATAACTCATGTCAGATTCGTTTGAGTTTTTTTACTTTTAACTATATATTTAGTATCCATGGGATATTTTTCGAGAAAGAAAAATGATATTTCTAATTTTTTAAATATTATTTTTTATCAGTTTTTTATGTAACACCAAATGATTGCATGTAAATAAAAAATAATAAAAGTATTTTCAATTATTTAATACCACTGATGATAAAATGATATAGATTAATAGACTTCTAAACAGGCAAAAATAATTTCATTATTGGATATCGAGAAACAAAAAAAAAAGTGAAAAGGTGTGAAAGAATCAACAATACGAAAGTTTAGATTATGTCACATCCCATGAAAGAAAGAAGAGTGACCAATCCTGCGCTCAAGAATTGGCAATGGCATGTTGTATGTTCCTTAGACGGAATATCTATTTCTATATATGATAGCCAATTTTGTTTTTCTTAGGTGCTGTTGGATAGTAAGTTGAGATGAGATGAGTTGAGATAAAAATTAAAATTTGAATAAAATATTATTAAAATATTATTTTTTAATATTATTATTATTTTGGAATTGAAAAAAGTTGAATTGTTTATTATATTTTGTATGAAAATTTAAGAAAGTTGTAATGATAAGATGAGACACTTTCACTATTCAAAAAGGGTCTTAATGTGACATTCATTCGATAAGTAGAGACTCTATACACTAGGGGTGGGCAGCTGGGTATGAAACCCTCCCACCCGCATGGTGCGGGGCGGGGCATCCCTACTCTGCATTACTTTATTTATATTTAAATTCTTAAAATTCTTGACCAAATCCTAAAATTTAGAGTCCGAGAGAAATAGGCATAATATTAGTGACGTGTTGAAGAGAATATAGGAAGCATTTCCTTGACAATGTTAATGGAGCCACATTCAATAATTCTATTTAAATTGTTCTAATTTCAAGCACAAACTCAAGATATTAAAGAGAAAACAATAGATATAAAATGATCGAGTTTTACACAACAAATAAATACGTTAAATCATCGTATATATTTTTTCCCATCAATCTTTTCAAATTAGAATAAAAATTTGAGTAGATTTTAATCCTTAAACAAGTTAATATTAACAACCTTTTTGTTAAAAAAAAAACTTTTAAAAAATGAAGAGTATTGCTACATCTACAAATGAATTATACAAAATAATTTTACAAATTGATGTGGTTTCATCTAATCTGTTAAATTTACTTTATAATAAACGTAATTTAACAATCTGACGAACTGTATCAAGTTACATCAATTTAATTTGTGAAATTATTTTTATATAATTTATTTATGACTAGAGTATTTTAAACAAAATGAATTGAGTTAACTATCCCATAGGAAGTGCCAACCGCGTTGGTTGTTTGATGAATTCCAAGCTGATTTGCAGGGTCCCACTCTCCAATTCCAAATGTCTCCAAACTATTGGCCAATACAGGTTGTCTCACTTTGATTAAACCGCATTAACCGAAGTTCGTTACAATTTTTCACCATATTTGTCTTTTTAGGTATAATAATATTTTATAACAAAATAATTAAATAAAATAATAATAATTTAAATAAAATAAAATTTTTGTCAGATGGATAAAACTAAAAGATAAAAGAAGCTGTGAGTTGTCATTTTAATATTATAATAATCTTTTAAACAAATAATTTCCATTTTCTTGTCCCTTCGAATTGTATACTTTCTTCCCTAAAGCTTGAATTAGCTTCTACGTTGTTTCTTTTCACCCGATCCAAAAATTCTATACTTTTCTCTGAATTCGGAGGCATCGAGTTTGACAAAACATGTCGGAAGTCGAAGACCACAGGGCCAAACAACATGTGGGGTCGCCGCAGACCGGGCCCACTGCCCCTCCCGTGGCCATGCCCGACGTTGAGAACCAGCACACGGCCACGGGGTTTGGGGTGCCGGAGATATTACGGCGATGGAAGAGGGAGGATTTCGTAAAGAGAGGGTCGTTGGGTTTGAGAGCACTGGCTTTGCTGTTTTCTTTGCTCGCTTTTATCATCATGGCCAGCAACAAGCATGGCGATTGGGAACAATTCGACAAATACGAAGAATACAGGTGGAGAAATTGAATTGAATCGAATATATGTTAGAGATGATTGTCAACTGGAACTTTGATTTCGTATTGAGATTTTTAATTTTTTTCTCTTTGGGGAATGTGTTGAATTGGAACAGGTACGTGGTGGCAATAGCAATTCTGTCGACCTTGTACGCCGGCGGCCAAGCTCTGAGACAAGTTCATGAACTCTGGACCGGAAACCGTTTGTTTCAAGACCGTCACTCTGCCTTGCTCGACTTCTTTGGCGATCAGGTTGCTCTTGGTTCTCTTTTATTTATTTTTTGGTTTATTCTTTCGTTTGAGATTGTCATTGATTTGGTACGGTCGGGATATCGTCTAAAACCAAAACCGTAACTGACGAAACTACTATTTTGATGATGGTATGTTTTTGGTTCATGTAATCTCTGTAGAGTAATAACAATTAAACCTCAGCTGATAATCTTGAAGAAATTTATAAGTCTAACTCTTTTCATAAAACCGGTTCTATAAGAGACAATTACTCATTTCTTATAAACATGTTCAAGACCTTATCTACAGGAAATGTGAGATTATTCCTCAACTACAAGTCCGAATGTACGTGGATACATTTTGTTTTCTAAGATTCTTCCTTGATGTTTTTTTACTTATTACTCGAGAAAGAATTTTTAGGAACCCTTTTTTGTTGAATAACTGTGTTACTCTTTTTTATGATTGCCTATGTTCTTCCCATTCCATTCTTGCGTTTAAAGATATATATGACATGTTGCCAACCTTTACAGTCATGTTCACAGCTGGCTTTAAGATACGAACAGAGGAAATTTCTTCTTTTTCTTTTTCTTTTTTTTTTCTTGGGAAAGAAATCGAATACAAACTTTCGGCCATGACATTTTGGATTGGATAATTAAAAGAATAGAAAGAGACATGTCCTTGGCACTTCAGGTCTCTTTCTAGAATTAAATTGGCCTGCAGAACGTGCCTTGCTCGCTATGTTTTACTGGTTTATTTTTTATCCTCTAAATTTGTCTTTCTTGCTTGTGTAGCAAGTGAACCAATAAAGCTCAGTGTCTAATTAGCAAGTGGCGTTGTCAATTCAAAAGATTACCACCAAGGAATAACAACGTTTTGATTCCTTTATGTATAAGATTAAAGGGTTTCCCTCGTTTGTTCTCACAACCATTCTCATCTCATCCCATCTGATCATTACAATTTTTTCAAATTTCCACACAAAATAAAATAAACAATTCAATTTTTTCAAATCACAAAATAAAAATAATATTAAAAAAATATATTCTAATAATATTTTATTCAACTTTTAACTTTTATCTCAACTCATCTCAACAATTTCATATCACTAATTATAATTGAAAGTTGAGATTGATAAACTGTTCCTTGCAGATTATGGCGTATCTTTTGATATCATCAGCATCTGCAGCAGTTCCCTTGACAAATAATATGAGAGAGGGAGCAGACAACATTTTTACAGACTCTTCAGCAGCAGCCATCAGCATGTCTTTCTTTGCCTTCTTCGCCCTGGCGTTGTCTGCAATGATTTCAGGATACAAACTATCAACTCAATCTTATATTTGAGGTGGAGGCTTTTTTTTTTTTTTTTTTTTCTTGTCCGCAAATCATTCTTTATGCCGTATGGTTCAATTTGTTGTTTGCTGATCACTATGCTGTGTGTACATTTATGTCTTGAAAGGGGTTGGGCATTCACAGGCCTTCACTGGCTGTTGGATGTTTGAATTGGTTCTGAGTGGCATAAGCCATTAGTTGTATATGTTCATACGTGAGATGTATTTAAACTCTGTATATGAATTACATTTGGTCATGCTTTATATTCTAATAAGAGTTTTTTTTTTTTTTTCTTGGTGGATTTTGAAGTTTACCAAAATCCCAACCTGCATGCTAAATCTTGAAGATATTATGCTCCAAAGGGAGAATGAAACCATGGTAACTGTAACATGGCTTCAGTGGGAAATCACCGAGGGTAAAGATCAGTTCTAAGTTCTTAGGAAGAATGATGATGTAGAGATCTATTTCACAACCAGCCAATATGATAGTGATTCTTTCGTCTGATTTGGATTTCAAATTTTAAATGACTGCCCTCTATTTGAAACCGAGTTATAAAAATGGTTGTATATGTATCAGTACTCTTTTATGAAATCCTCGCTACGTTTATACAAGTAGGTAGGAGCGAAAATATGAAGAAAGGGACTAGAAATCAATCAAAACAAGGTATTTTCTAAGTTTAGAACGGCCTCAAGGATCAAATCACTAAAAAAGATGGAAATGCAACCTACTCTACTTATTCCAATCCCCAATATTACACAGCTAATGCCTTCAAGACTATAGACAACAAAATAATAATAATAATAATAATAATCTGATTCCTATCTATTCATAGTTTGTAATCCTCAGATAAGGACTCGAGGAATGTGTTTCGTCCTTCCTTGGACCTAGAGAACACACCCTCTGAGAATTGTGTTTGATCCATGTAGGCATGATTTTGGTTTGTGTATCCGGACAATCCGATGCCTCCTGGGAGCTGCAACATTTGTGGGGTATATGAGGATTGACTCCCTGCTCTTGACCTTGCATTCTGAAAAGAATCTAAGTAAGTAGTCTGGTTAAGATGGGTGGCCATGGCTGAGGGCCTAATTAGCATGGGTGCGTTGCTGGTATTGTTATTAGATGGAGGTCTTGCAATAGCATAATTGCCACTACCCCGAGCTGCAGGAACATTATGGATGTGTTTCCCTTCATAAGTGGTGATCACAGCCCTCGCGTCTTGGGAGGCTCGTTCAACGTGTTTCCTCACTGGACAACCAATAGTTGTACATTTGTAGTAGCTCCTACAAATAAGAGAAATGCAGAGTTAGCATCAAAGGTCAAAAAGTTCGTTTTAGAGAGTCAGAAATAGCCAAATTCTTAGTGACATATGATTAGACTAGCAATTGATTCAACATAATAAAAAAATGTGCTGGAAAGTCAAAGGAGTTCAATACCTTGGATTTGGATTTCCCTTGACTACTTTCTGACCATATTTCCTCCATCTATACCCATCATCAAGAATATCAATTTCACTTGTTGTTTGAACTACAACTCTTGGTTCCCTCACAGTCTTACTCCCAGAAGTTGAAAAACTCTCGTTTTCATTTTCTCCCTTCCTGCAAAAGAGATATCATTAGTATCAGTAGAACCAAATTCAAAACTTTATCTCAAACAACAAAGGCAAGCAAGGCCCCCAGAATAGTACTTTCTGACTTACCATCTTTTGGCCTCAGGCTCATTCTCATTGTCATCACCAACCAGATTACTCGTCGGTGACCCTTGATCAAACTCATCCTCTCCAACTGAGACTGAAGATTCCTCCTGCGTTGTGACAGACTCCATTTTTGTATTGCCAAGAGTTACAACTGACTGATCAGAAATCCCTGAATTAGTGCATGATGAAGGCTGAATTGACTGAGAAGATGATCTTCTATTGGACTGTGGCTTGGGATGATTATGATTTCCTTTGTATATTATCTCAGTAATCTGTCCGTCCAAGGATGTCTCAACTTTTTTCTTCATGGGGCAATTTCGATACGAGCACTTGTAATAACTACGCGGGTTTTCACTGCCTTTCACATTTTTTTGACCATATTTTCTCCAGTTATATCCATCATCTGTTTTTCTCTGCTCTCTGATATATTGAGGTTGTTGAGTGTACTGATTGTGATCAGATGAAGCATTAATACTATGCATAGTTTCTTGGTTTGTAGCCATTTCTGAAGTAAAGCTCTTAACTGGGGCAAATTCTGAATCTACAGCTTCCACCTTCTCCGATGGAAATTCCGTTTGATTGCTCCGTTTACTGAAGCTCCATGCTTCTTCTTGTCTTTTCAAGGATTCCTCCTGTTCAAGTAGTTCAGCTTAGAGCCAAAAAATAGAACCATATATATATATAGATATATAGATATCTAAAAGCAAAAAACAAGAAACCAAGATATATTTGACACCTAACATGCTCGCAGCCTCCAAGATTGTTCTGTTTATCGGTAGGGGAATAACATATTTAACTCTATATGTTTAATTGCTTTGACATATTTTCTACCTTCTTTCTTAAAAGGGTGAAATCACAGCTTGTCACGAGCTTTGAGCTTTGAAATCACTGTAATTCCTAGATTTTGAAAAGTCAGATTTTTCCCACAAAAAATCATCTGAAATGGTCAATCATGCACAAAACTATGGGCTCGAAAATATTATTGAATTACGACGAAACTTTTCTTTTTTTATTTATTTATTTGATAGAGTACGAGTCACGTCTATTACGACGATGGTCGCGTCAATTATACCTTAATGGTGATTCTCGCGACCAAAAAAAGAAAAAGAAAAAAATCCATATTAATTAGGAGCACGTCAATCCGCTTATAGATTAAGCAGAGATCCCACTTTGGCATTTGCCAACTGTCCACCCTCCTATTTCACACGTTTCATTTTCATTACCAGTTTTTTGGCACACGAAAACTACGTCCAATCTCTTGCCGTCTAGATCAATTAATGAACGGTGGAAACTCGAGGTTTTTGAGGAGAAAAACGATCATGGAGAACAGAAAATCGAAAGAAACCAGAAGAAATGGGTGCTCTTAAATTCCTAAACAAACCCCGAAACTCCCTATATGTAAGAAATAAATGAAGAAAAATTGAGACATATATACCACTGTTGAAGAAGGTTGAAAGAAGGATGATGATGTGGTAGCAGGCCACTTTGTTTGCGGTTGAAAAGAGAAATCAGAACTAAATTTCTCTTCCTCCTTTATCCCTGCATCTAGCTGGTTGTAACCAGAATCGGTCATGTTTTGGAACATTGCTTGACCCGAAAAAGCACCAGTGGTTGGAGATGGCAGATTCTGCAATAACTGAACAACAGAAACGAAAAACATTAGACCCATTAATAACTTTTTGGCAAAAAGAAGCCATGACTAAACATGATATTGAGCTTAAAGAAAAACACTTACAGTATAATTGGAAGCAAACAAAGGTGAGTTCAAGAAATCAGTTGGGCTGAAAGCAGCTGGTGGGAAAGACAGATAAGAAGAAGGAGAAGGTGGAGAAGGAGAAAGGGGCAATGAAGAAGGTGGGAATGACTTGAACTTTGGGATTTCATTACCAATTCGATGATCAGAATATCCCCAGCTGAGTGATGTATTATTACTGTTAGTATTTTGGCTAATACTGTGACTGTCCATGATGATTTTGTTTTTGCTGCAGTTGTTGTTGGCAAGGAGGTCAGTAAAGGAGTTCATCATGAATTGGGTTTTGAAGAAAAATAGAAGTTTGGACAGAGAATTTATAGGAGTCTTAACTGTGTGCTGAGGCAGCCATATATGTCTGAGAGAGAGCGGGTATTTAATTAAAGTGAAGGGGGAAAAATGCTTGTTGGTGAGAGCTTTTTCTTGTACCGAGGGCCACCATGCTCCTTCGAAGAAGGTAAAGAAGTTTGACCGTTGAAACCAAGCCCTGGTCAAAGCTTGTGGCTTTGACTTGACTGGGTCATAAATGGCCACGTCTTCGTATTTTTGCCATTTTGCTTTGTTAAAATCATACGAGCCCATAATGCTTTGGGCCGCTCTATTTTAATTTAACCATCGGCGGATAAAGCAGCCCTTTTTATATATTACGTGATGAATGTTATGTATCAGTTACTATTCATTTTTCATATCTCATACTTAAAATTTTTTTAGAGTGTGAAGGTTTTTTCATAGGATGTGAGGATGTTTTTTATAGGATGTGAAGTGGTGAATAGTAACTGATGAGAATAATTTTTCATATTATATCCATTAACTTAAATAATAAAAGTTGATGCACAATCTGATTCAGTTGTCAGAAATTATTGACTATGGATTATAATTATGAAACATTACATGCATGGGTGGATCGATCGATCGATCTTGTTATGAAGATGAGTCGGTTCGTGAATGATTAATTTCTGACAACGAAACATCTTCATTTTGTATCATTTTCTAGTTTTTATTTTTTTCCTTTTTACCAAAATAGTTGTTTCAGCAGGTACTAATATCTGACGATAGACATTGATCGTTCGTTTCTCCATGGATCACTGTGTACAATGATGTATCTTCTTCATTAATTGAAGCCCTAGTAGAATGCAAATGGCCCTACATTAAGCTAGAGAAAAGAAGCTCATCTCAATGTCGGGTTTGAACTCGGCAAAAGACCGATATCAAATATCTGGTATATATAAATTGAAAAATAACAAATAGATTTTCAATCATAACATAATGAGAAAATTGTAATTAAAAAGATTATGAGTAGCATTATTCTAGTAAATACCTTCTTATTAAAAATATATGGTCGCTTTTGATTGTAATTTTTAAAATCGTGCTTCTTTGTTGTTAGTGTTTGCATTAAAAGATCAATCGTTTTAAATGAGGGAGAAACTCAATGGCAAATCCTTGAAGTTTGTGACTCGATGAATATTTTTTGAGCTTATCATTCGTAAACTACAAGAAAAGAAAATGAGTACTATTACATTCACAAACGAACTACACAAAAATAATCCTACAAACTGATGTGGTTTTATCTGATCCGTTAGACTTATCTTACAATAAAAGTAACTTTATAATCTGACGAATCACATCAGTTTGTGAAATTGTATTTGTGTAATACCTTTATAGCTAAAGTATTTCTCAAAGAGAATATAAAGTTAAATAGAGATTGAAATGGAAGTAGATATGAAGAAATATAACCATTCCAATGCTCCAAGTTGGGCAATAGTAGGAGCATGTAGAACATTCACATTGGGCTAGCTAAATTAAGCAACTAGCCCTATAGCAAAAAGTCACAAAAAATATGGAGCCACATTTGGGTTGCCTAAAATAGCCTTTTCTTTATTTTTTATTTTTTATTTTGCTACAGTGGCTACTTCTAATTTGATTGGTACAGCACTTGCACACTGAACCTCAGCTGTTATTCTTTACAAAACAATTGACCCAAGAGAAATTGGGGAAGAAGGGGAATGGGGAGTGCTAGTGAGGGGACTACTATACACGAGCGTGGAGCAGAAAGAAAGAACACACCAGATCACATATATAGATTTTCTATTAACTATAGCAGAGAGAAAAAGAAAATCTCTCAAAACCATTTCAAGCTGGTAATTAAAGTAGTGAAATGCTGCAGTACCGTCGACTGAGTTTTTCAAGCATCACTCCAACTATCTGAATCATCATCTTCATCACTTCCAGCGAATGCCTATTTCAAGAGCCATCATTTTAATGTGGCGGATAAACATTCAAAGTTCAAACACAGAGAGAGAGAGAGAGAGAGAGAGAGAGAGACCTGGCGAATTGTTTTTGCTTTCTCCAAGATAGCAGCAACCTTCAGGTTGGTTTGAGGGCCATGAATGCTGGGTCTCGTCGCCGCTGCTGGCTTCAAGTTGAAGGACTGAAAAAACAAACAAGCTCAGCCATTGGTTCATGGAATTGTAAAAGAACGGAAAATGAAGAGGGAGGAGTGCGATGTAACATAACAGAAAAATAAAACATCTGTTGAATCTAACCTTCCTTCGTATCTGTTCTAGCAACGAGTCTCTTTCATCTACCTTTTGCCCAATCTCAGGCCGAACCCGTTCAGCTACCTTTCTCAACTGCAAAAGGTTCAATATTTCATCAAGCAATTACTCTCCTAGCAATGGAGGAGAAAATTGTGAAGAAAGGATACCAGAAAACGATCATTACCCTGCTTTTGTCATGAGCAGCAACAGCATCAATGAGAGGTTTTGGGGGACGAGAAAGCTTAGTTGCAGGATTTCCATTTGGCTTTCCTACTTCTACGTCTGGTATTTGAGGGGTTTCTCCATCTGGACTCAATAAATCACGCTGAGGCTGTTCTCCTTCCACAGTTGGTGATGGCCTAGATGTGTTGCAAGAATTTCGTGACTCCCCTTCAGAATTATAGTGTGGTGTGGGTTGAAGTTTTTGATCCACTGATCCTGTTTCTGGTTCTGGTTGATAGAAAGGCTCGATTAGTTTCTCTTGGGAAACTTCAAGATCATGTCTAGGAGTTGTGTATTCGATGGTTCGTATTGGTGTGAATGGGACTGAACTAGAGTGGGCCTTTTCTCTGTCCAAGGCGGGGAAACCAAATTCTGGTCTTTCAGTTGGTATCGAAGGTGATACTAAGAATGGATTCCCGGTTTTAGTTCCCTCAAAAGAGTGGTAACTGGATTGACTATTTGAATCACTAACCATGGTTGGGACTGAACTAGAGTGGGCCTTTTCTCCGTCCAAGGCAGGGAAACCAGATTCTGGTCTTTCAGTTGGTATCAAAGGTGATACTAAGAATGGATTGATGGTTTTAGTTCCCTCAAAAGAGTGGCAACTGGATTGACTATTTGAATCACTAACCATGGTTGGGACTGAACTAGAGTGGGCCTTTTCTCCGTCCAAGGCAGGGAAACCAGATTCTGGTCTTTCAGTTGGTATCAAAGGTGATACTAAGAATGGATTGATGGTTTTAGTTCCCTCAAAAGAGTGGCAACTGGATTGACTATTTGAATCACTAACCATGGTTTGCAATTGCAAAGAGAATGGGATCAGTTGCGACAAATTAGTCATCAATCGTTCTGAAACTTGTTGGGATTTCTCATCTTCTATGGCCATGATGGGCAAAAATGGGTTCTGAAGCTGCAAAATTCCTGTCTGGGATGCGGGAAAACTAAACTGAGCTTTCTCATCACCAAAAAGATGCAACGGTGGGAATAAATGCTGACTAGATTCCACCAAATCTCTTGGGGAAGCTAGGGAAGCATTTGGAGCCTTTCCCATCCTCCATTGCATAGGAGGTAGAGGTGGCAGAGGTGGTAGCTCCTCCAGATTAACTTGAGCTGCCTGAGGGAGCATGCCAAAGCTAGGAAGGGCAGACTCCAGTGGATCCGTTGCTTGCTTAGAACCATCAAGTTCCCAGCCAGCTGACAGTGGGTCAGATTCAGGAGAATCAAAGCATCTTTCCTGTAAGTGATTTGAAGATTGTATCTGTTCACATCTTTCCTGATCTGTGTGGTTTAGAGATCGTATCTGTTCAGATTCAAGTCTTGAAAAGTTATAAGTTGCTTCATCTTCTTGCAAACTTTCCACATAAGCTTCAAATTGCATCAAACTCTTTAAAGGAGCCCCTGGGTCTGGGGGGCAGCCAATAGGTGAACACACCTCAGCTTCACTATTCTCTGAAAGATGACTCTGGTTGGGAGTTTTTGATTCCAAATGTTGATTGCTTGGTACACATCTTGGGGCTGTGCTGGCATCGTTGGCAGATAAACCATATTGGGTATTATTGGCTGTAGATGATTCATCATCATCGCCGGCAACTGTTTTAAAATCGGAATGATTAGAAGAGACTGATTTGCATGGGGTATCTGCACGAGCAACTTCCAGTTGATTCACTATATTTTGTGCCTTGGTTTCTTTAAGATATTCTAGAGAAACTGCATCATTAAACTCCATCTCTTTTGGATGGGGTTCAGCAAATTCAGAAGAAACATCTTGCAAATTTATATGATTCCTGGATGAAAAGCAAGCTCGATCTAAAGATGGATCAATAAAATCACTGGAAACATCATTTGCAATAGTAACAGCAGCAGATAAAGCCACATCCGGTATAATTGGTTCAATTACTACAGCCTCCATGTTTATATAATCCTCATGGCTTGTGTGATTTTGACAACTGTACGGAGGTTCAAGAGGAGCAGCATCACCTCCCACTGCATCCACATTGCAGGTAGACGTACCTATTTTATCTGTTGCCCTTGGAATCTCATCACAATCGGATTTCTCGTCAGAGCACGGGACACCCAATTCTGCAGAAGCAAGTTCAAGTTCTGGAGCAATATAGGTTAGAACTGAGAATTTCTGCTCCTCTATGTTGAATGTCTTTTGAGTTTCCACCACAGGAGTCAAGTATTCCAAGTTGATTCCATTTGCCATAAGAGCATTATTGGCTCTGGAAAATATTTCATCTGTCCCTACAATGTCTGAACAAGTAGCATGTATAACATTTGAACTTGCTTTTACTTCTGGCAAGACTGAGCAAAGTTGCAGCTTTTCTGTTGGTGAAATACTTAAATCTGTTGAACCAATCTTTGCATCGACCAAATTTTCAGAATAATCATCACCTGCAGATTTTGTTTGAAGCACTTCATTACGAGAATTTTCACTTCCATTATTTTCAGGAGTGACCTCTGAAACATCTGACAGATGCAGCAAAGCATCAGAAACATTTGGATCTTCACTAGGCGAATGGCTTTCGGTAGAACCTATAAGGTGAATATCATTCAGAATCTGGGACGGAATATCATAGCAGACAACCCTATCTTCAGCTAGATTTGTCCCATTTTCATCTATTTCTGATAATTTGGAACCAAGCTTAATTACGTCAGAGGTTGCTTCCTCTACTTCAGGACCTACCAAAGTAACTAGTGATGAGTGTACTCCGTGACCTGAAGGTAGTAGGGCAGGTTTGGAATCTGTAAGACACGAACTACATGATGCTTCTCCAAGATTGGGGACCTTGTCTTCCTCAATGCCTGTATCATACAACACTGCAAGCTCATCCGATTTGGCTCCCTGAGACTCATCCATTACCTGGCAGGATGGCATATCCACACCCTCAGCTGCACAAGTTTCAGTTGATGGGGATACTTTAGCCGATCCATCACCACCAAATGCTGCATTCTCAGTCAAACTGCTTAATGTATCAGAGTCGGAGAAACTGGATCTGTTACACTTGAATAAGCCATTCCCATTATCCGATGCAGAGGAGTTTCCAAATGATTGAGAATCAGAAGATCGAGGTTCCATTACTTCACCACCGCAAGAATTTCTTAGATGTATACTCATTTTCTGTTTCCATTTCTGACTTCGGTCTATACCCATTTTAGATGTATATTCATTTTCTGTTTCTATTTCGGACTCCATTGTGGTGAGTGCATCCATATAATTGTCCATATCACTGGTCAAATCTTCAGAATGGTACCCATCTACACACCCTTCTGTTTTGACTTCTCCATCAACAGCTAGTTCCTCTTCAGCCGCTACCTTATGGAGGGTGGAAGAAGAAATATTATCTGTATCAACATCGGCTGGTTCACGCACCTTCACAGTTTTTCCACCAATGACGTCCTGATTAAACTTCTCTATACATGGTTTTAAAACTACCTCCTGTGCGTTAGGGGAGGAACATGAACTTTCTTTTCCTTGTGATGCAGGATTCACAGCAGTAATTTCAAGAACTTCAAGCCCTGATTCACTATAACTATCCCCTTTCAATTTCATGGGTGAAGTGACAGAAATTTCATGAACAATCACCTGCTTTGGAGTGGGAGACTCCAGAACTTTATCTAGGTAACTTTTCCCAGCTCTTGAGTCAAATATAGATCCATTCAATTGCCTTCTCTTCAGTTTCACAAGTCGTGCAGGGTTACTATAACCATTCTCAACGCATTCCTTCAGAAACAACTGATGCAATCTGCACTATTTGAAAGTAAATTAGGGTTGCCAATAAATCATCTATATAAAAATAATATAAGACTCAAACAACCACAAGACAGCCAGATTGCCAAAATAAACCAATATGGGATTAGAGTCCTCACTTGGCATGTGATGGGGGTAGTACTTCAGGTGTTTCTCCATTCCTCCAGCGTGATCCTTTTTTCTGCAGAAGATGAAATTACATCTCAAACTTTGTAACTACACAAGTTAATACTGTATAGCGATGAGTTGCTGTAAACAAGATAAGAAGCCAATATGCTGATCTACAGAATTCCTAGCCATGGTGTCTTCATCATCAAAAAGAAAAACGCCCAAAAATAACTGATATGCTCTTGATACAATGAGCATGGAGAAGTATATGCAAGCCTAATATTCACCGGTTTCGAAACATATATGCCTACCAATAACCGGTAATTAAGCTTTCTCCATCAGCTGGTTCCAGCACCTTCACAATTTTTTCCAGAGTGTGATTCACTGGAGAATAATCACATGATCCGTCGATCCATATCACCTACACCTGGTTGCATCTTACAGCATTTTTGAGATCTAATAAAGCCCATTACCCAAAACCAATATTCATATATGCCTTAAAACCAATGCGAGCCAGCTAAATATTGTGAAACATACTAAGGGGTCATGTTTTGAAACTTTTGATCTCAGAGGAAATGTAATTCATCACATTGAAGGCTACGAAGGCTTACTGTCAAAGCAGTGAATTTCATAATAACTGAGAGAAAGATGAGGTTATGGATTCCATATCTCTATTTATGCTTTAAAAAGGGAAAAATAGCAGAAAACTCTATGACAACTTCCTTGATATAGGTCCCAAGTAGGTTCCCCCAGGCCAAAGTGAACACATGTGGATAGATTGGCAGCAAAAAGGTTGGCCTTCAAAACTAAAAAAGCAAAGGTAAAGAAGAAAAGAAATAATTGACAAATTTCTATGGTTAAAACAGTTGCCACAAGAGAAGTTCATAATATGATGATCAGCTTTTTGAATGCAATACCTTCATTTTGCGGATTCTTTTTTCCCTTGGAACTTCTGCTGTTGCTGCTCCAGAGGATGCTGATTCCACTTTAAAGAATGATGGATCAGTATAACGCATTAAGCAAGCCCCAGCGCCCGCAACATCAAACCTGTTATAAGCCATCCAAACATCCTAAATTTCAAACTTATATACTAAAAAAACACATTTAACTTCCTGTTACAACCAATTAAGCCAACGATCAAAAAATGGGGGAAGGAAAGCCCAAGTAAATAAGACAACCATACTTGTCTAGCAGAAATAACTGTGGAGGGCCCCTGCATTCTTCATAAGAGTCCATCACAAAGCGAGGTAAGTCACCCTGAGTTATCAGATTCTGTTCCGTACGCAAATTAGGATGCCAATCAACACCTGTAATAGAATTGTGTATTTACTTAGCACTTAACTTTGGCATTCATTCTAGGAGCTAAGACTTTAAAACATGAGAATTCTTGAGATTCCAAGTTTTATACAAATTTCTACAATGAAGGAAGCTTATGTGCAAAAGGAATGGAGAATTGGTGGATCATCTCTTACTCCTTTGTGAGATGGCAAAGGCCTTAAGGGATGAGATTTTTTATAGGACTGGTGTTGCTTGGGTGATGCCTACAAGAGTGGTGGACCTATTGGCTTGTTGGAGAGGTACCAGGGTAACAACATTACTGCTGCCGTTTGGAAGATGATTTCACTATACCTAATGTGGTGCATTTGGCTTGAAAGAAACGGCTGTTGCTTTCAAGCTAGAGAATGTTCAATGGAAGAGATTAGAGGCTCTTTCTTTCATACTTTATTTCTTTGGACTTCAGCTATTGTTCTTGATAGGGTTGATTTTCATGATTTCGTTGTTGCTCTTTCTAGTTCCTAGCTTGTAATTAGGTGTTTTCTCTTGTATATTTCCTGTGTACTTGGGCTATGCCTAATTACTTGGTTTAATAGAATTTCCTTTTACTTGTGAAAAAAAAAATGAAGGAAGCTTATGTGATGGCTCGCCATCTTCCTCGGCATGATTCAAGTTGTCACCTTCACCAGGGAAGCAAATGACTGGGAGGAGGATCTCTTTTCATCTTTCTTTGTCAAGTTTGTCGGGTTATACTCTTGTAGGGTTGGACAGGATGGTGATGATAAAATGGTTTGGATCCCATCCAGGAGAGGCCCTTCTTTTTTTTTTTCTTTTTTTTTTTTTTTTTAAATAAGTAAACGATTATATTGATATGAATAGGCATAGTCCAAGTACACAAGATTGTATACAAAAGGTCACACCTATTTAGAGAGAAGTAATAGAAACAAGAAAATCATGAAAATTGAGGCCACGACAATCTACAGCTGTGGCCCAAAGAAAAAGAGAGCTAATAAAAAATAATCTAAGTTCTTCTAGTGAGCACTCATTGTATTCAAATGTCCGGTCATTTCGCTCCTTCCATAGGCACCACATGATACAAATTGAGACCATTTTCCACACCGTTGAGATTTGTGGGAGACCTCGTAGATTTATCCAGCTGGCCATGAGCTCTGTCATTGTGGCAGGCATAACCCAACCTAACTCCATTATATTAAACACCTCATTACATAACGTTCCAACCAACTCACAATGCAACAGTAAATGATCCACATTTTCACCATTTTTCCTACACAAACATCACCAATCTAATATGATCACGTATGTCCCAAAAACATCCAACATTGACAAATCCAAGAATGTCGGGTCTTCTCCTTCTTGGGTTGTGCTTGATGCTTGGATCATGTCTTGGCTTCTTGGTTCGATGGAGCCACATATTGTCACCAACTTGTGTCCTCATCGCTCTGCTCAATCCATGTGGACTTATCTGAAGAAGGTTTATCACCAAGACAATGATGCTCGTCGCTTTTAGTTAGAGCATGCGATTGCCATTTTTCAACATGGCAGTCTTTCCATCCAAGACTATTACTCGGCCTTTCTGAATTTTAGAATGAATATACTGATCTTGTTACAGCGGATGTTCCTGTTGCTGCTCTTTCGACTATTCAGCAACTCCACGAGACTAGTCGGCGTGATCAGTTTCTTATGAAACTATGCCCAAAATATGAATCTGTTCGCTCATCTCTGCTGAATAGATCTCATGTTCCTTCTCTTCATGTTTGTTTTGGTGGGTTACTTCATGAAGAACAATGTCTAGTACTCAAGCTACTCTGGAGCAATCTCATGGTAGTTCAGGAACTGTGGCTTATGCTGCCCAAGGACGAGGATCGCCAATGCATTCTAAAAAATTCTAGTGTTTTTGCTACAAAGAATTTGGGCATATTGCTGCCAATTGTCCCAAGAAGTACTGCTCTTATTGCAAGAAGAAGGGTCACATTATCAAATAATGTCGTATCCGCCCCCCAGAATCGTGAGGTTCAAGCATTTCAGACTTCGGTTATTGCACCTCCAACAGCACCTTCTGTGGCCAATGGCTCTTCTCCAGGTGATTCCTCTATTCCTGCACCTCCTGCAGTGAATTATTGCACACCCGAAATGGTGCAACAGATGTTAATTTCGGCATTATCCGCAATGGGGTTCCAAGGTAATAATTCTACTATTCTCTGGTACGAGGACTCAGGGGCCTCTAATCACATGACAAATAATCCCATAGCTCTGTGTCATGTTCGGCCCTACGCTAGAAAATCTGCTATTCAAATTGCCAATGGCAATTTCTTGCTGATCGCTGCTGTTGGCGATGTCTCTTCTAAGTTTACTGATGTGTTTCTTGCTCATCAGCTTTCTACGAATCTTAAATCTGTTGGTCAGTTAGTTGATAACAATTGTGCTGTTAATTTTTCTGATAATGGTTGTGTTGTGCAGAACCAGGTAACGGAGAAGCCGATAGCGAAGGGACCTAAAGTGGGGCGCTTGTTTCCACTATTTTTGCCTGTTCCAGCATTTTCTTCACTTCCTCCTAGTTTTTCTTTTGCTTGTAATAATGTTCCAGATCTTAGTATAGTGTGGCATCATCGTTTAGGCCATCCTCATACTGAGATCTTATCTCATGTATTGAACTTTGGTTTACTTGGTAATAAAGAACGTTGTTCTTCCTCTCTTGAGTGTGCTTCTTGCAAGCTTTGTAAAAGCAAAACTCTCCCATTTCCTTTGCATTCTAGTCGAGCTTCTCACTGTTTTGATCTTATCCATAGCGATGCTTGTAGACCTTCCCCAGTTAGTTCACATGAAAACTTTAAATATTATGTAACTTTCATTGATGATCATAGCAGATTTACTTGGGTGTATTTCCGTCGCTCTAAATCTAAAGTTTTTCGTACTTTCATTGTGTTTTTAGCACATGTTCAAAATCAATTTTCTACTTCTATCAAAACATTACGCACCGATTCCGATGGTGAATATTTGTCTAATGAGTTTCAAGACTTCTTGGCTTTTAAAGGTATTATTCATCATAGTTCATGTCCAACTACTCCACAACAAAATGGAGTAGCCGAATACAAAAATCATTATCTTCTGGATGTGGTACGTATTCTCTTGTTAGAATCCTCTGTTTCATCCATGTTTTGGGTCGAAGCTATGAAAACTGCTACTCACTTGATTAATCGTTTACCTTCCCAAGTTCTACACATGAAGTCTCCCTATTTTCACTTGTTTGCTAAGCAGCCTGGTTACGATAATCTCCGTACCTTTGGTTGTATATGCTTTGTTCACTTACCTTCTCATGAGCGACATAAATTATCTGCTCAAGCTGTTCGATGTGCGTTTTTGGGATATAATGTGTCAAAAGGGCTTTGTTTGCTATGATCTTACGTTACATTGTACACGTATTTCTCGGAATGTTATTTTCTTTGAAAATCAACATTTTTTTGTTATATCTTCTTTGTCCTCCTCTTCTACTATGGTCCTCCCCTCCTTTGAGCAGCAGTTCTCGGATTCTCCTTCTGTCAGCTCTCGCTTTAAACTAGGTATGGTTTATACAAGAAATCCCCCCACAACCTCTTCCGATGGCTCCCCCGATATCTGATTCTACCATGCTCCAGATTTAGTCAGTTACAGTACCTCCAGCGCCTTTGGTACGTCGCTCTCCTCGAGTGTCGATACCCCCGGATAGGTATGGGTTTCCTTCTTCCACTTCTGGCAATTCTATTTCAGCTTTTACTGCTGCATTGTCCAGTTTTGATATTCCCACATCCTACTCCCAAGCTGCCAAGCATGACTGTTGGCGACAAGCTATGCAGGAAGAAATTGCCGCTCTAGAGGCCAATCACACTGGGGACATTGAGCCTTGTCCTCCCACCGTTGTTCCTTTGGGTTGCAAATGGGTTTACTCGGTCAAGGTTCGATCTGATGGAAGTTTGGATCGTTACAAAGCTCAGCTTGTTGCACTTGAGAATAATCAAGAATATGGTGTCAATTATGAAGAGACCTTTGTTCTTATGGCTAAGATGACTACTGTTCGTACGATTCTAGCTCTTACTGCTTCCAATGATTGGCCACTATATCATATGGATGTCAAGAATGTTTTTCTTCACGGGGATCTTAAAGAGTGTATTTATATGAAGCCACCCCCGAGATTGTTTCCCTCTCCAACTTCACGTGTGTAAACTTCGTCGTTCTCTTTATGATCTCGAACAGGCTCCGAGGGCCTGGTTTGATAAATTTGGAATAACTTTATTACAATTTTCATTCAAGCAGAGCAAGTATGACATTTCATTGTTTCTTCGGAAATCAGACATGGGTATTGTTGTTCTTTTGGTTTATGTTGATGATATTGTGATCATTGGTTCCAATTTTGCTTTACTTGTCCAGCTCAAGACTCATCTCTCAGAATCCTTTCATATGAAAGATCTTGGATCTCTAACATATTTTCTTGGTCTTGAGGTGCATCATAGTCCCTCTGGTATTTTACTCAATCAACATAAGTATGCTAGTGACTTGGTGGTTACAAGTGGCCTACAGGAGGCTACCTTTGTTGATACTCCCATGGAATTAAATGTCAAGCTTTGCAAAGAGGAGGGTGACTTACTTACTGATCCCAGTTTATACAGGAAGTTGGTGGGTAGCCTTGTCTATCTCACCATTACTAGATCGAACATTTCTTTTGTTGCACAACAAGTCAGCCAGTTTCTTCAGACTCCTCGTCATCTTCATTTGGCTGCTGTTCGTAGGATCATACGCTATGTTTAGAGCACTTCTGCCCGTGGCTTATTCTTTCTTGCAGGCAATTATCCTCACCTTACTGTATAGTGATGCTGATTGGGCTGGTTGTGCTGATACACGTTGCTCCATCACTAGTTGGGCTGGTTGTCCTTAGGCGATGTGTTGATCTCCTAGAAGAGTAAGAAGCAAGATAGAGTTTCTAAGTCATCTACAGAATCTGAGTATCGGGCGATGTCTCTTGCTTGTTCTGAAATTATTTGGCTTCGAGGTTTGCTTGCTGAGTTAGACTTCTCTGAGACCGATCCTACACCATTACACGCTGATAATACAAGTGCTATTCAAATCACGGCCAATCCTGTCTATCATGAGCGCACAAAGCATATTGAAGTCGACTGTCACTCTATCCATGAAGACTTTGAAGCTCGTGTTATCACTTTTCCACATATTTCCATTGAACTACAAATTACTGATATCTTCACCAAGGCCCTCACTCGCCATTGACATTGCTTCCTAAGTAGCAAATTGATGCTTGTTGATCAACCTACATCAATTTGAGGGGGGCTGTCAATGGACAGGTTTGCTGTCCATATTTCTTTCCTTAGCTGTCCATATTTATTTCCTTGATTTACTACAATTAGCATAATATTTGACAGATTGTATAGGGATAGAATTAGCATATACTTATTTCTTTCTATGTATAAAATTCTTTGTATAGTTTATATGATAAAACAGAAATCTCAAGGCTAGATAATTCAGCGAATTCATACACTTTGATAGCATGTGCATGACGTGTGAGGAAACAATGGATCATCTTCTTTTACATTGCAAGATTGCAAGCATCCCATGGAGCACGATCTTCGATCTCTTGGGGATCAATTAGGTGATGCCTTCTCGGGTGGTGGGACTCTTGACATGTTGGAAAGGCAACTTAGCCACATTATTGCATTCCTTTTGTGTAAGAAGGTCCCTTTGGGCATATTATGGTGTCTATGGAAGAAAAGAAACCAGTGGAGCTTTGTGGAGTGCGAATGAATTAAACTCTTTTTTTGTTCTTAACACCTTGTATAATTGGACAAAGGCTCATTATCGTGTTCCATTTTCTAATTCTAATTTCCAGAACTTTTTACCTCTTTTCCCTTTTGTTTGTTGAGCGGATCCATATATTTTGTGTACCGGGATAATATCCCTTTTCTATCACTAAATAATTTCACATGTTAATAATGATGCCTCTGCATGCATGCATAAGGATCAAACTAAAATCTACTTGCATCTTCACTTGCCAGAGTCAATGCCATCACTCAATCAAAACTTACTAAGATCCCCTGATTCATCACGGGGACAATCTCCTGCATGCTTAACCCCATACATAAGATACCAAATTAATATTCTCCGGCAAAAAGATAATTATAAAAGTCTTCTCTTTGCTAACTAGTGAGGGTATCTCAGGATGAAAATTGGCCATGTAGAAGAGAATTCAGGAGGCAGAACAGAAATAACTGCAGTTCAGCAACCCAAGGTACCAGAAGCAGACACCGATATTCTAGGACTGAAGCAATGCATTTCAAAAACCATTACAGTGATGCCTATTCAAAATCCCGTAAAGCATAGTACAGAACATTAAAACTACCATTTTTTATATTTAAGAAACAGAGGTGAATATAACTGGTACATTATTCCTATAAGAAGCATGTTTTAAGTACCAAATATATTCGATTTGTTAAGTTGATTATGTATTATTGACTTTTTTCTTCTTCTTTAGTTTCACTCAATTCACATATTTCTATTTTTTTCAATCCAAATGATAAAATTTGGTTTCTTTTTTGAGAGTTCTTTTATTTTTATTTTTCCAGAAATAGAACGCTTTTGATGCCCAATATTTTTTCTATTGATACATTTAGAAAAAAATAGAAATGGAATGGCTTTTGATGGCCCATTATTTTTTCTATCGATACATTTAGAAAAAAAAATGTTTTTTTTTTAAAAAACCCTTAGAACTAGATTAATTTTTTTAAAAAAATTTAATTCATTTATACATGCCATGATATTTTTTTATTTGTATAGTGGGGAAATCACAGCAAAAGAAATTCCAGAACTTAATAATTGGCTTCAAAAGAAAATTTTAAAATGCAAAAATAGTTTTTACCATTAGTTTGCTGCAATACGGTAACAGTTACAACATCACAGTAAGAGCAAGAAATAAGGTTTAACTAAATTTCATCTGCTTACTAACCTATCAAAGTACACTCAAATTTCATTCAAGTTTAACAGGGCAACAAACGTACTTGGCAAGTAATCTAACCTGCATTTGAAAAGAAGAATGAATCACTTGTTTGGGACAGAAATGCCTTCTCAATTGAAGGAACTTCTGCCTCAAGCTGTTGAACACGAACCATAAGATCATGGCCTCTTGCAGCAGTTGTCATTACTTCTTCATGCAAGTCATGGAAAATCTCAGCAGCAAACCTTTTAACAATGACAGAAAAGTATATTATTATATGCAGCTATTATGTGAGAACTTCAAAGTTCAAATGATATGTGGAAGCAAATCAAAATACAGTCAAGTGATATCAAGCGGTGAGTACACAGGACAAATGATGGTAATCTTTTTGTCGCCCTAGCAGCATTAATGACCTTGTATGCCAAGCTTGGAGCATATGCAGGGCTCCAATTGTGCGCTCAAAGCCCAATATTAGAACTTCTTTACTCAACAAGCTAAATAACCCAGAGTCAGCTCATGCCAATGACAAAATTTCAACAAAAGTCGGGAAAAAAAAAAAAAAAATGAAGATCAAGTAAGACATCAATTCTTCCACACATTATCCTAAAAATTATGCGCGAAGTCCCAAAACCACCACTAGACCATAAACGACAGACTATAAGCTCAATTTCTTTTATAAAATAAGAAATAATATTTTTAACAGAAAAATCTAGAAGTATTCAAAAGTAATCCGTCCATCTTCATGGTCCATAGGTTTCAGTCTTGATTGCAATTAAGTTTCCCAATTAGTCATCTAACTCAAATATCTGATTAATAATTCAAAATCTATCTTAAGAATATCGATCTCCGCCTCAGCGTCATTTGCCATTCTGGTTAACTCCAAAATTTTGAACTCAATCCTAATCAAGAATAACAAACTAAAAAAAAAAAAAAAAGAACACAAAGCGATGCCAATATCAACGTAAATTAAATTAAAAATCAAAGGTCACCAAGTCTCAGAGTCAAGTTCCAAACAAGCTTCCCAAATTCAGCACAAAAAACAATCTTCACAGCCTACTCCATTTCCATGGGGTCAATCCGGTCATATAATCGAATAAAAAGACAGGTTCCATATAAAACCCGCCGCAATTCGACCCGTAGTCGAATCATCAACACAGGAAAATGTTCAGAAACCCCAAGTTCAAACCCCAATGGCTCAGCATTTCTTATCACCACCGCAATTCACAGCCCAAACCACCCGAACAGAAAACTACACACAACAGAAAAAGAAGAAGCGAAATAACTAAAAAGGAGATAGGGGACTGACTCTGCAAGGTCGCCGAGCTGGCGCAAGAAACCGACGAGTCCAGCCATGGCCACGCCTTCCAAGAGAGCCTCGGGATCATCTCTATTGGCAGCTTTGTAGAGCTCCGGATCCGCCAAGCTGTACTTGTCCCTTATCTGGTATTTCAACAACGGCATTCCTCGTCTTCTTCTTATCCCAAGTCCGCAAATTCAAAACCCTAATTCTTAAGTTATACGCATTTCCCCAGCTCGAGAGCGGCTTAGAACAGGAGCAGATTTTCTTTTGGTTTTGGGAATAATGAGTGAATGAACAAACTCACGAATGAAGAATATACGGTGCTCAGAATGTAGAGAGAGAGAGAGTATTTAATATTACTGAATGAATTTAACAGATTTTTTAAAATGGAAACTTACTGTTTATCTGGAAAATGTCGTTTTCTACTTTCTAGTGCTCATCATCATACCCATTTTTATGTTCGACGCCATTTTCGGTCACGGTAGTAAGTTTCGACGTAGAAAACGTTTCATCTCTTATTATTATAATTTTTTAAATTTTTTATATAAAATATAATAAATAATTTAACTTTTCTAAATTTTAATATAATAATAATATTAAAATATAATATTATAATAATATTTTATTCAATTTTTATTTAAAATCATCTCATCTCAACTTCTCTTACTATCTAAAACCACCTATATCTACTGCGGCCAAGACATCACCTAGATCCACTCTTCCATCTACAAGAAAATACCTGCAACTCTTCGGGATCGTTTGCATTCAAAACCCACCTCAATCCACCTCAACTCATTTCATCTCATCATTATAATTTTTCTAAATTTCTATACAAAATATAATAAACAATTTAACTTTTTCAAATCCTAAAATAACTTTCCCAAATTCCCACACAAAATATAATAAATAATTCAATTTCTATTATACTATTTATAAACCATCTCAACTCATATCTGAATCCAAACCAGTTTTCATCTGAAATACTCTTTATCTTATCTTGTTTGACTCGGATTTTACTTGTTTTTTTGGCAAATTTTGTCTGGTAAGGTGTACTGTCTAAATTGAAAGTATATATATAAAGCATAATACTAGAGCCACCGTTTGAACTCTCGCTAGGCTCTTTTATGTGTTTCTTTTTTTGTGTTTTGTTTTATATAGATTTTTTTAATATTTTTTAAAAATAAAAAATTCACAATATTATTAAAAAATAATTTCTTAATCATGAAGTAAAAAATAAAAAATAAAAAAAAATCCCAGTAGGGCCCCAGCGGGAGCTCTAATGAGAAGACTAATATTTTTTTTATTTTTACTTCGTGATTAATGAATTATTTTTTAATAATGTTGTGAATTCTTTTATTTTTTAAAAATATATGAAAGTATTAAAAAAATCTATGTAAAAAAAGAATTAAAAAAAACACAGAAAAAGCCTAGTGGGAGCCCCAGCAATGACTCTAGTATTATCAATATATAAATAGTAATGAAATAGTATTAAATTATTTGTAAATAGTAATAAAATAGTTTGAAAATATCTTAAAATAATTATGTTTCCAGACATACTTTAAATATACGTTTGAGTGTTGAAGTGATCTCAAATTATCTGAGCAGATCTGTAAATAGTAATGAATTAAGATATTTGAATGAGTTTTGTGAATCTATTGAAATGTATTTGAATGTATGAAATAAATTGATATATGATTTTTAAAAAAATAATAGATCCAGCAGCCAAAGAGTTTGCATTCAAAACTCACATCAACCCACCTCAACTTATCTCAACTTATTTCATCTCATCATTATAATTTTCTCAAATTCCTACACAAAATATAATAAACAATTCAATTTTTTCAAATTCTAAAATAACTTTCTCAAAATTTCATATAAAATATAATAAATAATTCAATTTTTATTCTACTATTCATAAACCATTTCAATCCATCTCAACTCATCTCTAAATCCAAACCACTCGTAGAACCTGTGAACCATGCTAGCTAGTTTTTTTTTTTGGTTTTGACAGCACCATGCGAGCTAGTTAGATGTATCGGTACGAGAGTTTGTAATAGATTCTGAAAGATATTTTTTAATAACTGTATTAACAATATCTTTCTTTCTACAAAATCAACCTTATAATTTAAACACAAGAACGAAGATCACCAATTTTAAGAAAAAGAGCTTGATTTTCGGTGAAAAATGTTTTAATTATAAAAAGGTTTTATATAAATAAATTTATGAATTGACAAGGTTCGATGTGGTACGTCAGATTATAAAATTATTAAATAAAAAAATAAATTTAATGAATCATATAAAACTACATCAATTTATATATTTATAATTGACTTATTATTACGATATACCTGATTTTTTGTGTTCTTTCTTGCTACTAGGAATAGGAACATCCAAAGCTTCCTACCTTTAATCGGTTCTTGCAAACATTTAGATTTTAATGAGAGGAAAAACATGGTTTGGTAGAGTGGTAGTTAGTGAAGTAGAGGAGAAGTTCTTTCCTTTTAGGTGTCCTGTCTTGCTTTCTGGTAAATGCCTTTTGTTTATCTGCTCCTTTGATTTTCCAAGGAATATGTTGGCTGCTTTCCGAGGATGCTTGTCAATATCATTGACAAACAATCACAGGAGGTTAGGAATAGTTTATTTTCAGAAAACATATCATTTTATCTCATATCATTATTATAACTTTTTTAAATCTTTACATAAAATAAAATAAACAATTCAATTTTTTCAAAGTCTAAAATAAAAATAATATTAAAAAATATATTATAACAATATTTTATTCAACTTTTTAATTTTAATCTCAACTCATCTCTGAAAACAAATGAGCCCAGTTAATGATGGAACGTCTCTAACATCTCGTTTGAATAATAAGATGAGATGAAATAATTTTAAACAAAAGTTAAATAAAATATTATTTTGTAATATTATTATTATTTTAAGATTTAAAAAAGTTGAATTATTTATTATATTTTTTGTGAAAATTTAAAAAAATTGTAATGATAAAATAAAACTGTTTCTATATCCCAATGTAACAGTCCAATTTTAATTATTATATGATTAATATTTTTGCGTGGGTTTGAAACATGTCTTAAAATTATATCCCGTGACATAGGCTGATAATACTTTTATGAAATATAAATAAATAATAGTTCTTGCACTAATATTTGTCTCTATTCAATTGGAGGGATTTGTTCCTGTTGAGACCACCCTGTTAGGCAAGTCAACTGTTGGAACTATTATAAACTGAAAAAAAAATGAAAATCATGTCCAAATTTCAAATCAAGACATGATTTGTTCACATGCATGTCACGGATTACAGATTTTAAATTCTGTATACTATAATATAAAATTCTACATTACATTGACATGTACTAATTTTCATTATTACGGTTTTTTTTTTAATTTTGTTTTTCTTTTCTAAATTTGTGATTTCACGTGATTCTTTTGCTTTATTGATACTTACCTATCATGAAATCTAAACGAATCTTTAACAGTGTACTAACAAAAGAAGTAAATTATTAAAACTAAAGCATAAGAAAACTGAAAATTTCAAAATCAAAATATAGAGATAAATCATATTAGATATTGAGTTGAGTTCAGTTGAATTGATACGAGAGTCGAAAGTTGAATAAAGAGTTTTGCTACTCATCATTCATACACACTAGTGACACTACACACTAAACTTATTTTTATTTTTTAAATTATTTTTAATTTTATTCTTATTAAACTAATTAAATTCTTTTATTCATTATCCATACACAACATATTTAGTAAGAGGAAAAAAAAAGTGTGGCGTGTGGAAATGATGAATATAATTTTTCTTGAATAAAATATTGTTGGAATATAATTTTTTAATATTATTTTTGTTTTAAAATTTGAAAATTTTGAATTATTTATTATATTTTGTTTAAAAATTTAGAAAAATTGCAATGATTAGATAAGATAAGATGATATAAACAAGTAAGAATACTGTTACTGGACCATCTGAAACTTATCGCTGATATGAACTTTTTTTACTTGGCACCACTTTGTAGTGTCCTTGTTAAAAAAAACAAAGAAAATATATTTAAATCAAAAGAGCGTTTGAAAATATAAAAAGAAAAAAAAACTGAATTGCTAGGTTTCCTCTTCTCCTTTTGTATTTATGTTCTTTTATTTTTTTATAATAAACTATGTGGTGGTGCTACATCAAGTGGGCTTGAGCGATAAACTTCAGATGGCCTAGTAGTATTATTCTTAAAAAAAAAATTGTATAGACTATTTTAAAATTTAATCTTAAAAAGAAGTAACGATGGGGTTGATACACACATACATACATATATATATATATATATATATATATATATATATAAGCCTAACTAGGACTATAAGAGCGTTGGATATAATGATGTAAACTTACTTAGCTTTAAAGCTTTAGTTGATTGGTTGGTGGGGGTACTTAATTATTTCAACTATCGAAATCGTTCTTCTCTTCCCATAGTTAACATCAAGGCCAACAACAACAACAACCATGTGGAGAGCGTATGAGCAGCTAATGCAGGAAGTGCATTATATTATACGCATCATTCTGCATAGTGGACATTGAGATTTAAGCACCATCTTACACAATAATGTACCTTCTCTTACGGCTAAGCAAAGTCAATGTGTTATCTTTGGTAGTTTTGTTGGTGATGGATGTAGTTATGGAGCCGGCTAGCTCGTTCTGTTGGCGTGTGCCCCCCCATACACCAACTGCATTGAGTGCCATGATAAAGATTATCCACACGCTTTCTAAACCAAAGCATGTAATTGACATTTTTTTTCTTGGTTGATAACCAATCGATCTACTTGTTGAATAAAAACAAATCGCATTCGGTAATTTCTTTCTTGACTGAGTCAAGGAACCTATGGTTCATTATCTATTTATTTTTATTATTTTACTCATCTCCTTCCGAATACTTTATTCGTAGCAAACCAAATCTCCCGTATATCACCTGTGACTATACTTTCCCAGTTAGTAAAAGAAGTGGGAATGTAGCAAAAAAATATTATTGAAGTAACACCAAACAGTCTCACTATGACACTAGTAAGAAAATAAATGAGAAACAGCTTTCGAAAAACTAACGGCAAAACAGTTGCATTTAGAAGCAATAGAGATGCACAATTCCAAATATTGTCATTATAAGAGGGTTTTCCCCTTATCGGCCCTTAAAGCAAGTCCACGAGGGGTCATTGAGGAAATAAGTCAGAGAGTCCGGCCAAGCCCAATCAAGACCTACGACCTTCCTCCAAAGAAGTCACTGAGTATCTGCAGAGTACTTGGTTTACGAGCAAAACCCACTCTCGAAATAATCCACGCACAGAGAAAGCAGATGGTAGGGGCAGATGAGACTTGCCGCATTGACACCATCCCGGTGACACTCTGCTCTCTGGAACCTGCACAGACAGGTAGGCGAGAAATATGGAGAATTCTCGATCTCCTGATAACAGGCATGAAGAGGCTTAACGGGGAACACCCACATGATAAAGTGAGTCTGGAAGCCATGTCGTATTAATGGCATCACTGCCTGGACTCCATGCCGTATTAATGACGCCGTCCAATAAGCCACATTGCATTAAAAGATTCTAACAAATAAACAGTGGAAAGGATACTGATTTTGGCATCGGAGACTCCCTAGCCACCACCAAGGCCTCCTATTCTTCGTGTTTGCTTAAGTGTGCAGGTGAAAGTTCGAAAACCTGAGTTTCTGGAACCCGGCCCAAAGGCGTGTGAAACAAAATATTAATAGTGACACCGTCTGTGAGATCTCTATAGACTTCACATGTCCTTCTTATACCTGCGACAACCCGTTCTCAGACAACTCAGGGACAAGAAGAAGCGACATTGACAAACATGGAAGCAAGGCTTGGCGCAATGAAACAACTGGTGGGAAAAGTAACTACTGTGGTGGAGACCCTTTGAAAGGAGAACAAGACGCTCAAAGTAGCCACCAACGATCCAAAAAATGAAGCAAAACCCAGCAATAGCGAGTACGTGGGATCTAGAAATGCAGGAGAAGGAGGTGGTGCATAGGAAGAAAGAAAAAACATGCAGGACGAGCTGCATAATGTCAAAGGGAAGTACGAAGAGATGGCGAGGAAGTTGGGCATATTGTCATCAGTAGACCAATTGCTCACCAGTATGGGCCTACCCAACAACCAGGAGGTGATGGTCGTATCCCTACTACCAAAGTTCCGAGTGCCTCTCATGGACATGAACGATGGGACTAGAAATCCCCTCGACCACCTAGAAACCTTCAGAGCCCGACTTTGTATGGTTTCCTGGAAGAAGTGGTATGCAAGGCTTTCCTGCTGACCTTAAGGGTGCCAACGAGAGTATGGTTTGGGTCTTTGGCACCCGAGTCCATAGAAGGCTTCGAGGAGTTGGCCCGCTTGTTCCTCGCACAATTTATGGCGAGCTAGAGAAGGAGATACCCCATGGCATACCTCCTCACCATCAAGCAGGGGGAAGACAAAAGCCTGAAGGCATACCTATCCAGGTTCAACAAAGAACGAATGACTTCAGACGACTAGGACGAGAAGATAACTTTGGCAGCACTCCTGGGAGGAGTGTGGCCCCAATCCCAATTCATGGCGGAATTGGTGAGGAGAACTCCCATCACGCTGCAAGAATTCATGGATCAAGCCGACAACTATATCAATGTCGAGGACACACTTCGGTCCTTGATTGAGTTGAGGAAAGAACTGGAATAGGCAGAGAAGAAATGGAAGGTGCCAACCAAGGGCAAGGCTTGCGAGAAGCCAGATAAAGGGCCGCATGACAACAGGAGAGAAGAAGCCCTTACAAAGAGCCTAGGGCTTCGATTTGACCGACCGACGCTCGCCATTTAGAAAGAGGACACCCAACTTGCCCAAGAAGACGATTACAAGGGCATTAGCTGCCGCTATTGCACCTACCACCAGTCCCCCAGTCATAACACCGAGTATTTCATTTCCTTAAAAGAGGGAAGGGAATAGGCTGGGTGGCAGAGGCTGCGGTACCCTCCCACCCGGAGGCCAGAGTGGGAGTAGAGGTAGAGATTGCGGGAAAGAAGTGCAGAGAGAGTCAGAAGGCTAAGGAGGGAATGGAGCCCGAGGCAAAGGGTGGTTGCATAGGGACCCCAGCGAAATCGTACCGGCGGGGGTGTAACCTCATCCAAGCGAAAGGCATATGCCAGGCGAGCGAGATACCAAGAAGTGTATTCAGCAAAGTGTCGCCCCACCAAGTACAGAAGAAACAACCTGGCCCCCATCATTTCCTTTGGAGAAGACGAGGAGGAGGCGGCTCTTTACCAGGATGATGACGCCCTAGTGTTGACTATGCTAGTCACCAACTTCACCACTAGGAGGATCCTTATCGACAATAGCAGCTCAACAGACATCCTGTTCTGGGAAGCCTTTACACGGATGAGGATAGATGCCTCCCGGCTCCAACCTGCCCCCATGCCATTGAAAGGTTTCTCCGGAGACATGGTTCAGCCGGTTGGAACCATCACATTGTCCGTCTTGGCAGGCAGCTCCCATTCGATGGCCTCTATCATGGTCAACTTCCTGATGGTGAAGGCTCCTTAGTCATACAACGCCATAATCAGCAGACCCACCCTCAAGAACCTGAGGGCGGTAACATCGTCTTATCACTTAAGGATGAAGTTCCCAACCTCTTAGGGGGTGGAAGAAATTCGAGGAGAACATGTCCTAGTGCAAGAGTGTTATGTGCAAGAATTGAAACCGAGGGGCGACAGGGTGCACATGGTCCATGCCCACAGGGCGCCGAGTGTTTGCGGGAGCTTTACTGCGATAGAGCCTTATGACTTGTAATTTATATTTCCATCTCGATAGCGTAAATTCCATTAATGAGAATATGGCTTTTTCAGGGATAAAATGTATCTTGCCTATCTTGACTCCTTACTCCATTAACGTAATCTTCATAAATGTAATCAACGTAATCTCCATCAATCTAATCTCCACCGATGTATTTCCATCAACGGAATCTTCATCGACGACACTTACCTCCCCGCGAGGTACCAAAGGGATGAGTTCGCCTAACGCTACTTTATCCTTCTCGCGGCAGAGAGCGGGCCAGCCCTGGGCAGCTAGACATTTACCTTCCTCGTTAGCATCAATAGGAGGGAGCGGGTCCAGTCCCAAACTGTCTGGTAACTTATCTCCCTACGGAAGGTAGAGGGCGAGATGCACCTTCAGGCCATCTCGTCCCTTCTGCGATGGAGAGTGGGTCTAACCCCTCAGCTGACCGATAACTTATCCCGACCTTTGCTACGATGAAAAGTGGGATCAACATCAGCTTGACCCAACACTTACCTTCCATGTGGTGTCAATGGGCGGGAGCGGGTTCAATCCCAAACTACTTGACTAGTTACCTCCTCATGAGGGCTAAAGGATGGGCAGGCAGCCTAACCTCTCTCACGAGGAGAGTGGGTCCAGCTACTAAGCTCCTCGAATAACTTACCCCTTCCCATCACAGTGAAGAGTGAATCGGCTACTCAGCCGTCCGACACTTACCTCCCCACGAGGCACCAAAAGGATGAGTCACCCCAAAGGCTGCTTTATCTTTTCACGACATAGAGTAGGCCAGCCCTCGGCTATCCGACATCTACCTTCCTCATGCTCGTCAACAGGTGGAAGCGGGTCCAGTCCCAAATTGCCCGGTAACTTACCTCCTCGCGAGAGGTAGAGGGCGAGATGTGCCTTAAGGCCATCTCATCCCTCCTGTTACGGAGAGCGGGTCCAGCCTTTCAGCTGCTCGACAACTTATCCCGACCTCCCCTATGACGAAGAGTGGGATCAGCACCAGTCTGACCCAGCACTTACCTTCCTTGGGGTGTCAACGAGCAGGAACAGGTGCAGTCCCAAACTGCCACCAGCTACTTACCTCTCCATGTTGGCTAAAGGATGGGCAGGCGGCCCAACCTCCCTTGCGGGGAGAGCGGGTCCAGCTTCTAAGCTGCCAGAACAACTTACCCCGCCTCCATCAAGGTGAAGAGTGGATCGGCTGCTCAGCCGTTTGACACTTACCTCCATGTGAGGCACCAAAGAGATAAGTCAAATTAAAAGCTGCTTTATCCTTCTCGCAGCAGAGAGTGTGCCCACCCTTGGTTACCCGACATCTACCTTCCTCGTGGGTGTCAACAGGCGAGATCGAGTCTAGTTCCAAATTGCCAAGTAACTTACCTCCCTGCGGGAGGTAGAGGGTTAGATACACCTTAAGGCCATCTCGTCCCTCTTGTGACGGAGAGCGGGTCTAGCCCCTCGGCTAAGCGACAATTTATCCCGACCTCCACCACAACAGAGAGTGGGATCAACGCTGACTTGACCCAACACTTACCTTCCTTGTGATGTCAACAGGTGGGAGCGGCTCCAGTCTCAAACTGTCCGACAACTTACCTTACCCCCACACAGTGAAGAACGAACCGACTTCTCAACCATCCAAAAAATTACCTCTTCGGGAGACCGAACGAGACGGGCTTGACCTAAGGCATCCCAACCCTTCCCTCGACGAAGAGGGGGTTACTACCCTGCACAACGTCATCTCCAACAACGGAACACCAAGCGAGCGACGCCTTGGACTTCTCCACCAAATGGAATGCTGAGCGACTAAAGCCTCACGTCTACGAAAAAATAACCTAGGTTTACAAATTTTGCACTCATAGATCGAGGATGAGTTATACTAACTTATTTATTTTGTCCAGCGGTACCATTTTCTCAGCCATCTGACAAACTACCTCCTCAGAGGGACTTAAGGGGCGGGCTTGACCTTGGGCATCCCGATCCCTCCCCTAGTGGAGAGCGGGTATGGTCCTTCGACTATTTGACGTAATGCAATCTCCAACAACGGAATGCCAGACAAATAGCTCCTCAGGATCCTCGTCGAACTCCTCCACCAAATGAGAGGCCAGAGCAACACTATCCCTCAATTACGCAGTGGCTCACGCCCCCCGGGAGGCCAAAGAGGAGGGAGGGCTTAGCCTAAGGTATCTTGGCCTCTCTCCTCCCGGAATATAGGCCCGTTCTCTTCGCGACCTAAGAAATGAGTCGATACAAGAAGGGGAATGTTCAGTTGGCAGGATTGGCACTTGCAGGGTCACTTGAGAGTGAGCTTGGCATAAACTCCTTCCCTATCGAGGCCCCATGCTTCAGGAGCATGTGATCCCTTACTCTCTCCAAATCTTCCAAGTAGTTGTGATTCCAAGCATTCCCTATGTCTTTATACACTTGTCAGTCCACGAGGCCGACGAGAAGATCGGGGGAGCCAAACACTTTGTTCCCACCGATTTGCCTCGGTCTACAACGCGTGCGAAGGAGGCCGGGGAGCCAAGTATTGAGTCACCCTGGATTTGACTTATCCCTCGCATCAAGCCTGCCAAGCTGACAGAAGAAAAAGTAGAGGAAAAATGATACTAAAGAAAAAAGGAGCAAATGGCAAAGGAAAAAGAAAGACCATTTTATTAGTAAGTTAAATGCATACAAAGCACGAGCAAATAGCTGCAAGGGCTTCCAAAGATACTTGGTCAGATTTCTTTACAAGAAAAGGAAATAATGTGTCTAACTTTACAAACAGAGTAACATGAACAAAAACTAAGGCACAAGAGCATCAGGATTCTGCTCGGGAGCATTGGTGACTGGCACAGGCGCATTAGGATTTGGTTCAAGAGCTTCAGAATTGGAAGAGAAGGCGTTAGGAATCATGTCCCTGCCCAAGGTGTAGCCATGCTCGAGCATGTCAGGGTCTGGAGGGAGGTCACGGGGGTCAAGGGCTCTTAAGGTTGCGTTTGGATGTTGAGTTAAGTTGAGTTGAGTTGAGTTGAGTTTTTTATGAATAGTAGTTCACCTAACATTGTTGTTTCCCTTCAAGCGCGCCAAACCTGCTAAAGAAAAAAAAGTTTCTACAAGCTTGCACTTCATTCTAGCACAAGGAACAAATGTCAGTTGTAGGGGCCAGCCAACACGTGTAAACTTGAACTGCACTCACTTGTGGGGTCCAGCCAATGCCAATTGTCAGTTATGGCTCAAGGAACCTATACAGTCCCTTTCGATTTGAGTTGCCAGTGCTATTCACAATTCATGAGTTTAGGTGAAAGTGGGTTTGTCAGTTGTGGGGCCCAACCAATGGGTTCAAACTTGAACTGCACTCACTTGACGACCCATATGTGTTTCGATGTTCAAAGCAGCCTAAAAGTGAAGTGCACTCAGCTGCTCTGTGCATCCAAACGAGCCCTAAGTGTGCCTCTAGGGCTCCTGAGTCTGCCTGAGGGTTCTCCAAGATGTGGTCCTGCATCCTCTTGAGGCCTACAATATATCCGTATGACCAAGTCTGGTTGTGGAAGAACACAATTGACCTCAGCTGCCCTGCTAAGCGGGGAACAACCTCCTGAACTTGAGACAGGTCACCTCGTAGATCTTCAATGACCACCGTTTGGGAGTCTAGCCTCTTTTGAGCTCCCTTTAAGTCGTCGGATGCTTAGTCGACCCTCCTCTTCTCTTGGCTGGCAGCAACTTGGGTGACTGCAAATGAGTCTTCCCATCCTTCCAAAGTTGCAGAAAGGGACTAGCAGTCTTTGTCCAACTACTCAAGCCGCTGGGCCTCAGAATCTCGACTTACCCTCAAGTCGGCATTCTCCCCCTGCAACTGGCTCAATGATTCCTCAAAAGCCGCCACCTTCGCGGTTAGTTTATCAATTACCCCATCGGTCGAGCTCCTCGTCACCAACGCATTAAGGACTTCATTATGAGCCAACTCGGCCTGCTGCTGTGACAACTTGGGCTTTCACTAGCTCCACATCCAGCCGCTCATTCTCCTCCCTCTCTCCCCTGAGCACATCGCAAGGCTTGGCGCGCCAGTGAGCAGAGGACCTAGTTTTCTTCTTCAACAGCTTCCTGGCTGTCCACAATAAAGGTGACCAGCCGAGATGCACCTTGTTGGCAAAAAAAAAAAAAGCAGGAATAGTCAGCGTAGGAATCCTAAGTAATAAAACAATAAAAAAGAACAAACAGATGTGAAAAACCTCGGAGAAGAACCCCATCAAGGATTCAATCACCCGTTCGAGAGACTCTACTCGAGCTCCCCCTGTGATATAGCGGAGAGAAGAATGACCTCCACGGGGCTCTCTTAGAGGGATGGCTGTGTAGTTGCCCCCACATCTCCAACAACACCCTTGACCCTCTCGGCAAGGATGATGGAGGGCTGGGAGAGAAGGTGGCCCTCAGCAGCATAATGAAGTTCTTCGCCAAGACTTTGAGGCCCCTTCTCTCACTGGAGCTCTGTGGACTATCTCCATCGCTCCTTGCCTCCACGACCACCTCAATTTCCACAGCTGGCGACCCTATGACAAGCACATGAGAAAGAGCAATGGTCGTCTTCTCCGCAACAAGGTTAAGAACCACGACCAAGTTTGGCTCCACCCCTTCCCCTCTAGAGGTTCTCCTAACAGGCTCCTCGGTCGGGGCCACTGGAATCTCAATGGCAGCAGTGGTAGTAGCGGGGCCCCTTGGAGGCGACTGGATGCAAAGGGACTCGGGGGAAAGACATCCCCCCACCCACACCTGGACTGGAACCCCCTGTGCAATCCTCAACAGCACCCTCGAAGATTTGACCCTTGATGCCAGACTGTGCCATAGATAGAGAAAATGGGACCATCTCCATGTTCACCTCGGGAGGAGGCTCCACCAATTTTGACCGACGAGGAGCTGGTTACAAAAGTGCCCCATAGAAATGCGTTGAGAGCATATTTATCCCATGGGAAAACCTGCACGGGCCCATCGGTGTGGCTGGCACAACTGGGACGGTCGTGGAAGGGGGGAAGCCAGTGCCTCCGGGATGACAGACTTTTTCCTCCCTGGCTCCTTGGTGGATTCGATTGACGAATATATGGGGTCGGCAGTGGGGGAGGCACAAATGGCGGAGGATGGCATACCTCAATTAGCGCTGAGGACTGCCCTAAAGGAAATCGAGGAGGGGAAACTGGGCTGCTATCGGCCCTAGCAACCTCCGTGTGAACTTTCTTCCCATTGCTTGCGGGAGGAGGGCTTGCAGAACACTTATGAGCCAGGGTGGCTCTGGGCTACATGGGAATGGTGCGGTCATCGAAAACGGTGTTGCCAATAGGAGGCAAGAAGACCCTTATATTTTCCTCTCCAAGGAGAGCCTCTGAGAGGGCATCGACCGAGTGTTTCTGTACCGATTCTCTGACTAGAGCAATACGATGCAACTCCTCAGGAGAGGCCTTTGGTCATATGGCTTTGTTGTCAGGGACACCCCTCATATGGCCCAAACGGGGAACTCGCAGTGATTCACTTGCCCGACCGGAAATTTCCACCCATGGCCGGACACAAAGAAAAACTTGGGGGTCCAATCCTTAACTTTGCGACAATCCGGTTCCAAAGAAACAAGGGTGTGCATCGCCCTAAAACTGTAAATATTCTCCTCATGCTTTATAAGGTTATGAGTCAAGAGAAACTCGTGACCAATAAGGTCAGCGTGCTTTGGGTCTGACTCTGACAAAGCTCACCGCCAGAGGGGGCCAATGCAAGGCGAGAGGGGGCCAATGCGAGGCGATCTAGTAGGTCACGAACAGGGCAAGGGAAGGGTAACTGTACATGCTGGGGAAGAGGGCAGCCTTCGAAGCATAACCCTCGTCTTCAACAACCCCTTTATGAGGCCCAGGGACCTAAAAAACCACCTTCTCCGGGACATGAAAGGTGGAAGCTAGTGACGATAAAAACTCGGGGGGTTACATTTGAACGCCAGTTATGTCTAATGTAGAATTGCTCCATAGTGTGACCTCAGGCTGGTCCAACTCCCTTGGAATCTTAGGTTGAACGGTCTTCTTGGGAGCCATAAGATTGAAGTTGAGAAGGGCAACAGAGAGGAAGAAGAGTCGAGCAAAGGGAATGAGAAGGCTAAAACAGGAAGACACGAGGATGTGGAAAAGGTGGAAAAAAAGGGCAGAGTCGTGTTTATATAAAGGGGAAGTGATGGTTGCCCTTCCATACCCACGTGACAGAATGGGGGATATGAAGGGGTTCAAATCTCGTGAAATGAATGACACGATGTGACGTGGGAAACTAAATGGCACCTCGAAACAAGTTTGAGGAGTCTAAGTTGCTAGGATATAAAGGATAAAAACGTAAAAGAAGGAAGGAGAAAAGCCAAAAAGAAGGCCCCAACGATAAGAGGGGAAATTTAAATAAATGGCAACGACAATTAACATTCCAAAGTCGTGGGAATGCAAGTGCCCAACAAAGCTGGCAAGACGTAGATGTATCCCACAACACGTACTATGTGATGCGACGTGGAGAGAAGGAACCTTTTGACACCATCAATGCTGAGATGACTAGAAGGACGCGATCAAATACGAAACACAACCATCAGAAAACGTGCCAATAAAATCGGGAGGAGAATTGTCGCCCGACAACATTGAAATAACGAAAAAGCCATACGGGCATAATCTTGAGCGAGGAACCTTACAAGTAAAAGAGTAGGGAGAGTAATAACCGCCCATTTCTAGGGAAGAGGATCTCAACAATAGAAACAATGAGAAAGTATATAGCGTGAAGATCAAGGCAAAAATGAATTCCCATCGGACCACTCCGATAAGAATAGACAGGGTAACTGTAAGGGGATTTTTTTTCCCTATCGACCTTTAAAGCAAGCTCACGAGGGGTCACTGGGGAAGTAAGTCAGAGAGCCTGGCCAAGCTCAATCAAGACCTACGACCATCCTCCAAAGGACTTAGTAGGCCTCTGTAGAGTACTTGGCCCACAAGCAAAACCACTCCCGAAGTAATCCACCCACAGAGAAAGCAGATGGTTGGGGCAGATAGGACTCACTGCCCTGACACCATCCTGGTGACATTCTACCCTCTGGAACTTGGACAAGCAGGTAGGCGAAAAATATGGAGAATCCTCGATCTTCTGACCACAGGCATGGAGAAGCTTAATGGGAAACGCCCGCAGGATAAAGTGAGTCAGGAAGCCAAGTATTCTTCATGTTTGCTTAAGTGTGCAGGTGAAAATTCGAAGAGCCGAATTGCTGGAACCCGGTCCAAAGACGTGTGAAACACGACGTTAATAGTCATTAAGAGTAATACCATTGTGCCAAAGTTTCCAAACAAAAATGTAAGGTTTGTGTCTTGCGATACTAATTAAGGAAATGATAAAAACATGAAATTTCGTATACAGTTAAAATATAAACTGTGATTTCACTGTTTGAGTATGTTCAAGTGTACACAAAATTTTGTATCCTTAAGATAACTCTATTAATAGGTCTGTAATCAAGTTGAGCCACTAGTCTTTAGATTGGCGAGCTCAACCTAAAGCTGAGTCAACTAAACTTGAGTTTTTTATTTTTTGGATAAGATTTAGTAATTAAAAAATTAGAGAAAATGAAAAAAATTCTAAATTTAATGAAATTTTTACAACTAGCAAATAAACCTTTATCAAATCAGAAATTATAAAAGTTTGTAAATAATTAATATGTAACTAGTTGATATTTATCCACAACAACCATATATTACATGTCTACATAAATTACTAATACAATACACGATATAATAATATATTTCATCATTTCTTATATGATTCTTACGTACTAGTATTTAAAACTATTATATCCTACCGACTAACTATCATAAAAATTATAAGATAGTTACTATAACTTAATAACTTATATACTTAGTAAATAATATATAACTATGGAGTATATTTAGTGTGTAGGTATAAGTGACTAGGTTATATACCATATATTTATTTATAAAAGTCACTTTGCTTATATTATTAACATATATATATATATAAATATATATACACACATATATACACATTTACCGATATATGGACAAGTTTTAATTGAGTCAAGTTAATGAATTGAATTGGGTATAAACGAGTAGGGCTGAGCACCGACAATGTCGGAGTCGGAGTGCCCTACCTTTGACTCCAACTCGGATTGGCATAGCCTCCGATCTGACTCCGACTCCGACTTCGACTTGTTGGAGCAAAATCAGATTTGGACTTTTTTATTGGATTTTTTTTCTTAGTCCATTTGAAATTTCAATTTAACAATTTTGGACTTTCACTAATGGTTTCCAGATTTTAATGTTTTTTTTTTAAATATTTTTTTCAAATTTCAATTTTATTAAAATATAACCAAAATCGAAAATATAAATCATTGTACAAATTAATGTTATTATAAATTAGTATTATATGTTATTATATATTAATGTTTATACATTAGTATTACATGTTATTACACATTGATTATTATATATTACTAGTACATGTTATTATACTTTAGTTATTATACATTAATATTACATGTTATTATACATTTATATATTTGTGTTTATACATAATACATTAGTATTAAATGTTATTATACATTAGTTATTATATAATTAGTATTACATGTTATCATACATTAGTGTTATACATTAGTTGTTATTATACATTAGTGTTACATAGTAGTAATAGTTGATAGTATGATGTTTACATATACTAAACTATTATTAGTCAATTTATATTATAGCACAAGTATATTATTTTATAATAATTTATTCATTCTAGTATATTATTGAATTTAACTAACTATATAAATTATAGTTATATAAAAAATATATATGATTAATATATAGAAAATACATATATTTTCATAAAATATGTACAATATCAGAGTTGGGGTCGGTACTTTTTTGGTGAAAAAAACTCCGACTTTGACTCCAACTTATCGAAGCCGAAGTGGAGTCGGTGCGAAGTCGGAGTCGGAGTTAGAGTCAGATTTTCAGATTTTTGCTTAGACCAATAAACGAACGAGTCTTAATGAGTCTTAGCCGCGAGTTGAGTCAAGTTTAATAAGATATATGTCATTTACTAATCGAATGGGAATATGCTTTTACAAGTGAGTTTTTTTTTTTTTTTTCATGAGTTGAGTTTGATTCAAGTTTAACTGACTGAGTATCGAGTGGACTATCGAACAGATTGATTCATTTACAATCCTAAACTCCTATCTACTAATTAACTATCCATACTTTCGTAATTATTTTACAATTTTGGAATTAACTATTTCACACTCACAAATGTGTACTCTTAACGTATGAAAAAACTATTATGCATGCATTAATATATAAAATCCGAAGTCAAAGAAACCAAAACTCGTTTTTTGGGCACATTTCTTTTATGTAATCTCCATGGGGGAGCCTTTGTATTTGCGGTATTAATTTCAAAATTGGGTGTTGATTTTTTTACCCTCGTATTTTATTGGGTATCCATAACTATTAGAGCACTTCCAATGGATTCTCTATCTTATCTTTTAAAATACATCACCAAAACTCATTTTTTCTATTTTACATACTGCCTTTTACAATATGTCATCCATCAGCTTATCTATTTTTTCTCTATATAATTTAAATATTCTTTTTTTATTCTTTTCAAATATTTCATTTCTACTGATAAATTTACAATATCCTTATATTTTTTTATATTTGCAATTTATTTTTATATACAATGTAAAATAATTCAGTCCTATACACGTAAAACAAAAATATATAAGCCAAATAAAAATTAAAAATAAAATCAAATATGAAAAAATTGGATTAAAAATAATTCCAAGATATTTTTTAGAAGAAAATGAAATATATGTGTTTTAAATGATGAACAATAAAAAGAATTTGCTTATATGATAAAAATCAAAGTAAATAAAAATAAGTGAAAAAATGAAATATCAATAATAAAAAAAAATTTTACACGATGAACAGTATCTGCTACATGTAGCGGGGTACTGTAGCTAAATGTATTTTACACTTCATTTTATATAATCGGATGGAGCTTCTTTTTTGAATAATTATTCAAATTATTTACATTTTTTGTATAATACAAAAGGCATTGGGAGTGCTCTTAGGCCTGGTTTGAATAGTAAGTTGAGATGAGATGAATTGAAATAAAAGTTGAAAGTTAAATAAAATTGTTAGAATATTATTTTTATTTTAAGATTTGAAAAAATTAAATTGTTTATTATATTTTATTTAAAAATTAAATTTATAATAATTAGATGAAATAAGATAAATGAATTAAGATGATTTCTAAAAACAACCGAAGCCTTAGAGATTTGATGAGGTAGCTAAAATAAGCCAAAGCGACCAACATTATGGTTAATTCATCTCAAACCAATCATTGATAGAATCCACTAATTTTTTAATTTCCTATAAAAAAAATTTTTAATTCATCTCAATCTTTTCGTATATTCTAACCTAAAAATTAACTGATCTCGATCAAAAAAAAATTAAGTCCAACTCAATGAGATTCATAAAATATTATAATTTATAATTTAAATTCACCTTAACGTCAAAACGTAATCGTTTTCGTCGTGCTATTGTCTAGCAATAAATAGCTCATTATTAGTGGGGGATTCTAATCAGCAAAAGAGTAACGAAACAGTACGTACGATGGACGGATATTGGAAAGAGACACAATTATATATCGATGATTAGGAAAAGTGAGATACGAAGCAACTTTCCGCTCATTGCGTTCGAATTCCTCTTCTTTGGCTATCTCTTTGTACTTGTTTCGGATCTTTTCTTTTTTGAAAGCCACGCTTTCTTCCTTCGGGCTTTGCGCTTGAGCTTGCATGCATGTCGCCTGCTCATCCCAGAGTGGCTCAATTTGCCAAAGCACTGCATGGTCTCATTATAACTCAAAACTCAAAAGCAAGCAAGGTCTTCAAAGAGCCTAATGCTTATAAGGACTTGGCCCAATGGCATGTGGGTTAGGTCCGGATCACATTTACACGAGGCAGGAGACAGAGAGGGCTTGGAGAATTTAGGGATCGAGCCGCTCCAAATTAAAAATCCCCCCACCTTGCTTTGCAAGCTTGTGCTATGTACAGCTTAGTACTTGTGTTTTTAGGCACTCGGGCTGTTGGGCCCATTTTACATTTGCATCCTAGTTTTCCCATATCCGCTCGTTTCTGGGTCTTTGTTTCTGCAAAAATTTTTCGTTACAAAATTTTCAAACTTCTAAATAAAATAAAAATATAATTTAATTTTTTTAAATCTAAAAAAAAATTATGTTAAAAAATTATATTTTAACAATATTTTATTTAACTTTCATCTTATTTGTATAATTAAACGAGACCAATCATACAAACCAAGTTACTTACTTATGATCACCCAAATAATTAACAATGACGACTTATAAATTTGTATTTTATATTATATACAAGCTGGAGGACACTAAAATAAAAAGGAATTAAGAGCATTAATGTACGTACGTACTACTTGACGATATTAAACATTAATATATGATATGAGGTATCAAAAGGGATCGAGTTAACAATTTTGAATTGAGTTCATTATACATATATAGTAGCCAAATGTATTCAGACAACTTCTTACTATTCACACAATCTTCATACATTATACTTTTTTTTAATTTTTATTATTTTTTTCTTTTATAAAAAATTTAATATATGAATATTAAATAGAAGAATTGAATTAGTTTTAAAAAAATAAACTCAAAAAAATATTAAAAATTTTAAAAAATATGGTGTGTAGAAGTTAAGAGGTTGTGTAACATTCCTCTATAATAATTAGGAGTAATGTTAGAGAGAAGTCACTATAGCAGTACACTATTGAGAATATCTATTTTGTACATATGATGTGGTATCATGTAAATCATATATCTCTCTAAGTGAGTGTTAGAAATAATAAATTAAAAACAGTTTTACAATGAATATAAAGTATGCGTTATTATAGTTCTTTCTAACAATTAAGGTCAAAGATCTGGAAACAAGCTGACAGATTTGGTCATAAACCGGATGCCTTTTCTTCGCTTGGAACACCTCGACAGCCGTAGATTCAATTCAAAAGCCTAAGGATCAAGTCAAACTAGTAGCTAGCTAGCTAAGTACGGCGTTTTTTTTCTCTTTTTTTTTTTTTGGGCCAAAGATATTACAGATATATACCTACAGCCCTGATTATTAGAATACCTAAGTGAAAGTTTGTATAATGAGTTGGGATTATGAAATGAGATGAAAATAAAAATTAAATAAAAAATTGTTAGAATATTATTTTTATTTTAAAATTTAAAAAAATAAATTATTTATTATTATATTTTATGTAAAAATTTGAAAAAATTATAATAATTAAATAATATATATGATATGAGATTAATTAATTAGAGTCTCTCAATAATCTCGTCATGTGATTCACGCCATACAGTTAATTTTATTTTAATTAAAATCGCAAATAATCGTATATATATAATAACTCTCTCTCGCTCTCTACGACGGCAGCACTGAAGAATCATTGCTCGAAATAATGAAGGTGTCGTTTTCTATTATAATCAACGGTGGAATGCAGCCTAGCTTGAATTAATGCATGTCACATTAAACACACACATATAATTACCCCGATATGCGATTAAGCCACCCATTTTTTATCCATCTCCTTTCGGCTGAATTTGTGTACTGAATTATATATTAATCCCACAATTATACAGAAACAAAAGTCGTTTGTTTATGTAATCATATCTATATATGTAGAGGATAGAAAATAGCTAGAAAATATAATAGAAATTGAGATATAGAAGAGAGAAAGAGAGAGAAAAGACATTTATATTTGTTTTATTGATCTTAATTATTATTGAATAAAAGACATTTATAAAGAAATTACATTGAGATAAGATTAGATAAATATTTTAATCATAATTACAAAAATTAAATTAAGATAATATCAAATTAAATTCTTGGATTTGATATAATTATCTCCAAACTAGAGAATTCCATAAAAAGTCACTACAAGAAAATTATTTATTTGTGACAAGTTAATTTCAGCGAAATGACTATTTGTAATTAAAATTGATTGCGAAAAATCTTTTAATCGCAATAAATTAATCGTAAAAATCGGTTTTTCTTGTAGTGAGTGTGTCCAAAGGAGAAGTCCAGATTCACCTAACATTTTGTGGACGGAATCTTAAGCAATATATATGAAATTATATCGATAAGAAATACGGGATTGGTAGCAATTGGCTAGGTTTTGAATTTTCTACATACAAACAAAAAAGTTTTATAAAAGATTTCATTTCCGCTGAATGGTGAAGTACTTATTCAATTACAAGCTGACAAGGCATGAATAGCTAGAACTGAGGGACTTTGCGAGGAAGGTACCTCGAAACACAGTCAACTCGAGGAACCCCACTCACCTAATTCATTTATCAGGCTACTAGCAAGCCCACTACTGCCTATAAAACCCCTTCCAATCTCATTCAACGCCACAGCGGCCACACACTTCGTTACCCTCTCTCTCTCTCTCTCTCTCAAATTTCTTGTTGTGATTGAGTATGACTGCCCAAGTGATGCCCGACAAACCCCTTCAGGGGATTCATGCTTTAGGAAGGGAAAACACTCCTCCTCCTCCCTCTCATAAAAGGTACTTCCTCTCTCACAACTCTCTTTCTCTTCGATCAGTTTCATCCAACTCGTTTCTATGTATACGTGATATATATCTCACAAAGTTGAATTGTTGGTGAAAACAACGAATACGAAACCAACTAATAAAGTATTTCTTTTGTTATGTTGGTATAGGTTGGAGGGAAAGATTGCCATTGTCACTGGTGGTGCTAGAGGCATTGGGGAAGCAACGGTGAGGCTTTTTGCCAGACATGGTGCCAAGGTGGTCGTCGCCGACGTCGAGGATACCCTTGGAAATGCGCTCGCCGATTCCTTAGCTCCTTCAGTAACCTATTTTCACTGTGATGTTAGCTTGGAAGAAGACATTCAGAACTTGATTGAGTCGACCATTTCCCGCTACGGACAGCTTGACATCCTTTTCAACAATGCCGGCGTTCTTGGAAACCAATCCAAGGCCCACAAGAGCATCGTAGACTTTGACATCGATGAATTTGATCGTGTAATGCGTGTCAATGTGAGAGGGGTAGCGCTAGGAATCAAGCATGCGGCTCGCGTGATGATTCCCAGACGAGTTGGGTGCATAATTTCGACGGCCAGTGTCGCCGGAGTCATGGGAGGGCTGGGACCGCATGCTTACACGGCTTCAAAGCACGCCATTGTTGGGCTTACGAAGAACACAGCGTGTGAACTGGGGCGCTACGGGATTAGGATTAACTGTATCTCTCCATTTGGGGTGGCCACACCCATGCTAATCAATGCATGGAAAAGTACTAGTAGTGATGAGGAAGAGGATTTTATGGATTTTGGGAAGCCTCGCGAGGAAGAAGTTGAGAAAATGGAGGATTTTGTAAGAGGACTTGCCAACTTGAAAGGTCCAACCCTAAGGACTAAAGACATAGCCGAGGCTGCTCTTTACCTTGCTAGCGATGAATCCAAATATGTTAGTGGCCATAACCTTGTGGTCGATGGTGGCATTACCACCTCCAGAAATTGTGTGAACCTGTAACCAATCTTAATTTTGTCAAGAAAAAGAAGAAGTTGGATCCATTTTTCTAGGAGGCCGGATGTAAATTAATTTCTACCAGCTTTATATTGAGAATCAAGACACCAAAATGGCGTACTGTTTCTAGATTAAGGTTATAATTAAGTTGATCTCTTTCTTTCTTGCTTTAGTTTCTAGTGTAAAAAATCTTCATTACATATGAAATATTCTTGTGTTATGTATCTGCTGCGTACGTATAGGTGGAAGTTATACAAGTTTAAAACCTTTTAATTAGCAATCAGTACTGTTCATGCTCTTCCTGAAGATGTTTTATTGTCAGCTTAAGGACAAAAAGGCTGCTTATCTATTTTGTACGGTTGAAATTAAATCTTTGAAGCTATGGTTTCCGGGTAGCCTCTCTCCTTGTCTGGTTGGCTGAGGTCCAAATCAAATTTCTAAGTTCAATTTTGGCTTCCCCAAAAAGTCCTACCAACAAAAAAGATTATAAATTATCAAATTAAGTTTCATGTCCTATATAGTATGTATCCGACTCGGACGGGATTAATCGCCGACCATTCAAACAATAATCCGAAATAAATATAGTTAATGCGTTGTTATTGGTATTTAGTATGAGAAATGACATTTGCAATTTTTTAAGTTTCCAAGTCTTGTGCATTCATTTTAGAAAAATTATATAAATCTAAAATTTACATAAAAAGAATTATTATTATTTTTAAAAAATACGCTTGATTTGCACTATCTAAAATTTCTACATATCTAACATTGCTCATTTAGGTACTGTTTGAATAGTGAGATGAGTTGAGATGAAAATTGAATAAAATATTATTATTTTGGGATATGATAAAGTTGAATTATTTATTATATTTTATTTAAAAATTTAAAAAAATTATAATGATGAAATGAGATACTTCTTATATTATTTGAATTATTTCTTATATCTCATTTAGGTACTTCTTATATTATTTATTATATTTTATATGAGAATGTGAGAATATTATTATTTATCTATTTATTTTTTGATACATAAGAGAAGGAGATCCGATTCTTTATTCTCTTAATTAGAAAGAAGGTATTAATAATTGATCTGAAAGACCTTGACATTTTTTAATATCATTAAGTATTGATTCGTAAACAACCTTCTCAAGTGGATAGTCTTTAATTAATTGTTGAAGACAAATGATACTTGCAGTCGTGAATATGTAAATGTCGTGCAGTCATTTTGAAAAAAATAAATAAATATGAGACTCACATAAAAAAAAATTAATTTTTTAATAATAGATTCCATTCTTTTTCAAACCGACTATACTATATTTATATATTTCATAATTATATATAATATTACTCATTACTTAAACAGTAAGCTTTAGGCTTTAGACACGACAACTAGCAGCACCATTTTTCCTATTTGAATATGAATTATTCCGAGGAAGAAGGAGAATAGTTTGGTTACGAAAAGGTGTATAAATGAAAGCTGTCATGGCCCCACAAGGTCTTGACCTCTAAATAATGGGCTTTAGTTATTGTTGACCCCATTAAACCATGCGTCTAAATTAAAGGCAGTGTTAAGAAGCATGGCCTGCAGGTATAGACATTCGACAGTACTCAGCATTCAGCAATAATTAAAGCCATGGTTAAGAAGTTGGTTGAGATAGTCAGGAAACGCATGCATGAACAAGGGAACAAAGACCTCTAGCACCTGGAAATTGTAACCTCTGCAAGCTATCTTCTGGTTTGAAAAGACTTTAGATAGGTCGACGTACATATTCCGAAGTCCAAGGCCTAGTTTGAGAAAACCCTTAACGTCTCTTCGACCAATATCATTTTGCCCGACAAGTTGCTTGGTTCAGATCTATCTACCGAGATCTTGTTTGAAAAAACTCGCCGACTTGTTCAAAACTTTCCAGAGCTAAAAAACAAGGGTGTTTCGTATATATTTTTTTAAGTTTTTTTTATATAAATTTTTTTAATATTTTTAAATATATAAAAAAAAAATAATTCAGAATATTATTAAAAAAACAAATCAAATCAATTAGTGCACTCATCTCCTTTTGAAAAGGGAGGTAAGGAAGTACTATTATTGATACTCTAATAACAGCCGTTTGAACTGTGAAATAAAATAAAATGATGTGAGGTGATTTATAAATGATAATAAAATTATTAATTAAAATTAAATAAAATGAGATCAGATAGTTCTATCTCATTTCTGTATCTAAACGATTTCTAAATGTAAAGAAATTTTTGGTGTTACACTGTTACTATTCCCTGCTGTAATTTTTTACTCTGCCATGCAAAACCTTAATTAATTACACATTTGATCGGAATATTTATTCCCAATAGGATTATTAAATTTGAGTGCATTTCTTCTGTTACAATAAAACAATCTCTCCCAATTAACTGGAGCGAGAGAGACACAAGTAGTAGTCTTGTTTAATGTTTACAAGTCATAATTGGCTATTATATATTATTGTAGTATTCAAAATAGCAGATCAAGTACTATATAATATATTCTAACTTATTATATATAAAAGGCCAACCTTCCGAAGATGATCTCTAGCTTCCTCCGGCCTGGCCGAATTCACGTGACTCAGTTTATAGATCAGAATTCATAACAGTACTATCTTCTAAATCTGAAATCTACAAGAAAAAGAAAAAAGAAAAAGCAAAAAATCTCTAGCTCACTCCCTGATCTGTCTCTCTACTGTCGTGCAGTACTACTGTACAGACTTATATATATATATATATATATATATATATATATATATATATATATATTGAAAGGTCTTATGGACAGCTCGATATATCAAAGTATGGAATTCAACAACATCGAGTAACCCTTTTGGATTTGGAAGCTGTCAATGTTGAAATATTATCGTAGCATGATGCATGAGTTGTTCTTGTCTGTCGTCTTCCAATGCCCAACTGCATATATGGTTGATTAAATATGAATATATCCAATATTTAAATTAAACTGAAGTACCAATGGTAATTAATGTACAGTTGGCTCCCATACATATCAATTAAGTGGAAGACACCAAAGATCCAAACCAGCATGCCCAATAATAATTCTTCACCACGTCGGAACAGTCATGTGGTCAAGCATCGAGTTGCACGAAATTAGGGCAAGTAGCCACGTGCAAGACATGCAAGTATTTTTATAGTATTGCAATATGCAAGATTACCCAAAGATATTATGCCTCTTTTTTTCTATGCACTCTTTTTTTCCACACCTAGTGAATAGGGACTCATTGACAATATTTCTCTAAGAGTCGGGCTACTCTACCGCCTAGAGTAGCCTTTTTCTATTTCACTTTTTAATATATTTTAATATTTTTTAAAAATAAAAAAATACACCAATACACTTAAAATCAATTTCTTAATCATTAAATAATAATAAAAAAAAGATCAAACGATCACTTTGAGTGGTCAAAGTAGGAGGCAAAGTAGGGTTTTTCTTTCTCTAAAGATACGTTGTAGTCCTAAACAAATTAATTAATGTCGTTGGGTATTTCGAACCTAAGGGGTATGATCTAAATCTTGATTGTACATTAATAATTTCAAGTTGACTAGAAGATATATATAATGATTGGATGTAATATTAATTATACTGATGAATCTTGTACATGGAAAACCCTGCACAGAAAACGTACCAATAAAGTTATCTATTGCAAAATATTATAAGCCTGTTGCAACTTAGTTGGAACAACTAGGCATGGGTCTTTTGAAACTAATGTAGAAGATACTCGTATCAAGAAGATCATCGATCCTGGATACTGTCCAGCAAAGTTCGTTGGGTACGTGGTCACTAGATTAATACTAAATTTCAACCTACCACTGCTAGCTAGATCATATTTTCATTTTATACCTCTGTTTCAATCGAGAAAGATTTAGAGGTTGAACGTAATCGGATCGGTTCGATACTAATTATTATCATAATGATGTAAATTGTAAACAATTAGCTTCCCCTTCCTAAGTGCCAGATCTCTCCGGCTGTACTCTGTAGTACCATTGGTGCAGTTATTTATTTGTGTTGTTTTAAGCTGTTAATTTAATGGTCCCATGGACCACTACCGGCGGTGTTCGACGGAGCTTTGTGTTGGGTTGTACATGTGGAGCTTGATTTGTGAGTAGAAAAGGTGCAGACAGAAAATTTGCTCGACTGTCGTTTGAGTGAAACTCAACTCGTGAGTTTACTCGAAGTGCACTCGATAGTAGACTTGAGCAAACATTAGACAGATTGTTCACTCGATGTGTGCGTGATGTTGGGCTCCAGCGAAGCACTAACCCTAATATTTGCTCAAGCGGCGCTTGACAGGCCACTCAAGTCAATATTCAATTGGCTATTTCCTCGATGTGCGCTCGATACCTACTCGAGCAAAAAATCCAATTTTTTCGTATTAGGTTTTCCAGCGCTTTATATATATATATATAATGTTTTGTTCTCTTGAGTATGTGAGACAGAAAAAGCCTTAGAGAAAGAGAGAGTTGAGATTGTGTGATTAGAGTGGTGCTCTTGTAACCCACTGTGTGATTGTAATCTTCTCTGAAATAAAATCTCTTGCAGCTTTGTGGACGTAGGCACGTTGACGAATCATGTTAAATACAGTGTGTCGTGTGTATGTGCTTGATTCTTGTATTTCTGCATTTATTTCACTGTCTGTCTCGATATTGTTGTGAGTGTGGGTATGGTTGCTCTAGTGCTTTACCACAACATCTGGTATCAGAGCTCCAAGGTTCTTGGGATTTGGGGCTAAACGATATTCAGAGAAGACGTGAAGGTTGGAATCAGGAATTTCGATGGCATAGATTTTGGTTATAGGAGGATGCAAATCAAGGATGATCTCTATGGAAAGAGGCTCCACCTTCCTCTCTTGGGATAGAACTTAGAGAGCATGGATGATGCTAAATGAAATCTATTGGATCGATAGCTTCTTGGGGTTATTCAGTTGACCCTGTCCAAATCAGTGGCGCACAACATTATCAAGGAGAGAACAATGACAGATCTTATGGCGGTTTTGCTTGGTATGTATGAAAAGCTATCTGAGAATAACACGGTGCATCTTATGAAGAAGTTGTTCAATTTGAAGATGTCAGAATGTATGTCTGTTGCCCAACACTTGAATGAATTCAATACTATCACAAACCAATTGTCATCGGTCGAGATTGTGTTTGATGAAGAGATTAGGGCGTTGATTCTATTGGCATCGTTGCCAAATAGTTGAGAGGCCATGAGGATTGCGGTGAGTAATTCAGCCGGAAAGATGAAATTGAATTACGATGACTTACGTGACATGATCCTTGTTGAGAAGTTAGCAGGAAAGACTTTGGGGATTTTTCTGATACCAATTTAGCCTTGAGTGTTTACGATCAGGCTAGGAATAGGAACATGAGAAAATTGAGATCTGGACAGCAGATCACTTGCTGGAGTTGTGGCAAGTTGGACCACAACAAGAGAGACGGCATGAATCAAGAAAGTGTTGAAGATGATGCTATGAACATGGTGGTTGAAGAAATACAGGACGCTTTATTTCTTGCAGTGTACAGTCTAGTTGATGATTGGGTGATGGATTCAGGGGCGTCGTTCCATAGTATATCATTTTGAGGGATCATGTAGAACTATATTGTTAGTGATTTTGGGAAGATGTACACAGCTGATGGAGAGGCACTGGATGTAGTGAGAGTGGGTGATGTGAGCATTACACTTCTGAATAGGAGTGTGTGGACTTTACAACAAGTCAGACATGTTTTAGATCTAAAGAAAAGCTTGATCTCTATGGGACAACTCAACGACAATGGTCATACAGTAACATTTTCTAGAGGAGCGTGGAAGGTCATGACGAAGGGTGTGCTAGTCTTGACGCGTGGTAAGAAGCCTAACACTTTGTATTTGACATAAAGGTCGAGTGATGTGCATATAAATGCAAAGTTGTAGTAGAGTAGACTTGGTCCCTGGAACAAGATAAGGAAGCAAAAGGGAGCAGAGCATTTGGTGTTCTAAGGACGCCCACACCTATAGTTGATGCTCGTAGAGCTATTAGGATGACTGGATCTCCACAGTGGTCACCGACCTAGAATTATATTTTGCTGACTAAAGGTGGCATAGAAGATGGGCACATCGATTGAAGATAGAGAATGTAAGCAGTAAGAGGTGGGATCAGTCACCCAAATCAGAGAAGGGGATGTCAATAGCAAGTTCTATAATGTTTGCTAGGGTTGGTTATAACATTAAGAGTTATGAGTCGCCCAGTTGATATGTTGATTAAGGGCGATACACGTGAGACACTGAAGTTAGGCTCGACTTCAGTGTGTCTTCTGGCTTGAAGATGAGAGCCGTGAGCTATAGAAGTGATAGGGCTTGTGTTTGAGACAATAGTTAGCATGTGGAGAACCAATCTCCAAGTGGGAGATTTTTGGGTTGTATGTAGAGCATGGTTTGTGAGCAGAAAAGACATAGACAGAAAGTTTGCTTGACTGTTGCTCGAGCGAAGTTCAACCCATGAGTTCGCTCGATGTGTGCGTAATGTTGAGCTCGTGCGAATCACTAACCCTAGTGTTTGCTCGAGCTAATGTTCGATTGGTTGTTTGCTTGATGTGCGCTCAACACCCGCTTGAGTGAAGAACCAGTTTTGTAGTATTAGCTTTTCCAGCACCGTTTTGCAATATATATGTAACGTTTTGTTCTCTTGAGTATGCTTAGCAAGTTAGTGAGTATTAGATTGAGGAACAAAGAGAGGCAAATGGTGTAGAGCATATTGTGAGAGAAAAAAAGTGCTAGAGAGAGAGAGAGAGAGAGAGTTGAGATTGTGTGGGTAGAGTGGTGTTCATGTAACTCACTGTGTGATTATAATTTCCTTTGAAATAAAATCTCATGCAGCTCTATGAGTTTAGGCACGTTGCGAACCATGTTAAATACTGTATATCATGTGTGTGCTTGATTCCTGTATTTTCTCATTATTTCACTATCTCTTTCGATGTCGTTGTGTGTGTGGGTGTGGTTGCTCTGGTGCTTTACCACAACACTCTGTCCCCTCAATCTCCCATCTCTTTTTCTTTCCCTCTTCTTCTCTTATTCTTCCCTTGATTTAATTTCTTTCTTCATCTTCTCTCTCCAGTTTACCTTCAATCTAGCTAAAAGTCTTTGGACTAGGCCCGGCTTGTGCAGCACTTCGCAGTACCCTTATGGACGTACAGTACCCCTTTATTGGTTTAGCTACATGCCCTTTGTTAGACCCATGATCTACTTGGGTTTTATGTCATTTTTCTTTTGTTTTGGGTGAGTTCTTTTCTCTTGATCTTTATGTATATGAGTGTTTTTTCTTAACCTTGTACTCTTATCTTTAATGTAATATATTTTCGTTAACAAATAACTAATCATGGACGGCATAATTTATAAGGAAAATGCTAAAAATTACAAAACTATCTAATCATTGTCACATTCTGCTGGCCGGGTGACATGCAATATTTTTAAAATCTTTTGAGTTAATCGTATGATCAAAGTAGATTTTCTAATATTTTTCTGCCATTTAGTCCACCTCCATATGATCATTTCTAGCTTCAGTTGATAGTAAAAAGTATTGTAGATTTGGTTTGCAGCTTCATCAGCACCACTAGTCTGTGGGGTGCATTCTCTTTTCATCAGTATTACAACATATACACACACACACTTATCAATCGATCGTGTGCATGCTCATTCCAGTTTATTTTTCTTTGGGCCTTAGCTAGGCTCAGTTTAGAAAACCCTAGGTGAGGATGATCATTTAGGCAATATATATGTTGTAATCTTGACTATTATTTGTAATCGGGACTCATTCCCACCTCCAGCTTGTACTTTTTTCTTCATATTTATATACTATTAGCATTTCCATATAATATAGAATGGATAACATAATATATGTTTTTCTCATTTGACTTATTGGGTAATATGGCCTCTTTTAGAACAAACATGATATATACTTAATTTCTAAGGGTAAAAAAGTCATTTCTCTATTTTTTTTTTTAATCTTATCATTTGCATTGATGTTTCGTAATGAAAACTCAAAACCAAAACAGTACATCACAACAAATTTGATACAAACATATTTTCAAATATTCTAGTTACTTTCATAAAACATATTACAAAAGCACATCTAACATTAAAATTCTATCCAAATGATCTTAATTTCATCCTACCCACCCACTCAATAAAACAATATAAAACACATACTAAAGATATTCAATATTCAAGTCAATAGTTTATTAAATAAATCTAACTTGTCTACGAAAAATTTAATTCATTTGAACACGACGTTTAACATCCCCGATCTCTATTGGGAGATCATCCATTGACCACAATATTATGTTGGTGGGGGCAGATCACCCCAATAAATGGGGAGAGAACATCATTAGTTTTTAATATACGTAGTTAAATACTATAACGATTCAGCCTAATAATTCTAAAGTCAGAATAATGATAATTTTTATTGGGCCTAAATTATATTTAATAAGTCATATTGGATAAACTCATAGGCAATAAATTATTGAGGTTGATTATGAGTTTTAATTAGGTCCAATAACTAGTTTAAATCTCATTTATTATTTATTGAACGAGTTAGACTCATTTTAGAATTTACAAATCAGCCATTACAAATTTATTTCAATATAAAATCATCACTGATTGAAGTCCCTTACGTAGTCTCAGTCACTGTCAATCCTACATTGAATGAACTACTAGATCATGTTTTTAGATTTAAACTCTCTTCTTGAATGATCACGATCGAGTCCAACTCGAACTTGAACTCGTCGGCACCCTCTCCCAAATCTCTCTATAAATATCTCTCTTTCGTGTGTTATTTGGGAAAGAACCATAAACTTCCGTAAGTTTAGCGGCCAAACCCAAGATACCCAGTCTAGCACCGTGTGTGTCCCACGTTCACCTTGCTAATAGCCGACACCCTCATTCGTCTCACAACATCCCTCACGATTTCTCTCTCATTCTAGTTCACGTGATCGATTTCATACCAGAAATATTGGATTAACGTTGCTAGATAAATAGCATGATCATACACTTATACATATGAACGGTAAAAGACATGTTTTTATAAAAGTATTATGTATGTACACCTTTTATTGGAAGCCCCTTTCTATGTACCCAAGTCATGATTAATTTGTAAATATCATGATTTTATGCATAAGTTTTGTGTTAGTTGCAAAACATGCATAAAATATATTATGAAAATCTATGATTTATGTGAAGATTTATGCATTAAAATATTTATGAAAATTCATGATTTTATGAAAGAAGTTATGCATAGAAAGATTTGTGAAAAATCATGATTTTATGTTAGGAAATATGTATTATGACATTTTATGAAAGTATGTGATTTCATTTTAAATCTATGATATGACAAGTATGCAAGTATGATTATGAAGAAATATGAATGATAAGATACGTAACGGCTTGTGTTATGATGTGAAGATGGTACCATATGTTATTTGCATATTACATTGCCAGGTTGCACATGCTGGTAGTGCATTCAGTGTATTTTCTTTATGTATGGATTCCAGAAACAGCGACAACGGGTGAAATCGAAATTCACTTAGATTCGCTAACTCTAACTTACGAGGGTCAACGATGGGTACCGACCTAGGACAAGTGAAAGACAAGTTAATGCATTTCATGTACAGATCATGTTCATATTCATTTTAGTTATGTATGTATTTATGAGTATGCATATTTTTCAAGAAATCCTATATTTATTATGTTTATTGTATGATGTGTTACTTATTGAGTATTCGACTCATTTTTGTATATTTTTATGTTTAACCACCCCAGGTGATGATATTTAAGAGGATGACACTGCTAGACAAGACTTGATCTAGGGTGGCGAGGCAGAGGCCTAGACAGTTTATGTTATACTCAGTTTTATGATTTAAAATTTAATAAGTTGTTTTGATAAGCACATGAGAATTTATTGACTTTAAATAAGTACTTCCGCAGACTCTCTTTTGGATTTTAAGTATTTAATAAAAATTGACTTATTTATTTATGGAATCTTTCATATTCGGTGCTTTGTTAAGAAAAAACATTTTTAAGTTGAGTTTAGTAGCACACTCTTTCCCCAAGATTTTTTTTTTAAAAAAAAAAAAAAAGACTTTATTAGGGAAAGGGTTGTAACAAATACCTTGTTAGATATATATCACTACAAAAAAAAAAAAAAAGGTATTTGCAATGAGTTATTTGCAACGAAGAAGACTATTTGTGAGTTTTTTTTTTAAAGAAAGATGCTTTTTTGCTCAGATAGAAATTACAAAAATTCCTGCTAAACAATAGAATGGATACAATCAAGAACAACTTCAGCATCTATTAAAGCCTCACGGTGACTAAGAGCATCTTTGGCAAGAAAATGAGTTGCTGCATTGGCTTCTCTCCTCGTGTGATTAATGGTCCATTGAGCAAAAGAATTAAGCAACAATTTGGTGTCCTCCATAAGATAGTCAGCTGGACTCTAGTCATGCAAATCCTTCTTTAGATAATTTACCACTTGAAGAGAATCTCCTTCAAGAATAAATCTTCTGATCTCCATCTCCATACAAGATTTCGTTGCCAGCTACACTGTAATAGATTCAGCCATACAAGAATCTACATAAAGGGCTCTAGAATCACGACAAGACCCTACGACATGGCCCTTGAAACCCATTATAATCACTCCTATACCAACCTAGCCTCTGAGCTTATCAATAGTTGCATCCCAATTCACTTTAAAACATTATGCAGGAGGTTTCAACCAAACAAAATTCTAAGTAGTAGAACTTCTTGTTGAGGATTCCCTCTCTTGAGTAGTTTGAAACATAAAAATGTCCTCATTTGCTTTATGGATCAAGTAGTTAGGAGAATGAAATTCTTTACCAGGAATAAAAGAATTCCTCCTCATCCATATCAACCTGGTGATCACAGCAGCTGCTTCTAATTCCTCCTTTTCTAGCTTTTGGACTAACTCAATCCATATCTCTTCAAATCCATAGTTTTGGAAAGACATCTTTTGGATTCTTATACATCCAATACTCCCGACATCCTGTGAAGCCACACAATTCCATAGAGCATGCCCCACTGTTTTTTAATAAGTTTTACAAAATGGGCATCTGTCATCTTCCATAACCTTTCTTTTACACAAATTCAAGAAAGTGGGAATGGTATCTCTACATGCTTTCCAGATGAAAATTTTAACAGAGTTGGAAACATTCAATTTCCATATAGACTTCCAAAAACTAGTGTTTCTCCTCCTTGTAGAAGTACCTGCACTAAGTCTGGTAGCAAGCTCTCTATGAAGATGGTAAGCACTCTTTAATATAAACTGGTCATCCTTGGAATAGAACCATACTAGCTTGTCATCTCTTCCTCCTGAATTGATAGGAATTTTGAGAATCTGATTAACTACCTAAGGCGTGAAGGTCTGAATTTACAGCTTTTCATCCCACCATCTTAAGTTAGAATCTATTAGAATTGCCACCTTAGCATCCTCTCCAAGTTTTGAGATTGAAGATTGAATGCTATGATTGAAAGGAATTGGTAGCCACTTGTCTTTTCAAGTCCTCACACTGTTTCCATTTCCAATTCTCCAATATAAACCATCTTCCAACAAGCTTCTACTTGCCAGGATACTTCTCCACACATATAAAGGTCTAGGGCATAACCTTGCATTCAAGAAATCACACTGAGGAAAGTATTTCTCTTTAAAAATTCTTGTAGGTAGTGAATCTAGGTGATTTAGGATTCGCCAACATTGTTTTGAGAGCATTGCTAATTTGAAACTTTTAAAGTCCCTAAAGCCTAAACCACCAAATGCTTTAGAAAGACCCATCTAGTCCCAACTCACCCATTGAATCTTAGAATGGTCATCATTATAACCCCACCAAAACTTCTTCATCATTCTATTCAACTTCTGTACTATGATATGAGGGAGCAAGAATATTCCCATAGTATAAGTGGGAATAGTTGGAGAATAACCCTTAAGAGAATATCTTTACCTGCATTTGACAACATTTTAGTCTTCCAATTGGTAATTTGATTCCAAATTCTGTCCAAAAGAGAATGAAAAGCAGTAGCTTTAGCTCTACCAATGGCTATAAGAAGACCCAAATACTTCTTAAAAGAATCAGAGGACTTCATGCCATCAATCTGTAAAATGTTGTTTTGAACCTTTGGTGGAGTATTTCTACTAAAATATTTGGAGGTTTTTATCTTTGTTCAGCATTTGCCCAAAGGCCTTTTCATAAATCTCCAATAAGTAAAGGAAACGACTCCGTTCAAGAGAATTAACCCTACATAATAGTAGGCTATCATCAGCAAACAATAAGTGATTGATGAATAAGTAGTTATTCCCAATAGGCACACCTGAGATGCTCTCCATAGCTTCTGCATGATTAAAAAGTGAAGTCAAAACTTCTAAACACAGAATAAAGAGATATGGAGAGAGTAGATCCCCTTGTCTAAGACCGTTAGTAGGAGTGAATGTAGCATGTGGTTCTCAATTGATCAAAATATAGAATAAGATATTGATTTAATGCAACTCATCATAAGTGAAATCCATCTTTTGTCAAAGCCCAACCTATGCATGACTTCTTCAAGAAATTCCATTCCACACGATCATAGGCTTTATTTCTGTCGAGCTTAAGAGCCATGAAACCTGACTTGCCATGCATTCTAGAATTCGTTGAGTGAAGAGTTTCATATACTGCTAAAAGATTATCAGTAATCAAACATCCTGGCACAAGTGCACTTCGGTTTGGAGAGATGATCTCTGGAGGGATTCTTTTCAGTCTATTAGCAAGGACCTTAGACACAATCTTGTATATCACATTACACATATTGAGGTGTCTGTAATTAGTAACCCTTTTAGGCTGCTTAATCTTTGGGATCATAATGATGAAGGTGTCATTTATATCTTGTAGAGAGCCACCATGTTTTAGAAATTTCAGCAAAAAATGACAGACATCATCTCCAATGATCGACTAGTTTTTTTAATAAAAATGGGCAGAGAAGCCATCAGGGCTAAGAGGGGTCATTTGAAAGACCACATCTTTGACTTCCATTACTGTAAACTCACAAAGGATCTTAGAATTCATTTCTGTTGTCGCACAAGCTTTCAATCCAGAAACATAATTAGAGAAATCAGATGGATTAGTATAAGAGAATAGGTCAGAAAAATAACATGTGAAGGTGTCTCCAATCATGATTGGATAAGTTATTGAGTTGCCTTGACCATCCTCAACTTGCTTGATTGTATTTATGGTTTTCCTCTGATTTGCATACTTATGATAGTACTTAGTGTTCTTGTCCCCTTGATGCAACCAAGTCTGCTTTACCCTCTGCTTCATTTAAAGTTCTTCCTCTTCAAGAAAAGTCTTCACTTCCTTTTGGATATTTTGTATAGGCCTATAGTTCTCTCCTATTCCTGAGGCTTGTAAATCAGCAAGAACCTTCATTTTTCTTTTGATAGAACCATGCTTATAACTGAAAGAAGAGAGCTTCCATTTCTTCAGATCTTGTTTGCAGCAGAGCAACTTTGCAATGATTTTTGAGCAACAAGAGTCTCCATTGGATCCCATTCTCCATGCCTCCTTAATAGTATGAGAGCATCCTTCATGGAGCTGCCAAGCAGCTTCCCATATGAACAGTGGATTCCTTCTACTACTGTTACTGTTACTAATATGAGAGCCGGAACATTTAGAAATCACTAAATGGAGTGGGTTGTGATCTGATTTGATAGCTGGTAACACTGAACAGATGGCACTACTGAAAAGTTGGTGCCATTCAAGGTTTGCAACAGTGTTGTCAAGTCTTTTCATAGTAAACCTTTCATCTGTTTTGTTATTAGACCAAGTGAAGCTTAAACCCTAGTTTGGATATCACTCAGATCACAAAACTTCAGGGCATCTTTGAAGACCTCCGTTTGTCTGTAGGATCTCAAAACAACACCACATTTCTCACTTTGACAAATGATTTCATTAAAATCCCCCACACACAACCAAGGGATATCTCTTTTTGGTTTTAACAACTCCCAACTGCAAGTTCTTTTAGAGGTATCTGGATGGCCATAGAACCTAGTGAACATCCAAGAATTGCCCTAATTCACTTTAGAGATCCTTGCACTGATATGCCAACTAGAGTAGCTAATGATCTTAACTGTCAATGTCTCATTCCACATGAGAGCCAAACTACCACTACTACCAATGCTCTCTACTGCAAGACAGTAATCAAGCTTTAGTTTCAACCTTATGCGCTCCATTTTCTTTTTATTGCACTTCGTTTCCATAAGGAAAATAACATTGGGAGACTTGTCCTTAGTCAAAAGACTTAGGACTCTAACTGTTTGAGGGTTTCCAAGCCCTTGGTAGTTCAAACTTAGGAGATTGATTGATCTTGGAGAGAGCCCCCACCACTAAACTTTCAAAATCATTTCCTGAGGAAATAGAAGACTTTCCTTTCTTATGATTGGGGCCTTCAACCCAATCCATCACTGAGTCATCCCTTAGGGACACTGAGTTCATCCTTTTCCTTGACAGGGGTCGATTGTTGTTAGTACCATGGTCAACATCTCCTTTAGCTCTAGCTCTCCTCTTCCATCTATTAGATTTAGTAAGCAGACCCTTAGACACTATTCTTGTGATTCAACAGATGGTGCTTTCTGAGGCCTTTCACACATATCAACAATGTAGTTAATGGTCTTGAGATTAGCACCATTCAACACATGACAGTTGGGGGGACTATTGATTAAGGCATAAGATTCCCCTTGGGACTGAATAATACTGTGAGGATTCATGCCCAGATTCGCCTCATTAACATCTTGAGATTGCGCCATGTTTTTGGCAGCAGTTTTCTTAGCAAAAGTTTGACTAGCCCAATGTTCCTTAGAAGGAAAAAACATGGAATACTAATTTGTAGCTTTTCCCAAGGAAGGTTCCGATAAATCAACCTCTTTATCTATAATGGAAGAAGCCTTACCAACTTTAAGACTATCACCTGCCATGTCATCATCTTCTCTATTCGATTCAGCAGAGTTTGAATCTCTATGCACCTTCTTCCCTTTACTATCCTTTCTAGCACCAACACTACAGAACTTAGAGGTTGATTCTCGAAGCCAAGCACCATATTGATCTTGACTAGCCGAATGTAAGGACATATTAGAAGCAGCCTTCAGACACCCTGAATTCATTGAAAATTTAGTATAGGTCCTCTCATAAAAGGTGTAGTTATATCAATATCAACTTTGATTCTAAGAAAAGGACCCTAACCAACCCCGACCCTAACCAACCCCATCTTCATCTTCATCCACATCAACTTCCTTTACTACGCCTATCTTGTTACCAACCTGAACACCAATTCACCTAGTCATCCCACATAATGGCAGATTATGGAGTTGAACCCATAACGTTTCTCTACTAAAAGGTAAATCTCTAGGGGATAAAGAGCCATCAAATATATTCAAATAGAGTAGGTTACGATCAAAAGACCATGGTTTGCCTCTCTTAACTCATATAAGATCATTCTCATTCTGAAATTCTAATAAAAATAAATTGGCACCAACCTCTCGAAAGTGCACCCATCCTTTTGGTTTCCAAATACTCAAACTTGTTGATCTGAACACTTATTTATTCACTACCTTCTTTGCTATCAACATATCAATGGGACAAAATTTTCCAAGTTTCATGACCATTTCTTCACCATGGTTGACTGCCTTTATCTCGAGTTTTTCATCTTCGTTAGTTTAAGATTGCCCCACTGTGCTATGATCTCCTCCAACTTGTCTACATGGAAATGAGACTGTGATAACCAGCGACAAAACAAAAATCCTTCTCAACAGACGTCAGAAGACCCACCTTGCCAAAGAAAGAAAAAAACTCCTCAGCGAGCACTAGGAGACCCCCCAACTCAAGACTATTTGTGACTTGAATGAACTCATTTTGGTCAGAAATAATCATTTTGATAGAAATAACTCACAACAAATACGCAATTTTCTTAAAGTATATATATAATATTTTTTGATTACTTATTTGAAATAAATGTCCCAAATCAGTTGAATATAGAAATATAGTTAAAAGCATAAATTTTGAACATATCAGTCAAAAACTTGGATCCTAAAATTAAAAAGTTGAAAATATCTTCTAAAGTCTTTTCTTTATTTTCACCCACAATTTTTTGTGCCATTAATAGAATGATACGATGGGGCATTGCATCACATTAATTATTCTCTTTTTAATTCGTGCTCTCGTGTACAATTTTATTTTTATTTTACCTTGAAATATACTCGAATATGTAATTATAAGTTGAATAATTATTAGATATGGAATGGATGAAATATTACTGGCCCAAAGTGGCTTTCCAAGCCTAACCAGAGGTGGGAGCCTTATCTAAAGGGAAGGAAGAGAGAGGAAATGAGGAGATAAAAGGCTGAGGAAGTAAAAAAGTTTCAGGATGTCTGGAGAAAAATAGAGTAGGAGATATAAAGAAGAGGTGATGTGACATAAAGGAAAGATGAGCAAATGATAAAATAAAGGGACCAAATGACTTTAAAGGGGCTTCAAGACTTCAACTTCTCCTTTAGCTTCTTCAACCTCGCGACCAGAGCACCAACGTTAGAGTCTCCTTCAGAAAATAGATCTATCCCCATTGTACAGTGAGGATGAGAGACCATGAGAGATTTTAAAACAATCATATCATAGTGGATTCTGATCCCCTCCCTACACCTCCGTGGACATAAGAATTATGCCGAACCACGTAAATCTGTGTGTCTCTATTTTTCTATTTTTCCTGCATTTATTTCCTGTTCACTACCATGGATGTATGCACATACACCGTACAGCCGCACTGGACCACTGCGAGGGCTCCACACTACATCGGCGCGCTAGATAATCATTAAACTAGCATATGAAATTTTTCCATATAAGTATTCTCGGCCTTTCAATTCTTATTTTTATGAACATCACTATTGCAAAAAACAAAGGGCGAGTGAACCTTTTCTCACCAAGGCGGGAACCCAAGTTACTCCCCACTTGAGCTGCAAATGCTCAGTGCACTTTGGGTGCATTGTGCGAAAAGAGGGGGGAGTACATGGGCGAGTACAATGCACTTAAATGCACTCAGCGCATGCACATGCACATGCACCTCTCGAGTCCTTGGCATTGTGCACCTGAACATGTCAGGCATAACATTGTGCACTTAACACGTCCCACAGTGCATGTCGCACACGGTGCACCACAGGTTTATGTTGCCATGCACCCAGAGGCTTGCGGCTGGTTAACGCATTGGCAGTTTTTGGCTCCGTCGTGATAGCACCCATCTGCGGTGGCCGTGAACAGTGCACATGGGCACACTACGTGTGCACCTCGCCGTGCATATGAGAGAAATGCTTGGCCTAGTTGTGGTGTAACCAGGGGAGAGCATCGGCGGCCACCATGTGGCCCGCTGGCATCATCTATCTCCTCCAGTCCAGTGTGGTCCCCGACCATTATAGTGGGCATGCGGTGGCACATGGCCACACACTCTCTGCATGCAAAATACACCCAATAGCTTACGGTGAGTAGTCGTGAGCCCACTATGGCAACTGATGATCACCACAAGGACTGCCGATGCCTTATATCGACTCAAAAGTGGTACTGACCACTTCGACGACGTAAAGTGCACCCGAGACCACATGGTTAAGAGCCATGTAGATAGGTGTCCTTCCTAGCCATGCACATGGCCACAAACTACTGAGACATCACTCAACTGTGGCCAACATCCTAGCCTAAGCAACTGCTTGGCCACATGCACGCAGTGGACATCCATCCCGTTTAGTCTTACTGACTCAATTGCTTGACTCCTCAGCAATTGCTCGGCCATACACACGTTGGCAGCCACTTTCTCAGCCATGTGCAAGTGAGTAGCCAATGTCATGCAGCACTAGCAACACCGTCTTCGCAACCGCCATGCACCACCAACAACACCAACTCCGCTTGGACAACTACTCGACCTTAGCCTCTGCAGGGACACAGCTCCTCATCCACGTGCTCGCTTGAACACGAACTTCCTCGGCCGTAGTGGGTTGCCTGGCCACCCAAAGTCCCTTGGCCCTAGTGAAGAAGCCTGGCTCGTCGTGGGTACCCTCCATGGCACGCCAATAGTCAAGCGTTGAAAAAAAAAGAGAAAAGAAGAAGGAGAAAAGAATAGCAAGGAAGAGAAGAAACAATAACCAGTAGCGGGCAATTTCAGTCAAGCAAAAATTGGCTACAACAGCTAAATCACCCTGGTATGTCTCCCTCAAAATTTGTGTGCATTTTATTTTTGCTAACCTAACTGATTCCTGTGGCGTGAGACACCGGCTACACAGCCCCTCTCAGACACCTCAATATGTCTCCATCGAAATAAATTAACATGCACGCAGGCACCTCGGACCTTTGTCATCGCCAAAACATGGCTGCCCACAGGACTCTCTGGCATGCCTTAAACATTCGGCACACTCCAGCAAGACTATTAATGTCTGCAAATTTCACATTTGTGATTGAGGATTATTTATGCTAATCGATTTGGCTTTTGTAGCACAGTCAAACATTGACTATTTACCCTTCTCGTGGGGGTCAACAGGCGTGTCCAGCCTCTCGATGGCCTGACCTCCCTCAAGGCGAGGTGCGGGTCCAGCCTTTCGGCTACCCGATATCTTACCTCCAGGGAGGCTCAAAGGGGCGAGTCTAGTCTCCAGGCTGCTCTAACTATCTCACGGAGGAGCATAGGTCTAGCCCTTGGCTGCCCAAACAATTACCTTCCCGTAGTGAGTCAACAGACTGGTCCAGCCTCAGACTGCCCAACCTCCCTCACGGTGAAGCACGAGTCTAGCCCTCTTGGCTGCTCGACCTCCCTCACGGCGAAGCTCAAGTCTAGCCCTTAGGCCACTCGACTACTTATCTTCCCGACCACTCAGGTTTTGATCGTTTCACATTTGAAGATTGAATTGTCTATGCTAACTAACCCAATTTATCTTTGCATGGTTACGCACCTCATCCCAAACGAATGACAAGTCGTGACCCCTCTCAGGGTAGAGCGTGGGTCCAGTCTTTCGACTACCCAGCATTACTCTCAGGACAACATCGCCACTAGTAGACATTGAGTGTTTACACTCGTGCCATAGTCGCTGCTAGCAGGTTACTTTCAGTAACAAGGCCCCAGAGCTCCACAATCTCTTGGCGCAGTTTACTACAAACAAACTCTAACACTAACAGAAAATGGAAACATCAACATGATTCCCATCTGAAGGGAAAAATCCACCAACAAGATTGAAAACAAAAACGTCGGAAGAATGAATGTTTTTCGATAAAATGAACTCAAAAGCCTACTTACCTTACTCATGAGTGTTAACAGATGGGAAAGGCCAGGGACCGCCCGACCTCCCTCACGGCGAGGCGCGGGTCTAGCCTCTCTACTTCCCAACCACTTTACCTTCCCATTGGGGGTCAATAGGCGGGCCTAGTCTTAAGTGTAGCCCCAATCTGCTTCACAACAAAGTGCGGGTCCAGCCTTTCAACTGCCCAACTTACCATCACCTTAATAATGAGTCGATTGGAGGGAAATGTTAGGGATTGCCTGGCCTCCCAGGCTCCCGAATAAGCAGGCAAGTCACTTAACTGTCTGATCTCTCTCGAGCTCATAAAAGACAAACTCCGCACTCGCACCTAATGCGGTCGAGCAAGCCTCCTACTTATCTTGCCAAGACGAGCTCAATGCTCGCACTTAACGCGGTCGACAACCCATCTCCCTGCCTAGTCTCTCGGGCTTTAAAATCTTCATTGCGTAACGCAAGTGAAACGGATAACCAGAGACTCACTCCTAGGATTTATTTCTCTGCGGTTAGACTATGTCAGTTGCATATTTTATCTTTAAAGATTCTCAAGACCTTCTTTTGGAGCAAATTTCCCTTAATAATAGTAGAAAATTGGAGGGAATAAAATATCATAGGCCCAAAGTGGCTTTCCAAGCCCTGCCTAAGGTGGGGGAGCCTTATCTGGAGGGAAGAAAGAGAGAGGGAATGAGGGGACAATAGGCTGTGGAAGTAAAATGGTGTTAGGGTGTTAGGAGAAAAAGAGAGGAAATAACATAAATGAGAGGTGATGTGATATAAAGGAAGGACGGGCAGAGGATAAAAGAAAGGGACCAGACGACTTCAACTTCTCCTTTAGCTTCTTCAACATCGCGACTAGAGCACCATCAACAGGGTCTCCTTCAGAGAATAGATCTATGATCCCCATTGTATAGCGAGGATGAGAGACCATGAGAGATTTTAAAACAATGATATCATAGTGGATTCTGATTGCCTCCCTACACTCCCGTGGACATAAGAATTATGCTGAACCACATAAATCTGTGTGTCTCTGTCTTTATATTTTTCTTGCATTTATTTCCTGTTCACTACCATGAATGTACGCACATATACCGTACAGTCTCACTGGACCACTGCATGGGCTTCATACTACATCGATCGATATTCGAATTGTCATAACGGACTGGGAATAACTCTTTCTCCTCTTCAGACCTGTTGTGCGATTTGTAGACATTAACAAGATATATAGTTTCAAAATACCAATATCTGACACTCTAATCCAAACACAAGAAACGATATGATTCAAAATTATAAAATGCTTGCGCAAAATTATTCAAATGATTAAACTGGGCATTCATCATTCGGTCCCATGCATGTCATTATCATCACCAACCAGCGTGCGCGCGTGCAGTTTAATTAATATTATTCGTATGATCAATACTATGGGAATATCGATGAGCTAGCGAGCTTAACTGTGGTCAATGTCTTTGCGGCCATTTGCGGTACTACAGTAGCTAGCTAGCAAGAGTATACACAGGTACGTGACGAGCTCGTCCTCTTTGACTAACCACCAAAGGCTTTGAATCCTCGCAAATGTATTTAATTTGGATCGTCCCAGCTATCTAGCATCTCTAATGGCAATGGCCCCAACCCTTTGTGGCTTTGTACGAGTAGATAGATTGGCATATATGCATTCAACACCTAACACACTGATTGGGTCACTCCCTGACCCCATCCATCTCATTGATAAGATCATCCTTCCTATAGAAAGAGACTGAACGTCCAAACTCATTCATTCACTCCAATTTGGATTTTTCTCGCTCTTGCTGTCCGTCCTTGAAAAACCTTACCCTCAGGCCCCAATTTCGGTTCCCAGGTCCCAGCCCTAAGAGTCTAATTCTCGAAGCTCGCTCTCACAAACACCATGCAATTTTGGCAGCACAGTGGGGCCATGGCAGCAAAGCCTTAATTCGTGCGGCTCAATAATGGAGGAGATCAGGCAATCCTTAATTTCTTTAGGAAAAATCAAAATTGTGGTGAGTCAAAATGGATATATATATATATATATATATATATATATATATATATTTATTTGTTGACACCATTTAAATCATGAACAGCTACTTACATTTTATATATGTGCCATTTTAACAGGTGTGTCTAAATTCTCGATCTTTCTTTTTCATTTCAGAAGTTTTGGATAAATTATGACAACCATATATATATAATATGCTCATGATCGAATCTTGAAGTCAAAAAAGTTTCCACGCCGATCTAAGCTTGAAAATGATCCACCTCCTACCGAGAATTCCTCTCAATGATATAGAATGGATTTAGTGGATGAAAATCAAGCTGAGAATGAGATGCGATAAATGGCCCATTAATGCACATCTTATAATTTATGAGATCTTCCACACATTCTACCAGACAGGAAAACTCAAAAATCCAGCACTGATCCGTAGAAGCATGCATGCATGAAAGTGCATGGCCGCAACTACTCATCCATATATATAAGCTTTCAGTTCATTGTACACTCAATAATTCTGTTGTACGTGTGGCCTTTATGCATACTCAGGTCTCGAGTATTAATGTCCGCAATCCATCTACACGAGCGAGGGACTCCTGGTTGGATCCAACTGTACAGAAGCTCTTAAATGCGCATAGAAACCGCGTACCGAAGCTCCTTCAATATCAATGCTTGAAAAAAAAAAAAAATCGATTAAGGCGTATTCAAATTGAATCAGTAAGAAACAGGGCCCATTTTAATGAACATTTTGAATCATTCACTAAATCGCTTGAATCGATCGATTCAAACCGATTTGAACAGATCCAAATTTGTGTTTATTTTTAAGTTGTCGCTAATAACTGAGATTTTTTTTTTCTTTTAATTTCTTATACAAAAATATGATAGATTTAAACATATATTAACTTTTCTATCATTGTATTCAATAAGTATCACATGATAAAAATTAAAAGAAAAAACATTTAGTCATTTATTTTATAGTTGAACAAAGAATTAAGGAAATAAATGAGTATTTTATATTAAATTTATGGTTGTGCATAAAATATTACATTTACCATGTGTTTATAACTTAATGGCTTTTATCTTTTTCTTACTTCGGCAAAAAAATGTTGACAATTGAGGTTAATTACATAAATTAAGTATTTATTGAAATTATTTAGATTCATGATATCATATTTTTATTGAAACTAGTTAATGAACTTATATTTTGTACTCTTTTATACATGATATAAAATGCTTAAATTGCATCAAATATGATTTTTAATACTTTTTTTAACATGAAATATCCAATTCAAAATTATATATCATGAATCGCCCGATTCATTAAATCAGTCCTTACCTGATTCCGTACCCAATGTGCCCTAATTATAGGTGTAGCATGCCCAAAAACTGATTGAAAAAACCAATTAATTATGAAACGAAACCTAGAATATGAATCGAAGTGCTTAATTCGCTTGTCTCCTATTGCACGACGACACACGTCTTTCATCTAGCGGGTTTACTTTCAAGCATCCAAACTTGGTATTTGTTTAGAGAAATTAAATATTGGACTGATCATATTAATTATATGGTCTATAATATATATATATATATATATATATGCACCGATTCATTAATCATTATAGATATTGATGCCCATCTACCATATTATAAATTCATGAATGTACGTTATTATTGCAATTATTCATTTGTTTGATTAAAAGACAAAATCTTTGATCAATGTAGAATTTTTTTGTCGTCATAGAAAATAATAAAGGCTAACGTACATTAGAATTTTTTGATTTTTTTAAAAAGAAAAATTCAAATTTAGTCTCTTTCACATATAGTAGATCGAGTTCGATGGGGGCAGCATGTATATATATAGGAAAATACTCTAGCTACAAAATAATTATACAAAAACAATCCCACAAATTGACATGGTTTGATATGATTCATCAGAATATAAAGTTACTTTTATTATTAAGTAAATCTAACGGATTAAATGAAATTATATCAGTTTGTATGATTATTTTTGTGTAATTGTTTTATGGATGTAGATATGATACAGTGGGGATTCCAAAGGCGCCGATCGAAGATACACGCACGTTGAAAGTGATGTGGTGCCTACCCTCCGATCCGGTCATCTGTTACTTTCCAAAAAGACCAGACATTTCAAACGGTCAACGTAGCCACCCTGGCCTCTTTTGAGCCGCAGCCATATAATTTGTATATCTGCAAAATGACGAACTTCTTCCTCACTTTTTCCCCTAAATAACTGTTAATTATAAATATGTTAATTTAAGAAAAACTGACGAATTATTTATTACAAAAATAACTATTTACAATGAAAATAGACGCATTATTTTAATAAAAAATAATCATTTCCACAAGACATAACTGACTATAAATAAGTAATTTTCTTGTAGCGTCTACAATTTCTCTTGTTTTTTTTTCCATTGACAAAAGATACCCTTTTTTTAGTGTGTCAAAATAATTTGTAGTAAAGAAAGGACGTATATATTAATTAATATTAACTGATATATACATACCAATAATATTGTTCATTATCAAGCCGAACCGATCAACCTGATTCTACCTTCATGAAAAGTGTCAAAAGATTGAAGACAACAATTACATGTGTACCTGAATATGATAGCAAATTCAGAATACGTTATATTTAACCACAGAGAATTCAATTTCGAGCACGAGATACACAAAGAACAAAGGAATATAAGTATATTTCTAGGATAATACCTGAGCAATAAGATCAGTGAGTTTTAACTCTACTCAAAGTGGGGCTAAAACAAAATGAATTTCCTTTAGAATGTGTGTGTATATATATACACATACATATATGAGTCATTCCATATAAAAATATTGACTGGAGATGATCTTCATGTATGTTGTATCTGTCCATTTCCTTAACAAACCCCAACCCTGTTGATTGATCGTCCGTCCCCAGAAGAGCATTGAGCTTAGTATTTGTTTTTTTTTTTTTTTTTTGGGTTATTTTAGTGTTTGTTGGGAGTGTTATTTTTAGCATTATATATTAACACATGATCCCTGTCTTTGGAGTAAATGCAATCCGTGCGATCTCCATGTGATTGGAAACAGTCGATCGCCACCACAAACGTCTTTTTTAATCATAATTAGGAGCCGCCTCCATTTAATATTCTCCATTCTCCACCTTATAAGATATTCTATAAATAGGATCAACTGGCCATACACCATGCACAAGAAGAGTAAGCCAATTGCAACACTCTCCTACTCCTAGTTTCCTACAGTACTACACTCTCACTTTTATTATCTAGCAGTACTAGTTTATAATTTCAGAAAACATGGCAGCTGCCTACAATAATTGCGTTGAATCTCCATTAATATTGGAGTCCAATTTAGAGCCAGAAATGCAGATCAACAAGGCAATCGTTGAGGAGCTTTACAAGGCATTGGCACAAGGTCAAACTGAGACAGTGGCGGGGCTCCTGGCAAGTGACCTTGAATGGTGGTTCCATGGACCTCCAAAATGCCAACACATGATGAGGGTGCTCACAGGGGTGTCTGGCTGCAACGAGTTCACGTTCGAGCCAAGAAGCATTTCTGCCATAGGTGATGATTGCGTGATTGCGGAGGGCTGGGAAGGTGCGCAAGCTTATTGGGTGCACGTATGGAGTCTAAAAGATGGTCTAATCACACAGTTTAGGGAGTATTTCAACACATGGCTCACCGTTAAGGATATGAGGCCATGGGAGTTTGGGCACGAGATCAATGACAGTACGCTTTGGCAGAGCCAACCTCGGGACCTGTACGAGCGTTCTCTTCCTGGCCTTATGCTTGCTATTTAATTAGAAAGTCATTTGTGGTTCATCGTAAACTCAAACTCCTCGACCTTAATTATGCATGGAGTACTGGACCTAGCTAGCTAGCTGTGTGCTATATATACGCATGCGTCAACATCTAGGGAATTGCAAATGATATTGTATTTATCGAACTACTGTAATTAATTATGTCAATCGTTTTTTGCATGTGGACCTGATCGATCAGTAGATCAATACTAAGAAGAGGTGAAGATGTTTGGATTCACCTCAACTTATCTCACTTTATCATTATAATTTTTTCAAATTTATACATAAAATATAATAAATAATTCAACATTTTCAAATCCTATAACAATTTTTCCAAATTTCCATACCAAATATAATAAATAATTCAACTTTTATTCTATTATTCACAAACCATCTCAACTCATCTCTAAATCCAAATTAACCTCTCCAAAAAGTACTTGATATAAAAATTAATTAGGACACTTTGGATTTTGGAAGAAAGGGTTACTTCCAATGATCAAGATGGCATTAATTGGCCTCTTTTATTTGCCCCCGTCAAATGCAAGGTTGTTAATATTGCAGCAAATATGGGGGATTTAGGCCCATTATCTCATGTCCTTTTCTGTCCAGTGGTGCAACAATACGCATACATATATATCTTGGCGTTCTTTATATATATATATATAGATATGCGCTTGAGACTATGGCCGTGGGGTTCTGCTCAGAAGTCGGCCTATGGTTGCCAGGAAACTAATGAGAAAAGGTGCTAGAATTTGTTCACAAAAGAAAAACCTTTTCGTCTCCAGGAAGGCTAGCTAGTTCTAAAACATGAGAGATCACATTAATGAAATGGAGAAAAACATGATGGGGTCTATGTATAGTTATATACACGTACGTACAACCTGAGATTTAAGAATGCTCTATTCATTAACTCTAACATATTAATAAAATATTAATCTCTACCTAATGATCTGCAGATTAACTAACAGCTCGCTAACAAGCCGTATAACTCTTAAGGGGTCACAGTGACGTTGCAGAAAAATTACAAATGCAGGCTAGGGCACTTGGCAGCTTCATGCTTGCTATGATCGGGCTCCAAATTGATGTAAATATATAGTTTGATATAATATATTAGATTATAAAATTGATCTTTTTAATATAAAGTATATCTAACTTATCAGCTTGTAAACTTATTTTTATAAATCTAGCGCCGCTACTCTTGCGTATTGAAGTTATTTATCGTCAGACTTGCACCTCTCAAATTATTTTGATCGAAGTCCAAAACTCCAAGTTCTATGTCTAGCTGAGCTTAGCCCAGACATTTCAACTAACTTTGCTTAGTCCAAATTAGTGGCTCCGAACTTGGAAGGCGTTTGGGTCAGGTGAAGCCCAACACATATATATACTTTCATTTCCACCCTCATACCACTTGAGATCTTGTGATACCTTTTGTTTGATCCTAATTGTCTTGATCTGCATATTTCCTATTCATTGAGATTGTAATTACTGCATGCAACTCACACTTTATCAATAATTTTCAAGTCCACTCTAAGCTTAGCCCAACTTGACAGAACCCTAAAAGGAGTCACAGAGCTAGGTTGAACGTCCTACCTCTACCAGCCACCAGGCAGGAGGTACTTCTGAGTGATCAAAGGCCCTTTAATTTACGTACGTACCAATTAAGTACTGTCATGTACGTGCCACTTGAAAAAGCTCAGTATTCATGATCAGTACTACTGTAGAGGAGTCCACTCCATCATGAACCCAACAAACTGTTGGATCAGACCAAATCTTTAGCCTATATATTGCGGTTTATGTTTTCACAGAGACTGTTATTAATGGCTTTGAGTGATCACTGTCGAGGTTTTACTTCATCTTACCACAGAAAGAGAGAGAGAGAGAGAGAGAAAGAACTACTCAATTTTCTTTTAAGTTCAATAATATATAACGTGCAATTCCATGAAGAATAACCATTATATATATTTCACAAAAATAACAAAGTTGAAATAAAAACAAAAAATATCATGCATGGATCTGAAGCCTGGCCTACAGTGGGGTAAAGCTGCATGCAGGACCACTGATGTTATAGCGAATTAGATGGGTCGTGCAGTCACTCATTGTACACGAAAGCACCCAATCGACCTGTAATGCACGCCTTCTCCGCGTAGACTAGAAACATCCTCATCAATCGCTTTTTTTTGGGTTATGGCAGGAATGCGCATCTCACACAATACGACCGATCAACATCTGGTTCGAATCTTATATATAATATTGTCAAAAAAGCAAAGGAGGAACATCATGATCCTAATTTAATTATTACTCTCCTGCAGATAGGTTGTTTGACGTTATAGTTTATACAAACAAGCCAACTTCTGTGCCCTATGTACGTATTGGCTGATACGTACCCCAGATAGCATATAATTTATTTTTGAATAAGGATTCAATTGTTTAAAAGAAAATTATATTTTTATTAGCCAGGTTTTTAAGATCAGTCGCTTTTTTAGCCAGGTTTTCCTACTTACTCATGTATATATGGATGAAACGTCGTATGTACAGTATTATCTTAGATCACCGGGCCTGGATATATCCCACTACAATAAAACTGACTTAATTTAAAGGAACAAAAGTTTTAGCTTCGCTAAAAGCTGGAAGAAAACAAGTCACTTTTTGCAACAAAAGTTGTCGCGAAAAAGTCATTTTCAGCAGCGTCGACTCTAGTTTTTCACCTGCAGCCAATTAATTAGTGATCATTAGCCAGAATCCTATAGCGATGTGGCTCGACAATGAAATTTTTAGCTTAATGACTTTTAAGAGAGGACATTTTAGACTTTCTTTTAGCGACCCCTCGCGATCACATTTCTACAATTACTTGTATTCACTACAACAAATACCTGTTTTTCTCACGAAGGACTGTGGTGGTAAAAGGCATAACTTCTGTCAGAAAAACTCTTTACTCATCACCAATTTTAGTCGTGAGATTCTCGTGGAATAAAATTGGTGAGACAAAGTCTTTTTTCCCACCAAAATCCCAACTCGTTAGAAATATCTACGTGAGATTAGTCGCGAGAAAAAAATTATTTCACCACGAAAAATGTGATGGCCTTTGGCAGTAAGTCGTGGGAAAAAAATATTTCCGATAAAATAATTCCATGGCTATAAAGGTTTGACAAAATGATTCTGACAACCCTTGAAGAAGGTGTGGGTTCTTGTATTCCTTTATATATGATTTGTACAGATATTAGAAATAAATACAAAGAGATTTACAACTGATTTGTAGGCTATAAACTAGACAGTAATAGTGCAACTATTTATTCTGTGATAGAAGCTGTGATTGAGGAGCATTAGTTGAGTTTCCTTGTATGAGAGACTTGACAGTTGTATCCTTAACACCCCCCCTCAAGCTAACTGGGGATGGTGTCACAGTGAGCTTGGACCGAAATAAAACAAATTGAGATCAAGAAAGACTTTTAGTAAAGATATCAGCAATATGTAAATGTGATGGAATGAATTTGACAATGAGATTGCCAGCAGCAACTTGTTCTCGTATGAACTGATAGTCCAATGCAATGTGTTTGAACCGAGTTTGAGACACAAGATTAGTAGACATGAAGATTGCACTCTGATTATCGCAATGTAGAGTAGCAGGGTGTGTAACAACAATGCAAAGTTCATGAATCAGATGAGAATGCCAATTGATTTCAGCTGCAGTGAGTGCAAGGGATCGATATTCGTATTCAGCACTAGATCGAGAGACAGTTGATTGCTTTTTAGCTTGCCATGATAGCAAGTTTGAGCCAAGATAGATAGCATAGGCTGATGTAGATCAAAGTGTATTCGGATGTAGATCAAAGTGTATTCGGGCAGCCAACCCAGTCAGCGTCGGAGTAGGCAACAAGATCATTAGAGCTTTGAGAGAAAATATTGAAGCCGAAATAAATTGTTCCTTTGACATAGCGAAGGATCATTTTGATAGCTCGGAAATGATTTTTAGTTGGGTCATGCATGAATTGGCACACTATGTTAACAAAGTAGGACAAGTCAGTCCGTGTGATAGTGAGATATTGAAGAGCACCAACGAGCGACCTGTAGAAGGTTGGATCTGAGTAGGGTTGGCCTACACTGGAAAGGTGTTGCCCAACAACAATTGGAGTAGCAACTGGTTTACTATCAGTCATGGCTACTCGTTGAAGAAGATCAAGAGCATATTTGGTCTGTGATAAAATATACGGCCATGAGATTGATGATTAACTTCAATGCCCTAAGAAGTAGTGCAGTGGCCTGAGATCCTTCATGGAGAAGTAATGCTTTTTCAACTACTTCCAGCAGCAAACTAATGATTCTCACATGGTTAGTCCACAATATCATTTTGTGAACTAATGTTTTTTCAGTAGCAAACTTAGACGCCCAAATAAATAATTGACAATTCCAGTAGCAAACTAATGCTTTTTCAAAGTCATAGTTCCTTTTGTTGTTGTTAAATGTGAAACTTAGTTTTAAATCTCTTATTGGTCATGCTTGTTATGACATCCAAGATTAGAGCCTGAGTTGGTATGGAGAAATCATATGTACAAAGACAATGACAAAGTTTTTTCTTGGATAAGTAGCAAACATTCTATAATAATGATATAGATAAATAAGAGAATGCAAACAAAAGGCATGAACCATCTCAAACAAAAAAAATTCTTAATAAAACCCATGAATCAAACATCTTACAACATCATTAAAGTAAATCTGACAAAGAGTACAAAGAGAAATACATTGAAACCAAACATGGCCAAAGAACAGAACAATTTTTAAAAATTACGAAACTGTAATAATTCAACACCTCTTTAAAAACAACTGCAGCTACATCATTAATATGAAAATAAATGTTAGCAGTTGGGGCAATAAAAAAATGAAATTCTTCATGCATACTATCAATTTCTTGCACATATAAACTCAATATCCAACAACCTACCAAATTACAAAAGTTTGCTAGCTCAACTACATGAAACTTAGTTCATGGAATCAACATTTTAAACTACAACTAAGAAAGTTCAGAAAAACCATAATAGACTCAATAGTTAAACTATAACATGTTAAACTACAACGTGTTAAACTTCGACAATGGAAAATCACTTATGCCATTTTTACAAAGTCAAATATAGGATTACAAAATAGACACAGTAGTTAAATAATGACCAGTCCGTAGGGTGTAAAACTGGAACTACAGTTGGTTAAACTTTCTTCAAATCCTGAATTAATGTAACTGATACAAATTATCTCAATGCACTATGCTCATGGTTATTGATTGGCATCTTAATGGATAGCATTAAATACATTAAAACCCATAAACTCAATGCTATAGCCTAAATGACATTCTCCACATGCCACTATCAAAGAGGTGAGAGTGTATGTAAGAAATATTTTCTAAGATATTTTCCAATCTATCAAGACTAAGAGAAACACATTGGGAAATCAGGCTCACTGAGTCACAAGACTTGAAAACAATTTTATATATGCTCTTCACACAAGGTTCCAGAGGATATGTAAGAAATTTTAAAATTATAAAAATAATTACAAACTAGGTGAAATTCGAAGAACTATGGGCTTTCCCTATCTATCCCTAGCTAAGAAACAAAACATAAACATCATACCATTCAGAATCTAGCAAGTTCTTTCGTTTTCTTTTCATGTCTCTCATCTTTTTAGGACGTAGAGAGAGAGGAAAGAGACAAGAGTTAGGTTTCGTTCCATTATTGTTATAGAGAGAGAGAGAGAGAGAGAGAGAGAGAGAGAGAGAGAGTCATCGGCTAGGGGAGGTAGTGAAGGTGCGGTTGTGGGAAGTGGAGACAGTGGGCACAACGTGAGGGAGAGAGAGAGAGAGAGAGAGAGACTACAATAATGAAAGCCAAAATGTCGGGATGGGGGAGAAGAAAAGAAAAATAAGTCCAATTTTGAAATTGTAACCTTTTGCGGCGACAATAGTTGCCGTAAAAGGTTTCTCTACACGACACGATTTTAGAGCCATCAAATATCACCGTAAAAATTATTAAATCGCCGCAATAACTTCGCGGCAATGCTTCTCTGGTGGACTGTGACATACAGTCATCGCAAAAAAATATTTTTATGTCGCCGCAAAAAAATAATTTTACTTGATAATTTTCAATCATCGGACGTGATCTCGCTGCAATAGTTTAATTCATTTTCCACAGACATTTTTTGTGTGATCAGCCCTATATTTTCCCCCGTGCTATGTCTTGGAAATTAAAAAAATTCGAGGAAAAATGCCAAATTTGTTGTAGTGATTATTTGAAGTTTTCAAAGCATAATATATATGCCTACATAATGATCATATCTTGTATATGGGAGACAATTAATGGAGATTCCTCGGTTTACATATTATACACGAAATCACGTTTGGACTTGAGAGGAAAGATTAAATTTGTGGGTTTGGAGGAAACTTAATTGATTGACAAGTTAAATATTGAAAGGTTTGATTGGAATGATGATGTTAAAGGTTGTCGAGAGATGTTCATTCATTTATCGTGGCAAATTTGGTCAATTATGAGAACATCTCAAACACTAACTAAGCAAAATGCTAAACACATGCAATCATAATAAACTGGTGGGTCATGTATTACGTACATAATTGCGATTTGAAGAAGTCATATATAGACCCGAATTTCCATGTGAACAAGACAAGAAAATAAGAATATGAAAGTTTTTTTGACTTTTTCCTGCTAGCTTTTCTTCTTGATTAGACTAAATTATCAATCGTGCTTGTCTTTCACCTTAATTAGTCGATCGATGCCGCAGTAGTACTAGTACTTTTACAACAACTTTGATGCTCATGCAGATTCGCTTAATCTGATCACTTTACCTAATCAATTACCAGTAGTACTACTACTACTACTTGATCATGTACTAGTTTTTGTTTTTCTAATTTTATGAACAAATACGCACGCCGGGTTAATGAAAAAATAAAATATATACAAAGAATATAAGAGATCCAACAAATTCTTCAAAAGAATAAGATCAGTCAAAAGATTTTAATTTCATATTTTCTCGACTCGAGAAAACGGAGAGCAATGGGCGCCATTACTTCTGTTAATTCATCATGTCTTCAGTAAAAGGACAGAAATTAAGAAGACCAAAATTCAACTTGTCCCTTTCTTTGGGCCAAGGAGTTGATATTGTCCCTCAAAAAGCTAGCTACTTGAAAAGTTAATTATATTGCTATGAAAATGTTGTTTTTCATTATATATTTGATGTGAAGATTCATTTACATGATATATATATATATATATATATATATATATATATATATATATATTATGAAATGACTTAAATATACGTACGTATCACATCAATATAAGTAAATATAATTAAAAATAAGAATAATATATAATATATGAGAAATGATAGTTACAGTCGTGAGTGCGCAAGTGCCGTGCAATCATTTTGAAAAAACTGAATAAATACAATATAATTCACATGAAAGTAATTAATTTTTAAATAGTAGATCACCTTACTCATTTTCAAAATGACTGCATAGTATTTACATACTCCACGATTATATGTAGTATTACTCATTCAGAAGATAATTAATTAATTACTCCACAACATGCTCAATTGCTCATCATGATGATCAGAAAAATCAAACTTAGGATCCATGGCGGCCATCGGTACTAGTTCAATAAAATATGCAATATATATATATATATATATATATACACACACATGATCGATCATTAATTAATTGGATGGTGTAGGCGTCACAAATCACAATTATTTAATCGGATCCAGTAGCTAGTACTTAAGATGATGAACTTTATTATTAGTTTCCTCCACTACTGTAAGCTGGTATATATGTTAATTGTGGTTGCAAGTGATATGTCCATTACAGTAAGTAGTGTACTGTAATGGGCATGCGGTACCTTTACCTACTTCCATGCTTGTCTCACCCTTTTTCATGCAAAAACAACTCACCAGCCACTATATATATCTTTATCTATATTATATATAAACCCTTTAATTCACTTCGTTGTGAATAAAGTAAAATTTATTTTAGAATGTGATGTCAAGTATAAGCTAGCTAGCAACCAAATTGACTCCTCAGAGATACATGTCGATTGTAATTCCAAAAAGACGTTCCAAAATGTATCTTCTTTTTATGGCTTGGCATTATTTAATCCCTTTTTTTTTTTTTTTTAGAAATTGTCTTCTTCCACTCACATCTCTTTCAAGTTTCAATGCCCTAGTGGAGTGGAATGCCAGGTCAATAGGCCGCATCCAATAATATTTTTCATCATATAAGAACGTCGACAAGACCATCCTGCCATAAAGTAAATAGCAAGGTTGGACCAAGAAAATTATAATAATCAATATATAGTAGTAGTACTTACGCCAATATTCTTCGATCCCTCAATTTGATTAGGGTTTTTGCCATAATGTTATATATTAATTACGTACTCTACCTCACTTTTGCTGGCTCTCATTCTCAGGCTTGCCATAATATATTTATGGAATAATATTTTTTATTTTTCATTTGAAATATATGAAGTATTTTGATCCTTATATTTTGAAACGTTACTAGATAAACAAAAGAAATGACGACCAAAATACTTCATCTTTTCAAATAAATAATATCCATTATTTCACTGAAATATTGGAGAGAATGATCCTATTTCGACGCACCATATATACATCAATCTATTTATCTATGTTCAAACATACAATATATATAGCCTGTCCAACAACCTCATGCATATCGCATGAATGGTCATCAATGTCTCGTCAATGCTTTTTACATTTATCATGCATGGAGATCATGATATTGTACAAGATCATGTGTGTATGCATCTAGAGAGATCGAGAATGAACTGGTTGAAATTAATAATTGTGCATGTTAAACTTAAATCACGACAACAAATGGGGGACCTAGGAATGGAAAGGCATATAACTGTGTTTTCTTCTTGTATCTAACTAATCACTTCCACCTTTTTCGATGGACCATACATGATTGTTCTAGATTAGGTATTAGTTTTTGTTCCTCTCCCATAGGCTGCTAAAGATTTCCAAGATCCTTTTAAAAGAACATGCATGGATGCCCACTCACTAGCTAGCTAGCTTGATGGTATGCATCTTTCCTTCAAGATGGAAAGGCAGAACTTATCTGTGAGCTTGGCAGAGACAGAAAATTAATATATACTTATCTCACACGCTCTCGATCGATCATCTATGTTCTTCATGCTGAGATCGATCCCACTGTTCTCGATATATATTAATTATACATATATGGGACAATATGCTAAGTGTTGGGACCTTCCAATATTAAATGGCTGTTTGGTTGTTGAGACTCATCATAAGAACATATACTAAATTGAATTTGTTGACTTATGATCTTACCAGGAAGAGATAATGCGTGGTGGGTCATTAACAATATAATTAAAAAGGAGTGGAGTACTTATTGACTAATTTGTTTGTGATTATATAATGGTGGATGAAATTATCTTTTTTATTTTGAAATGGTTGATCAAAAGAAAAGAATATATATATTGAGTTTTGCTATGTACAAGCAAGTTTGAGTACCAATCTGCGTATAAATGTTGTTGCCTTCATATTCTAAATTCAAATTAGCAATGTTTTCAATAAAATCTACTTTCTAACCAATTATATTGAATATGTACGCGTATTAGTGCGCATAATCGCTTACAATTATATTTTTCCATATATATTTTCTTTTTATAACAAACACCAGAAAACTTTAATTAATGAAAAGGGAAAATTACAGACATAAATCAAACCACAAGGTTTGAGATAAAAAGTCTGAAATATATATTAAAGAAAAGAATATATATATATGTATATAGGTCACCATGATTGCATAAAATTCTTAATTTTTGTTTCCTTTTTAATATCATTGTTTTGTAAAACTATATTTTGATCAAAAGAATTGAATCAATCATGCATAGCATAATATTGTATAGACGTATATATAAATGGAAATCTAACTTATACATTAATGGGCATGCAATTGTGAATCTTCATGCTTATGTGTAGTATTTGAACCTTGTCATGATTTGAATTAATAAAACCCATTTTCTTATTAATCTTATAAAATCACATTCACATTAATTAACCCCTTAGATAAGGACTTTGTTGTGTTTTTTAGGATCTCTTAGTCATTTTTCTTATCCCAGATATCTTGTTGTAATCACGATTTTCTTCCGCTACAAGTGAAGACTAGCTTATCAATAAAAATAAATTAGCTTTCACAATGGTTAAAATTGTTGTCATGCAAGAGGTTTTTTAATTCGACATGATTCGGTAGTAGTACTTATAGCTGGGAACTGATTTGGCACAAGATTATTGTTTCTACTAGTAGTCAAGCTCCTCCTGATCCTCTTTTCATGATGTACATGATTTTACGACATGAGAGGCATCTATGACCTTTACAAAGCTGGGTCGAAGTGGTGTGTACGTACTAGAAACGAGACTTTGGAGTCAATCGAGGGGAAGTAGTGATCAGTCTAGTAAAACCGACAATAAATACAATCATGATTGATCATTTAGTTCCTAAACCAGCTTACACTTTTACCCTTTTCAACGAGGAAAAAGTTGCAGCGTTAGCGACAAATAACCCAAGGGCTCCCATCTTTGCAATTTGCATGCATATATATATATATCAATGCCCCACTGCTCTCCCAAGGGCTAACTTGCTGCACAAAGGTTGAATAATCCATTAATTATCCAAACAACTTTAACAGCTAGCTAGCTGATCATGTACGTTGAAGATATTAGTAAGTTGCATAATTTATTGATTAATATTGAAGATATCTAGGGACATAAAACAGTCTACGACTTTAACTTTTGCCAAGGTCCTTGATCTGATCTGTCCCGCCAATTTCAAACGGATTGTAAAATATTGATGAGATGACAAATTTTAATAGAGTATTTTTAGAATATTCTACTATTATTTATTATTTTATTATTATTTTTTATTACTATTCAATATTATTTAATATTCTATTATTATTTTTTTATTATTTTTTTACTATTATTTATAAAATATCTGAAAACACGTCCTTACCGACACACAATCTAAGATGGCCGAGTTACCGATGTGGGTGATGGGGTGTCGGCTTGCAAAGCGTCGCCGAGGTATAGCACTTGCGTACCCAAGCTAGGCCACCTCCCATGCTTTTGTATTTTTCAATTTCAAAATTTAAGTTCAAAATATAAAATCCTCCAATTTTCTATTTTTGGGTTTATTTTACTTTGAATTTATTAAGTTTTTCCTTTAGGTTTTAACTACAATATGATTTCAATTTTCTAGTTTATTTTCTAACTTTCTTGTTTCATGTGAATTTATCTTATTTATTTAATTTTCAATTTCTAAGTCCTTTTTCTATTTTTTATTTTTTTATTTTTTTACTTTTGAATTCTTAATTGCTTTTTCAAATTTGAGTTTTTATTTATATCTTCATTCTTAATGCTAGCTTTTTGTTCTTTTAAATGTTGAATATTGATGTGGAATGAGTAATATTAATATATGTACGCCCCTTAATACAATCTTATTTTAAATTAAGATTATTTTTATAAAATAATATTAATTTTATAAATTCTTTTATAAAAATATCTATTATTTAAAATAAAATTATAAAAATAATTATGTGTATAATTTTTTATTAATTTTAAAAACGTTGTTTGTATTTATGACACGTGTGGCCTTTATGCCGTGATTGATGGGTACAAGTCACCTATATTTTCTATCATTGAATTAATAGACAGTAGATAGAAGGATTCGTCGGTACGTTTATCTTAGGAGCTCATGTAAAAGAAAAATTTTCTTTAACACGCCAAATAAACCATTCGAGTGGTCACATAATAAAGAAAAAGTACTTGTATTTTAAATTTTTTTATGACTATAATGAATGGAAAAACGATTTATATAATTTTGAGGTGTATAAGATCTACATATTCTCTTTTAAAAAAAAAAAAAGATAAATCTGAAACCTATATCTATAATTTTAAGATGGGCTTTATATTTAAAAAATAAATAAATATGCAGGATTTACACACCCTAAAATTATAATTAACAAGATTATTAGTAATGGATTTTATAATAAATAATTTATTGACAAAACAAGCGTACTTTGGCAATAAATAAACTCAGTTTGAAATTAGATGAAGAAAACTTGTATATAGAAATCTTACACCACACATCTCCACTTAATTAATCTGAAATTTATCATTTTTGTCATTCTATCTCAATATTTAAATATGTGTGTGTTTGAATAAAAAGACAAGAATAACAAATCATATATTAATTAAGTAAAAATATGCAATGCAATACTTCTTCTCTATAACATTTCTCCTAGACAAAACCCAAAGATAATTGAATAAAATTTACCTGCCATTTTATGAAGTTTAGAGATTGTAGATTCAGTACTACGTACTTAATTTTCCGTTTTCTGTTTCCTAATTTTCTTCTAATTTTTATCGATAAAATAATGTTATTGTAGAGTGTGCAAGCATCATATAGTCTTTTTAAAAAAGAGTGGATCTCCAATTAAAAAATTAATTTTATTTTCATATAAATCTCATATTTATTTATTTTTGTAAACTCACGACTACAACTATCATTTTTCTTATCCATGATAGTACAAGCAACAAAAATTCACGATCCAAATTAGAAACATGCATGGTTTGTATATATATACGTAGGGCTTTATTAGAGATGGAAGTACTTCACCACCATCGTCATCAGCATCTACGTACTGTCTGCTGTTGATCTGCAACGAGAACAGCCATCCAGGAACATGGACATGAGACCTAGTGCTGACAATCTCCCGCTGAGGACAGGCCCATGACAGTCATAGGATTATGACCTGTCCAATTCTAAGTGGTTGTCGTATAAATCTTGATCATTTCCCTTTAGTTCTTGAGTAATATTACTGCTCCCGAATTTTTGTCTCCAAAAAAATATCTCGAACGATGTATTTTACTTTTTTTTTTTTAATTTTTTTATGTATTTTTTTAATCATCATAAACATTTTTTAAAAAAATACAAAATTTATAATATTATTAAAAAATACTTCCTTAATATTATTAAAGGGCCAAAGTATTTCCGTTAGTTCTTTCTTAATTTATCATCACCACTAATATATAGTGAATGCATGTAAAGATCTAATGGATAATATACAGATCACGTACGTCTTTTGAAAATTAAATCAGTAATTTGCATGAGTACTTTGTAGCCTAATTAGTGGGTTTATCTTCCTATATCTTAAAAAGCATGTATAACGTAAACAGTAATGAACAGTAATTATTGTTCACGTTAACATCTCTCCATGCTTTGTTTCTCTCGCCCTCGTTGATATTTTCTCTCTCTCTCTGTTTCTGTCGGATTCATGGTCATTCACTTCTCTCTCTTTCTGATTTTATTGGTACTAAATGATAATAGAATTTTGTTAAAATACTATTATAAAATATTAATTTTTTATCATTAAATAAAAAATAAAATTTTGTTAAATAGTTTAAAGAGAATAAAATCATATAAATAATTAGAGTTTTTAATATAATTTAAATCTCATAATATTCTTAATTAATTAAAATCATTTAGATAAAATGATTTTTTTAATGCTCTCTGAGTCATTGAGTAATATGGTTAAATTCTACAATTCATATATTTTGTTAAGAAAACTATTGCTAGAATATCCAAAATCTTTTACTTTTCATATTACTCATATTACTGTAACATTTTTTTATCATTATGATGCTTGTTAAAATTTATTTTTCTACTCTTATATATTAAATTATTAACTAATTAATTTTATCTAAAAGGACATTATTTTTACATTTTGTGGATATTAGTCACTTGAAAAACGTGCATTGCACGTCACTCACTGCTAGTATATATATATATATATGTATGTATGTATATATAATACGACAAGAAATATAAGAGATTTATACATATTATATATATTTGTATAAATATAAGATATATAAGAGATTTATACACACATATACATATATATATATATATATATATATAATATATATATAAGTCTTATCTTATATTTCTCGTCGTATTATACATACATACATACATACATACATATAAGTCTCTTATATTTCTTGTCCTATTATACATACATACATCATATACAAATCTTGCGTCTATTTGTCAAGAGACCTAATATTCCATTCCATCATGAGTACATGACACTATCTACTAGCTAGCGCATAATTGATAAGAGATCATCTCAATAAAGATGGCTATTATATTGATTAATGCAGCCATAGTTTAGACCTTATATAAATAGATATATAGTCTTTGTAGTATTAATGTACAAGATCAATGGGCAAATGATATATCTTGATCCCCTGTTTTTCTTGTATCAATAAAATAGATACCTTTGTGTTCTATATATGATGGCTCCAACATTCTTTGATAAGAAAATTAAAATTTTCTCAAAATTTTCTAATTTTAATATTTTTTACAATTCAAAAAGACATAAATATAACATGTAGGGCTGTAATTGAGCCAAGTCGAGCGCGCCTCGACTCAAAATACTCGAGCCCGAGTTCGAGATTTTTATTTATTCTTTGTTTGAGCTCGACTCAGTAAGCTAAATTTTCAACTCAAGCTCGAGCTTGATCTTGGCTCGAATTATTTTTTTTTAATTTTTTGAATAAGATTTAATAATTAATAAATTAGATAGATAAAAAATAAAAAATCTAATATTGAATTTGTACAACTAACAAGTAAAATCTCTATCGAATTATAAAATTTTAAAAATTTATAAATAACTACTATCTAACTAGTTGATATTTATATACCTACATAAATTATTAATACATACACATAGTATGATAGCATATATCTATTTCATATATGATTCTCACATACTAGTATATGAAATTATTAAATCTTATCAACTAATTATTGTACAAATTATAAAATATAACTATGAAGTATATTCAATATATAAACATAAGTAATTAGGTTACATATTATATATTTAATTATAAAAGTGTTATACTTATATTATTAGCTAATACATATATATGTATATATACATAGTTGTATGTATATTTTTATCAGTATATGAATGAGCTTTAATTGAGTCGAGCTAATGAGTCAATTCGGGCATAAATGAGCGAGCATTAACGAGTCTTAGCAGAGTCGAATCGGATTTTGACGAGTATGTGTTATTCACTAATCGAGTGGGTATCTGCTTTCACGGGCTAACTTTTTTTTTCATGAGTCGAGTTTGATTCGAGTTTAACGGCTGGATAAGTACCGAGTGAGCTATCGAATAAACTAGTTCATGTACAACCCTCATAACATGTGAGCACTGAAGATCACCAGATAGGCATTTATGCAATTTATATATTTGATGATCAGACAATTCGCCCCCATCTCTCCAGCTAGCTAAGAACTGCATGCCTCTAGCTGCAGGTAAGACCTATTTGATCGAATATAAGAATTTCTAAATTACTCTAACATATATATATATATATATATATATAGACACACACACACGAATAGTACTTCGATCTGAAATATATGTAGCTAGGAATTAAGTACAGAAGCATCCAACTCTTTTTATCTTCTTCTTCTTCTTTTTCTTTTTCAGAAAGAATATCTATAGGCTTATAATTAGGACGTGGTATCTGATCATATATATATATATATATATATATGAGAAATAATATTTACAGTTATGGGATGTGCAAAGCGCCGCATGAAAAAAGTGAGTAAATACGAGATACACTAAAAATGATTGCACAGCGCTTGAGTATTCTATAATTGTATCTAACATTACTCTTCTAATTTCTAGGACATTAGTTAATAAACAAATAGGGAGGTGCTAAAAGAAATCCAGTTTATGAAAAACAAATTAAGCTTTGGAACCAAGCTTTGCAGTGGTAAGTGCTGCTTAGGTGGTTCAACATAAAACAAAGATTTTCCCCTAAAATGTAGGGCATACTTGTAATTTTAGTCGGCATAGTGATGGAGGTGTTGACCTAATTGCCTTATTGGCGATAGTTGTGACAAAGCTGCTTGGGATTGCAAACTCATGGGGTCCACACCCAACTCAGCCCTTCATTTCCTGCACCATACCCCACCTTTTAAACACATCTTATTTGCTTCTTGTTATAAATGAGTGGATTAGCAGGACAGCAATTTGCAGATGGGGTGACTCAGATTCACCATTTTTAAGACCTCTCTCTCTCTCTTCTTGGTGTGAGAAGTCATGAGAACTTGTACCTCCAATCTATCTAGCTAGATGTGGCAGGAGAGGAAGGTGTGTGTTGAGCAAGATGGAGAAGCAGGGCACGTGCATTACTAACTCATGAGCGCACGCACCACTGAACATACGCATGATATTTCTTGCCTGGAGTTATATATATACATGATATATGAATCTTACCTAGCTATAGTATTCACAGATCATGCATGGTTTTCGATCGCTAGCGAGTTCGTGTGAGTTAGTTCTTCATGTGCCCGTCTTCACCATCATGACCACAGCACCTTATATATGTTTGCTGGCGTCAAGAGCCAAGAATACTATTCCAGATCGAAAAGCATCCTCCCTCCAGGAATTGCTGAGAAACTCAGATATTTACAGAAGCTTCAAGTTCCGGGTGAGTCAGGGCCAACATAGCTCACCACCATGTTGGGAAATTCAGTTATTATATCCATTTATATTACAGATCTTTTAACAATATCATATCGTTTGTGTACAGTGTCAAAGCTGTACTAGACTACTAATAACATATATAATTAATTATTTCAAGAATCTTTTTCTTTTAGGCACGAATTGAATATGGGGAATATCGTGTATATATTAATGGGTGATTCTTCAACAAGTTCATGGCCGTGGTGGATAACCATTGACTGGATGTTATTAAGATATGGTGTCATTCATCAAAGAACCCGAATCTTTTAAGAAATGATGAAGGGTACTGTTAATTGACCATCTAGCAGTAAGTTCCATTTTGATAATCTCTCTCTCTCTCTCTCTCTCTCTCTCTCTCTCTCTCTCCTCTGTGTGTGTGTGTGTTTGTGGTTGATAGAACGAATTAAACGCACAAAGAATGCTGTTTGCATTCACTGATCAGTGTTTGTGTTATATATATATACGTTTCCAGCCAATTATATATGCATTATTAGGTTTTGGTTAAGATTCTATAAATTAGATATTATATGCTGATAACCTATTGATGATCAATATGAACATTAATTCCATGTATCAAGGCTGAAAGAAATATAATATATGTACATACCGTTTCTTCATTCGATTATTAAAACCATTGTCAAAACACATCATGTTCTCTCTCTCTCTCCCTCTCTCTGATGTCTCTCTGTGTTGTTTTTTCTCTTCTGTTTTTAAATTCAAACGACAGTAGTCCTGATGTTTGAGAACCAAGCATTGCCATTTTAAAATCCCCTCTAATAGTTTTTTGTTTTCACTTTCGCCTCCCACTGGTTTTGAAAGGAGTAAAATATTTGCAAAATCTCACCATCGCGGCTATATATAAACTATATATCAGTTTTACAGGAAATGCTGACTGTATCTGAGCAATCGAAATCAATGCAACATGATTGACAGCAAAGTAACCTAAAGAAGGGAACAAGATGAAGGGAAGAGCAGAGTGCTGCAGGTTGGAGGGGAATCATTTAAATCTATCATATATATTTAGATTAATTTCCAAGTTACTTTCTTTTATTTTTATTTTTATTTATTTTTTATTGGGGGAGGCTGGGGGTTTCGAACTCCATACCTCTATTTTAGAGACTGGAGATTATGGCAATCAGGTTATATGCTTTTGGCAAGTTACTAATTTCTTTTTATTAGTTACTATATATATTTGTGATTACCTGTGATTGATGAGAAAAAAGGACATGATGTTGTTGATTTCATATATATTAAAGCTCAATTAAAAGAATCTTAATGAACGCTTAAATGTATATCCCTGTAAATCCTTGGTTAGGAAAAAAATCTTCTAAGTTTTATTTCCTTTGAGATTTACACTTAAGTTATCTTTTGTATGTGTGAGAATTATATCTTACTGATCAGCTGTTTTTTTTTTTTTTTTTCATTTTGTTAATTAATTATTATATTTCATTAATTAACATTTTCTGAGTACTTCAACCTTTTCTTATAATTAATTAATCTGTCTGGCCTCCCTGACTTACAGGCACATTTCACACACACACACACACACAACGAAAAAAGGGCTTACCGACTGATCAAAATCCTTAAAAAACAAAAGTAGTATCATATTAATATCCAACCGATAAGGATGGCTGATAACAAGTTTCAGCTAATTTTGACTGTGAGATCCAATTGATTATGGAAGGAGGTAAAAGTGGTTCTGATCTTCTCATAATTTTCATTATTTATCACTTTTTTTCTTTTGTACGTACGTATTTTTCTTCATCGATCCTTCTTTTCTGGCCTACTAGAGATTGTAGGTATCGTTCTTTTGACAATAATGACGACTGTGAATCCGCTAAGAGATATATATCAAGCAAATAAAGTCACATTTTTCCCGAGAAAAGTGATTGGTGATGGTCATATATGTATAGGCAATTGGGCACCACCACCCAGGAGACAGTACAAAAATTACCTCTTTATGTCTCTATTCCATCCTTTTCAGCTACAAGAAGGCTCCTTCGATCTCATGATCCACGTACGTTAGCGTGACACTGATAAAAGTTACATGCACAGCATCTCCCTAGCTAGCTAGCTCTCTAACGTCCCGCATGTAATTTCTCGTTTTGTTTCCAATCAAAGAGTAGTACTGATCTTTTTCTCTAATTAATTTCTTTTTTCCACTCAAAGATCGATCAGTTTGAAACTTAAATTTGAAGTTAGCGCGTTCACGTATGCAATTTTCACTTCTTCTTTCTTCGACATTCCTTGCTTTCATCAACACATGCACGATGATCTCCTGCATGGAGATTGAGGCCGCCTGGTTTCCGGTACTACTCATGATGGCATACAATCATGAGTAAATAAAAGCAGACGTCGATCGGTGTACAGACAATACAGTCCAAGATAAAGTAATGATGGTCAAATTATATATACTGAATAATATTTTCTTGCTAAATATGTTTTAATCACTTAAATACAATCTGAGTATGTTTAAAAACATTAGTCTCAATTTTCATCTTTAAAGGGACAAAAGTTGCTCCAGCTTATTAATTCTTCTTTTATCGTCCAAAAGTAGCCTTTAATGATGCTGGCCCGCCATACAGTGTACTTGATACTCATCATCTCCGCACATTACAAATTATATTTTTTTTACTTTTTTTTTTAATTTTTTTTTATTCTTTTTAAATTAATTAAATTCTTCTACTTATCATCCACATACCACATATTTGATAATAAAAAAAATGTGATGTGTGATATATAGCAATGATGAATAGAATTTTTCGAATATCAGACATAATTGTTTTAAGTCATTATAATTTCATTAACAAAAAAGCTCAAGACACAGATCACATTGCAGATCACTGCAGAGTTCAGAGACGACACCCTATTGAAAATTTTTATTTTTATTTTATAATTATTATGAGGATGAGAAAAAAGAAAAGCGACTATAATTATATCATTAGAAAAGTGAAAAGAGAGCATTTTTTCCTTTTTCAGGAAATAATAATGGGTTCTCCAGTACAGATTGACAAAAAGTGAGCACATTGCATTAAAGCACTCTAATTACTTTTTGATTATCATTCGAACCAGAATCTTAACTTTAGATTGTATGAAATGCCTGGCCTACCTCGAACTCATTCAAAAGATTGGAAATTATTCGCATTGGAATATATCGAAGCAAATTAAAATTGGGTTGAAAAATTTTCGCCTATTTCAATGAGTTTTTTCCTTGTAGTAACCCCTGCAGTGTTTTTTGGGTTTCATTATTCCAATGAATGTTAGTTTCGTGTTACGCTCTTCAGATTAAAATGAAAGTTTACTCTTTGATCTTTGGTGAAATTAAGAAGATACAAGCGACATATATAAAGGCAACAGTGTCCCAGAACAGAACCTAAAAGCACTACTCGATCTGATGGAAATCATCAGGAGGTCGGTCTGCCTCAGCTAGCCTGTAAATCAGAATTCATGATTCCCAAAATTATGTGGTAGAATTTAAGCACTTCAAAACTCATGTTTCTTGTACCAGCCAAGAACACAAACGGGTGAGATCAGAAACAGATTCATTACCCAGTCCTGAAGACGGTACGGTACGTTGGGGGATGGTTTCTGCTATAAATTTATGATCATGGCCTGAAAATCCTTACTCCGATCCTCCATAAAACTCATATTTTAATAAAGTTGTACGTGTAAACATAAACACAAACAGTCCAAGGATAAGACTGAAGATCTAGGAACATTATAACTCAAACATGCATGACTAGATAATGTATTTGTATACTATACAGACTCTATGAATTGATTCTCTATATATAATATATCCTCTGCACAATACGTGTAGTGCAGTGAATTCAGCCTACAACCACTCTGATATTTTCTATACTCTATCAGTACGTTATTATAATGCCAACTCACCTTGTCATATCGAAGTTCTGCTGCAAGTTGGAGGCCGTGAAGGATCCATTAATGATATAACACAGTTTTGAGAAATGAGTAATGATATTGTACAGCACATTACATAATAATATTATAAAATGAAGATATTTTTATAAAATTATGTTATTTTTATACGATGTTTTATAAAAATACTCTTCATTTAAAATATAGTTGTGTAAAGTGTTGTAAAAAATATTGTGTGTAAATTATTTTCCAAAATGTTACAGATGAAAGAAAACATATATAGTGTTATTGATCTTTCAAATTCTTCATATATATATATATATATAATATATATATATATATAGCGGTAAAAACAAGAATTTAAAAATGTTGAATTATTTATTATATTTTGTATGAAAATTTATATATAAAAATCGTAGAAATGAGATGATACTTCTCTTCCAAACGGAGCTAAAAGGATGTTCCAGATTGTTGGTTTTGTTTTGTATTTTTTTCATCAATGAAACTTCCGGATTGTTGCTTGATACCGGGGATAATGGGCCAACTTTCGTTGGTCCCATTTTATTTAGGCACTATCCCGTTCCAATTATCGTTACGGGACTCTCGAGCATTTTTTCGAGCCTCGTGGACCCTATTCCTTTGTTTGGGTTTCATTATCTCTCAACATGTATGTTGTAGGTAGTTAAATATATATATATATATATATATATATATATATATATATATTATGCATTTTGTTCTTTGTAGTTGTAAAATATATATATACTTGGAGGGGATAAAATATTTCAGGCCCATAATAGGTTATAGGCCTAGCCCAAGGGAGAGGGTCACTATAAGAGAGAAGAAAGAAAGAATGAAGGAGAGGGACAAAAGGCTGAATAGGAGAAATATATCAGAAAAAGAGTGAAGATGTGACATAAAGGATGGGAGATGTGACATAAAGGATGAGAGATGCGACGTAAAGTAGGCAAGGGGCAAATGATAAAGACAAGAGACCAACCACTTCATGGGGGCAACTTCCAAATGATTTTTGGGGACTCATTTCGATTCTTCTTTCAGCTTCTTCAACCTCACGACTAGAGCACCAACGATAGGGATACTTTCAAAAGATAGACCTCCAATCTTGATTGTAAAGTAAAGATGAGAGACTATAAAACTAGCTAGCTTATTATAGTAGATTCTCCCATCTCCTAACCTTTGTAGATGCACTACAAGAAAATTGCTTATTTGCAACCAGTTAATTTCAGGGAATGACTATTTATAACTAAAATTAGTTGTAAATAGTCTTTTTGTTGTAATAAATTGGTAAGAAAAGTCCATTTTTCTTGTTGTGACATAGGCATTACGTTGAATCACATAAATCTATGTGTCCCCGTCTTTTGACTTTCTTTACATTTACTTACTGCTCACTGTAATGGATGAACGCACAGACATCATATAGCTGCACCAGACCACCGTCAAGGGCTCCACATAGCACCAATCAAGGCCCGAATAGTTTCAACGGGTCGAAATTGACTTTTTCTCTCCTTCCAGCCTATTGCGCTATTTTTAATCATTAACAATACTAGATGAAATTTCATTTACTATACATTCAACGTACAAAAAATAATTTTTGTCAAAATATAATTGGGTTTTTTTAAAACTGATATCTTCAAATTTTTAGAATTTTCATTAATGTCACTTTAAGATTTTGAATGAAGACTTTTTGGATTTAAAAAAAAAAAAAAGAATCTTTTTTTTTATATTTGTTTGGAGTCTAAAGAATGTTAGATGGAGTTTCTAGAAGAGAGTTTAAAGAATGTTAGAGGCTCCTTACTCAAGAGTCTCGACTGCCCCCATGCCATCACCTCTATATCATGGGTACGAGACAAATGGTACCCATGATAAAACCCAAAACCAGATCAAGATGGTATGTCAATCCTCCATCTTTTACAAATACTATATATTGGAGTGCGGTCCAATAGGATCATCCATATTAGAGACATCGATCCTGCATAAAGAGCTCAACCACGCCCATAATGCCATCATCCCAAAAATAGTACACCCCACGTGCATCTAACTTTCAAAATATTAAGTTTAGACGATAAGATGATAGGGATAAGATATTTTATTAAAATTTAAATAAAATATTATTATAATATAAAATTTTAATATTATTTTAAGTAGTGATAAACACACAATATTTTACACAATACTTATACAACACATGTTATTAAAATAAGAATATTTTTATAAAATGATGTTAGTTTTATAAAATATTTTATAAAAATACTCATCTTTTTAAATATTATTGTATAAAATATTGTGACTTTATCATTTTTATTGCAAGAAAGGTTGGGCTGGCCTAATGTTGCCCATCAAGGTCCACATGACTAAAGCTTTTGTAAAAATGGAGTGGTCTGTCCTCCTTTGTCCAATGAAACACTTGGGCTTTGCCATCAGTTGGGTCCACTAGATTAGATCAACTTCTCCATTGTTATAAAGAGTCATGCTTTGCTGCGGCCCATCCATCAAACCCTCTAGTCCGACCATTTTCATCCTGACAAGTGCGAATTAATTAAGAAGAGTAACTCCATTTTCATCCTAAGAAAAGCTTGCTCTCACTGACCTCCTCTCTCTCCCCGCCTCATCCATCAAACCCTCTAGTCCGACCATATGTGAGAGAGGGGATCAGGAGCTTTTGTCAAACCTCCCTAAGACGAATCTTCCTGTCCAGTCAAATTTTTTCTGAAGTTGTTTTTATTTTTTATAATTTTTTAATAATAGATTCTATTTTTTTTTTAAATATATATATATCGCTTGCGTTATGAGTACGGTATATAACGTTATTCGAGTACTAATTTATGTGTGCCCAAAAAACCAAAAAAATTTCATTTTCTCTGTTTTTTTTTTCTTTTTTTGGATCGATAAAGTATAATCATTATAGCTCTGAATACAATATCGCCTTTATATTAATATCTTCTTCCGGATAATGATTGAAATCTTGTGAGCTGGCCGCCACTGGAATTGCTCTGATCTTTCAAAGTATGGACCACGATAATGCCAACTTTTATTTGTCGATCAACTTGATCCAGTGGTGCAAAGCTAGCTGTAACAATCATTGTGATATATCATGCATGGGAATTAATGTCTGTCTACAACCGGAGCTGTTTCCTAAATTTTGCGTTCTTTAATCCGTCACTAATATTTAATCTTTATATTATCATTATTATATATACATATATATATATATATATCCATCCCAAATATTAATTAGAAATTAATACAAGTCATGAAATTATGGCCTATATCTTTGATCTGATCTCCTCCGCTAGCTCCAGGCCAGTAAACTTCCTGTGGGCTTTATCTATTCATGATCATACTGCATGGAACAAATTAGTTTGATTGAAAGAAATTATTCGATTAACAGAAAAGAAAATTTCAATGGGAAGCATATATATAATTGTGTTCATTTACGTATAAACAAAAATAAACTTAAGATAATGCGTTGTTGCTGGAGAGACCAGTGGCAGTGAACAAGATATATATATATATATATATATATATATATATATATATATATATATATATAGTTGTTGCTGGAGAGTCGTTAATTTAATCCTCCTGAGTTCTGAATTTTCTCGATCGGTCAACAAACGGAAAATCTTCTCATCTTGATGTTGTAGCAAAAATGTTAAGAGGCCAGGAAGGAGAGAGATGGCTTCGTTTTCGTCTTCGTCTTCAGCAACATTGGCAGCGAACAAGGCGACGAGCGATCTTCTCAGGGTCCCGAACACAATGGAGTACTATGAGCATCGACATATGCGATTCCCATCAGGTAATATCAGATCATCAATCAAACCCTTTTTCTTTTTCTTTTTTTGTTTGATTGTTGTTCCATGGGGGTTGATTTTGACGTTGTTGCAGTCCAGCGTTTCTTGAATGGATCATACATCTTTGTGTTTTTTTATCCTCAAATTTTCACATATTTTTATGAAAAAACTTATTAATTATCCATTTTCAAATCATTTATGACCGGTTTTAGATCGTCATGATCAATTCAGTTCTGCGAGTGATTCAGAAAAACACACTGAAATCGATCCAATATGACCGGTTCAGATTGATCAATGTATATATATTTAATTGGTTGAACCAATTTGAATAGAAATAATTTTATTTTCTTTTTTTCAATCGTTTGTATTAAGAGTAAAGCCCATTGCTTGGTTCTTAATTTGCTGCATGTAGCCTAATGGCATGATGACATGATACCGTCCGATTCTCTAAATGATAAATTTGGGCTCAACTCCCCCACATCCTTATCAAAATAATAATAATAATAATAATAATAATAATTTGCTGCAGATAGGCGGTATAGTCTCACTGATCACTTGGTCATTAATTAATTAATTTTCCTTGCCTAAGTTTTCATAATTATTAATTTATTAATTATGTATGTGGTCATATCATATACGCTGTGTTTTTGTATAGTTTTTCTTGTTATTATACTCTTATTTATCTCAAAAAATATTAATGCAATATAAATTTGATCAACTTCCGATAAGCATATATAATCCAAATATTTAATTCTAATTAGTGTTAATATTGATATCAAGAAATGCTAAAGAAGATGCCAAGGAAAATGCAAATGCTTGTGACAAATTTTCTAGTATCTTGACATCTAGCCCAATCTAAATCCGTAAATGCAATCAATTGAAGATGAGACTTTGTAGAAAAAAAATAATCTTTGGCCAGGAGATTCCTTAATAAATTGTAGTACTCTTTGAGCTGCATGAAGGTGATGCAACCGAGGAGAGTCAATGAATTGGCTTAAGGTATGAACTGCAAAAGTTATATTTGGTCTTGTGATGGTTAGATATAACAACCTTCCTACCAATCTCCTATATGAAGTGAGATCTTCTATAAGAGGTCCATGATCCCGAGAAAGCTTTGGATGTTGTTCCATTGGAGTCTTGACAGGTTTTGATCCTAAGAAGCCAGTGTCTTGTAGAATCTCTAAGGCATATTTCCTCTGAGAAAGAGAGATACTTGAAGTGTTCCTTGCAACTTTCAATCCCAAAAAATACTTTAAAGACCTAAGATCTTTAAGCTTGAATTTCTTATCAAGATAAACTTTGAAGATGTTCACAGCTGCCATGTCATTGCTAGCAATGAGGATATTATCCACATATACTTCTAATGCAATGAAACTAGTACCTTGAAGTTGTGTGAAAAGAGAATAATCTGATTTACTTTGTTGAAAACCAAGCTCAACAATGGTAGAAGAAAACTTGGAAAACCATTGTCTTGGAAGCTTGTTTTAAGCCATACAAAGATTTGTTTAATCTACAAACCCGTGTATCATTTTTGTCACCAAATCTAGGAGGCAAAGACATGTAAACTTCCTCCAATAAATCTCCATGAAGAAAGGCATTGTTGACATCTAATTGAATTAGATGCCAATCCTTAGCAGCTGCTATAGAGATAAGACACTTGACAATGACCATTTTGGCAACTGGACAGAAGATATCAAAATAATACACTCCTTCTTGTTGTGTGAAACCTTTGGCAACTAACCTTGTTTTATATCTCTCAATTGACCCATCAGATTTCAGCTTAACCCTATAAACCCATTTGCACCCAATAGGACTCTTTCCAAGGGAAAGATTAGTTAATGTCTAAGTATTATTTGTTTCTAGGGCTTGAATTTCTTTAGCCATAGCAACTCTCTAATGGGAAATCTTAACAACTTGGTGATAGAATTTAGGTTCAGTAAAAGTGGAAAGAGCTAAAGTGAAAGTGTTTAGAAGCTAAATGGGAATAACCAAGGGAATAAGATAGAGGGTATAACTTACCTGATAAAGAACCAGAATTTCCATGGAAAGGTGGGGAAGAGCATGCCTGTGAGGATGCCAAATGACAATGAAAGCCTTGCAAGTAACTAGGTGACTTATGTACTCGAGAGGATCTTCTAGGAAGGGAAGACTCTTGTAAAATTTGTGGTGAATTGGAAATTGAATCTGTCTTGGAATGTAAGGCAGGTTATGTATGAGGAGATAAAACAAGTAGAATAGATTCTATAGAAGAATGAGATGAAATAGAGTCTTCCTGAGCGGGAAAAAGATTAGAAGGAATGGATTGACCAGAAAATGGAGTAGGGAAAACAACATCTCGAGAAACATTTGGATTCTAGTTTAATGATTGAAAGGGGAAGATGTCTCATTTACATTATGGTTTAATGGTTTAATGGTTTATCTTCGTGCCAAAACCTTCTTTCTCTGGCCCTTTGATCTCTGATTTACTTTATGTGATCTCTCATTTACTTTATGTGGATGACATGGTATTTTTGCTAATGGCGAAAAACGGTCTGTTAAAATGATAAGAGATACGCTTAATGTCTATGCCAACTGGTTGGGACAGGTTGTTAATGCAGAGAAATCCTCTATTTTTTTCTCTTCAAAAATTTCTTCGTCTCGAAGACGAGAAATTTTATCCATGACAAGATTCATGGTTGGGAGTTTTCCTGTTAAATACTTGGGTGTGCCTATTATTTCTGGTCGAATGAAATCCTTGTACCTGGAGGATTTGATTATAAAAATAAGAAAGAAAATAGAGGGATGGAAGATGCGATTTTTATCTTCAGGGGCCCGATTATTACTCTTAAAGCATGGTTTATCAAGTGTGCCAGTTCATTTGTTAGCAGTGTTACATTCCCGAAGTCTGTTCTTGTTGTGATTACTCGGTTGTTTAGCACGTTTTTTTGGGGCTCGGTGGAGGGGAAGCCAAAAAAAAAAAAGGGTGAAATGAGATTTATTGTGTAAACCAATGGATGAAGGCGGAGTGGGTCTTCGTAGTCTTATTGATGTTAAAAAATCCTTGCATCTTAAGTTTGCTTGGAAACTTCTCACAGAAAATTTTTTGTGGACTAATTTTTTTAAGGCCAAGTACGTGAAGGACCAACACATCTCTTTAGTCAATCCGTTAAAGGGGACTCGATTTTGGAAGATAATCATGGACTCAATCCCTATTATACTTCGGCACTCAACTTGGTTTGTTAAAGAATGTAACATTTCTTTTTGGAGAGATAAATGGCTTGAGCCAAGCCTGATATGTGATGAATAAAGAATTGCGGACTTTTTGAATTTGAAGATTAAAGAATGTATGCTCGAAAACAACTGGGATGTGGAATTGTTGGTGCGTCTTGTGGGGCGCGAATTATCTGAAAAGATTTTGTCTAAGATAGGGGGTACCAAAAATGGTTATGATATTTTAATATGGTTGGGTAACTCTGATGGCAGATTTATTTCATCGAATGCTTGGGATTTAGTTCGTGTAGTTGCTCCAAAACGACAATGGTTGGAATGGATTTGTCATTCGGCTTTGCCTAAGAAATTCTACGTGACAATGTGGAAAGTGTTTTCACATAGTTTGAACGTAGATGACCGTATAAGGCTCCTTGGTATTCCTGTGGTTTCCAAATGTGAATGTTGTGAAGAATGTGCTTTTGAGGATTTAAATCATGTTTATATGGGAGTAGAATGCTTCGAAACTATGGAAGACTTGCTCTAATTTTCTGGGTATTCCGTACGTGTCTAATCGATCTTGGCACTAGGAGGTGGAAGCATAGTTTAGAAGAACAAAAAAAATCCTCTCAGGTTGGTAATTTGGCTGGTTTGGTTCCGGCGATTATAATTTGGAGTTTGTGGTCATGGAGGTGCTCTGCTCGAATGGAAGGTCGTTGGGAGCATTTTGATGCTTTATGGAGGTCAGTTAAATACTGGATTGGTTGGGTTGGCGGTAGATTGAGAGTTTCTGACCAATGGAATAAACAAGATATTTCTATTCTGCAAGAGCTGCAGCTGCCGATTATTCAAGCTTGTCCAAAACAGGTGCATGCAATTTCTTGGCATAGGCCAAATCGGGGATGGTTTAAATTAAATGTGGATGATATTAATCTTAATAATCCAGGTGAATATGGTGCATGAGGCGTGTTACGTAATCACGAGGGCATTACTCAGTTTGCGTTTGCTGTATTTGGTTCTAATAATCGTGTTGAATTGATGGCGCTTCTTCTTAGCTTGCGACGTTGTAAGTTATATGGTATTAATAATATTGTCCATGAGTTGGATTCGCTCTTGATTGTTAACTGGCTTAAAGAAGGTCGGTGTAATGTTTGGTATTTGGAGGATTTTTGGGAAGAAATCAAATGTCTTCTCACTGGGATGAATGTGCATTATCAACATGTTTTTCGAGAAGGAAATTCTGTGGCACATTGGCTTGCGAGACTAGGTAGTAGTGGAAGTTCTAAAGAGTTTACACAAGGAAATCTTCCTCATATGCTTAAAGGAATTTTGCGACTGGATAGGTGTGGTTTGCCTAATTTGAGAGATGTTTGGAGTTTTCTTTGTCCGGCAGGTGTTGAGGTTTGTTTTTGTTTTTTTGGTTAGGTTGGTCCTTTTTTTTTTGCATGTTGGGTTTTGGTTTTATGTAAACTCTCAGATGTTGAAAATGTAACCACGATATTTCTCCGCCATAAGTGAGGGTCTATTACTAAAATTGAGGGGTCACTTTTGGACATGTGGCACTAACTCTTTCTTGAAAAAAAAAGGGGGAATATGTGTTCGTGAAAAACAACATCTCGAGAAACAAAGATTTGATGATTATCAAGATCATAAAGTTTATATCCCTTGATGGTAAGAGGATATCATATGAAAATACATCTCCTAGCTCTAGGAGCAAATTTGGATCTATTTTGAGCTAATGTAGAGGCATAGCAAAGAGAACCAAAAACCTTTAAGTGAGAATATGAAGGTGATTTTTGGAGAAGTAGTTCATATGGAGTTTTGTTGGCAAGCAAAGAATTTTGTTGATCAAATATACTGTTGTGAGTATACTTTCGAACCAGAAATTTAATGGAAAATGAGATTGGAAGAAAAGAGCACGAGCAATATTAAGAATGTGCTGGTGTTTTCTTTCAATAACTAAGTTTTGCTGAGGAGTAGCCACACAAGATAGTTGATGAACTATGCCTTTGGAAGAATAGAAATCAGACATAGCAAATTCAGTGCCATTATCTGTTCTGAGAATTTTTATGGAAGAATCAAACTAATTGTTGACCATGTTTATAAAATGTTGTAACTGCACTCGAGTGTCAGACTTATATTTCATCAAATATATCCAGGTGCTTCGAGAAAAGTCATCTACAATGGTTAAAAGATATTTAAAACCATCTAATGACTAATATGGAAAAGAGCCCCAGATATCACAGTGTACAAGTTGAAAAGGTAAAGAAGAACTATGCTCACTATGGGAAGGAAATGGCAGTTTTATGCCAAACATCAAATTCAGATTGACGATAATGAGAAACAAAAGCTGAATTGAAAGGTAGATCACAAGAAAGAGTAATAGGATCATCTGGGTTTTGCAATAAGTATAGTCCTCTTTTGGCTTTACCCTTCCCAATCGTTCTCCAATGGATGAGGTCCTGTATAAACCAAGCATCACAAGAAAATATCAAGCAACAAGATGATGATTTTGTTAGTTGACTGATAGAGAGAATATTGAATTTAAATGAAAGCACACAGAGGACATAATGTAAGATAAGTTGTGGAGACAAATGAATAGAACCAATGTGTGTAACTGGTGTTAAAATGCCATTAGGCATTTTAACAAATGCATTATGAGTAGAATGAAAGGTTGTGAAAAAACATGTGTTATGGACCATGTGGTCCGTAGCACCAGTATCCACAATCCAATCATTAGAATTAATAAGTGATGGAGACACGATTTTAATGGAGAAAACAGAAGAAAACACGAAGTTACCCGAAAGATGATTAATTGGAGAGGTAACATTTGCTGTTTGAGATATATGTGATTCAGAATTAAGGAGAGTAAGAAGCTGTTGACCTTGTTCTGATGTGAATGGAGATGATGAATCAGCAGCAACTTGATGAGCCAAGGATGAAGGAATTGAGGATTTCCTTTTGGAGCGATATCCAGGAGGATATCCATGAAACTTGAAGCATTTTTCAATAGTGTGCCCTGGAAGAGAGCAGTGAGAACAAATAGGTCTGTCTTTCCGAGGGAAAGCCTTAGTCTGATGAACAGGTTTGGATGTGGATGAAAGTGCAGCAGATGAAATGTGCGAGACTAACACTGATCCAATGTCTCTCTGGCGTTCCTCTTGAAGAACAAGTAAGAAGACCTTGTTGATAGGAGGAAGTGGATCAATTAAGAGTATTTGACCACGAACTTGATAAAATGAATCATTGAGCCCCATCAAAAATCGCATGACATAATCTTGCTGGTGCATTTCCATCAAAGCATGTAATCCTCCACAGGAATAGACAGGTAAGGGCCTATAGTTCATCAACTCATCCCATAGACCTTTCATTTGAGTGTAGTACGCACTAACAGAGAGATCATTCTGCATGAAAGATCCAACCAATTGATTTCTGCAACTGGAAGATCTGAGGGCCATTACCTTGAGAAAAACGTTCTTGAAGACCTGACCACATTTCCATGGCAGATTCAACGTAAAATACACTGGCAGCAACCTCTTTGGAAAGAGAATTGAGAACTCAGGACAAAAGCATGTTGTTACATCGAGTCCAGTGATGAATGAGAGGAGAAGTGTTTGATGGCTTAGCAAGAGAGCCATCGACAAAACCTAATTTGTTCTTGGCAGTAAGGGCCATGATTATGGATCTACACCAAGTATGATAATTTTCACCAATGAGAATTTGTGTAACAAGAATAGAGCCAGGCCTCTCTCCATGATAACGATAGTAGGGATTGGAAGAATCAGAAGGATTTGAGGATGAGGAAGGTACATATGAAGAATCAGAAGAAGAAGTCATGATGCTTTGCACGGGAGCGTATTGTTCAAATTGATACCATGTTACTATTGATACCAAGAAATGCTCAAGAAGATGCAGAGCATCAGAAAATTGTTTATTTAGTTAATCTGTATGAAATGAATTACAACTTATATATACTCACTTACGTACGCGGGAAAGATAAAATTTAAATATCTAACTAACTCTATCAGAAACCTCTAACAGAATAAAATGAAACTATATTATCTCTAATAATTAGATCTCCATGATTCCAAATTAATTAGTATATTATGATCAATTATTTTCTTAATTAAAAAATATGATCCAGTCGATATATGCTAATAATTTTCGAGTAATGCTACATACAGTCGTGGAGTACGCAAGTACCGTGCAGTCGCTTTGAAAAAGAGTAGGATCCACTTTTAAAAAATTAATTTTCTTTCAATGTGGTTCCCGTATTTATTCATTTTTTTTAAATGATTGCGTGACGTTTACACACTCACAACTACAACTATTATTTCTCATAATTCTCTCCTCCAAGCTATGGAATCTGCTTTCTTTAATATTCTTAGATCAACGTATATTAATATATATATAATTGGAGATATTGGAAGAAAGTTTGATGGAATTATTCAATAAACAGAAAAGAAATTCTAATATTCAATTACATGAGAATTAAGCTCCATATATTCGTGATCATACACGGACGATTACTGATAATAAATCTGTACTATAAACAATAATTTTAATCAGCCCAAAATCACTTGCATAACCCAGAAGAATCAACCCCCTACAAATCATATATACGCCATGCATTCGTCAGCATTACATGATCTTACCTTACCCATAAAAAATATCATGCATATATAAAGAGATCAGATAATTTTCTGATAAAACCACTTGTACGTGCTGCAGATTTCAAGGGCAAAAACGGCATCACAAGTCCTATACATGTACAAGCTAGGCATTCTGTTTGACGCGTTGGATCCCAGCCCGGCCACATCAACTGATCAGACTCAGAGAGCACTTCACGGGTCTTCCGTGCATTTTAAAAGGAAAGCCACTCACAGAACACGCCCCCACACCACCAAAGCCTCAAGAAACATAAGCGAGTCTTCTTCTCCAGTGCTCTGTCCCCATTCTCATCATCATGGCTCAGCCAATTCCAGCTCCAGCTCCAAGTGGCACAAAGCTTGAAAACCCTCTTCCCATCATCGGCACTCAGTACTGTACACCTTACCCCGTTGATCTTTCGGTTGTCAAAAAAGTCATGACCATATCCGATGGTAACTTTGTTGTCACAGACATCAACGGCACCGTCATTTTCAAAGTAAAAGGAAAATTTATGTCCCTTCATGATCAGCGTATTCTGCTTGATGCTGCCGGAAATCCTATTGTCACTCTTCGAGAGAAGGTTAATTAATTTGGTTGATAATATATATTTCACCATAAACATGTGTAACATCCTTTCCCCCAAGTCTTGGTTTTGTTATATATTTTCTTATATTCATATAATTATATATTCTCTGGAAATTGCAATTGATCATGATGTTTGTTTGCGTAGATAATGTCTGCACATGACAGATGGTATGTGTATAGGGGCGAAAGCAAAGAGCCCAATGATCTGCTTTTTACTGTTAAGCGATCTTCAATGATCCAATTGAAGGCCAAGTTACATGTGTTTTTGGCAAATAACACGAAGGAAGAGGTATGCGACTTCAAGGTTGAAGGGACTTATTCTGAAAGAAGTTGTGTCGTTTATGCTGGAGATTCTCCCAATATAGTTGCCCGGGTAAGATCAAGCTGGTTTTCGCTTTTAGGTTTTTTTTTTCAAGTAATCGGACATGTGAGGATGTTTATATTAGAGAGACGAAGTAGTATATATTACTTGATTCTTTGGTAAAATTAACGAGATCGATCTTGAAAGTTTAAGAACCTATATAATTAGAGACTAATTGAATTGATTACTGTGGAAATTAAAACGCAGATGTCTAAGAAGACCACCGCTAAAAGTGTTCTGATCGGAAAAGACAACTTCTCGGTGACTGTTTATCCTAACGTTGATTATGCATTCATAATTGCGCTTATTGTGATTCTGGACGACATGAACAACGAAAACAGCGTTGAGTGATCATCAGATCATGGTCAAGTTTGGAACTCAACTACGTCAAGTTGAAGAAGGATATTAAGTAATCTGATGATTGTATCGAAAATTGTATGTTTATCCTTTCTATGTTATGTGTTGACGGCATTTAAAACAAGATTGTATGTTTCTCCGTCTGATCTTAGTTGAATGGGCATCCAGCTTGGACTAAGTCAATAAAGTTTAGTGATGATGAGTTGTTGTTTGCTTGACTACGAAAGTTTGAAGGAATAATTAGGGGATTATGCGGATGATAAAGATTTTTTTTTTTGGTTTAAAGTTAAATAAAATATTATTATAATATACCTTTTTAGTATTATTCTAAATTTTATATTTGAAAAAGTTAAATTTTTATTATATTTTATTTTATGTGGAAGTTTGAAAAACTTGTAATGATTATATATATGAGATGAGATAATTTGATTTTGTGTAACTAAATCAGTCCTTGATATTGAAGCCAACCATTAGTGGAGACAGTATTGACCGCTTTTCTATTTTTTACTATACTCATTATCTCACACACTATATATTATATTTATATTTATTTATTTATATTTTATTCTTATTAAATTAATTGAATTGTTTTACTCATTATCTATACACCAGTACATTTGATAAAAAAAATTAAAAAATTAAAAATTATGTATGATTGGGGTGTAGAGATAATGAGTAAAATTTTTCTATGGACGTTGTTACATATCGAAATTTTCTGCCGAACACTTAAAAATTATTTTTTTAACTTTTTCTTTCACAATTTTTTTAAACTATTTAGATATTTTTTTTAAAATAAAAAATTACATATTAATTTAAAAATACTTGCTTAATCATTAATAAGTCAAAAAAAATTAAAAAAGATTTCGGTAGAAATCTTGCGTAGTGTTTTCCTTTTTTCTATATATCTTCCTAATACTTAAAAGCGGCTATAAGATGAACAGTAGTGAATAGTGTATCATTTTCTTTTTCTCGTTGCATCTCTACATTTCAGTTCCGATTTTATTCTTCTTCTTCCTCGTTCAGTTAACATGATTTCCACATGAAATATCTGATCCGATACATGTAAAATATCTAATCTTTGCCTATATCAGATGAAATATCTGATCTGAACGTTCAGATCTCAAATTTACACAACTCAAATTTACAGAACATTTCTCAAACAAAACTCAAGGAAGAAAAAAATTTCCCGTGCTCTTCAGATTTCTTCCCACCGTTGGTACGCAATTCTCTTCTAATCTCATCTGCAATTTTTTTTTTTCATTTCTGTTTCTCGCATATTTTTTCTTCTTTCTCCGTGTGCGATTCCGTGAGGGAGACGGACCGGTGCGCGTGGTGGACTCCGCAGGTGGCTGCGATGGTCGCCGCGTTGAAGGGGACTCGTCGGTGGTGGTCGTGAGGTTCGGTCGCCACTTACGGCGGCGTAACATGAAACAAATGGGTGAAACCCATTTTCGTTCGGTTTCCTTGGGGGAGAAGGAGGGCTGCGCGTGGCGGACTTCGAAGCTGACCGGGATGATCGCCGCCTTGAGGGGGACACCTCGGTGGTGGTCGTGACCTTCGGTGGCGGCGTACGGCGGCGGAAACTCACAAAAATGGGAGAAACCCATTTCGGTTTTCCTTCCACGGAGGACATCCATGGCTGCGCGTGGGGAAGATTGGAACTGCCAGGGATGCTCGTCGGCGTGAGGGGAACACGCCGGTGTTGGCGGTGACCATGGCCGGGGCTCGGCGGCGGCGGGCAGCGCTGGAGGAGAAGTTTCGGCGTTCCCGAATCGCCTAGGAGAGAGAGAGAGAGTTTACAAAAAAAAAAATTTCGGACAAAATCAGTTAAATATATATTTATATGTCCGATTATTTGTCATCTGAAAATGTTAAATAATTTTCTTTTTTTTTCTTTACAATTTTACTTTTGTTCTTATTATATTGTTGAATTTTTTACTTAGGTTGAGCTCCGTGAAGTTGAAAGTGGAAACAAGATATCCCAACAATTAGCTACTTATAAAAGTATCAAAAGTATGGATTCCTTAACTTTTTAATTTCATACTGTAAATTAATAACTGAAATAATTTATTTTGCTTCTTTAATTTTAGAATTTTTTAAGTCAATTATTTATTGTCATTTATTTAATATTTATTCTGCATGAACTTTGAACTGTTTCAAATTATAATTTTGAATTAATTTAAAAATTTTCTAAAGTCTTTACAATATATATTATTTATATGACATAATTTAATTTAAAAAATAAATTCTTAAAATTTAAATCTTATGAATTCAATTATTCAATTAAAAATTGTAACGTAATCAATCACATTAATAAAATGTACAAATAGTAATACATAAAAGTGGCTACATATAGAATTTTTATATAAGAAAACTTTATCAACAAATTTAATTCTATATGTAAATACTTACATCAATATATACAATTTTATCTATATATTATATATAATCATTTATTAAAATGTTGAAATTTTCAATCAAAATGCTAATGTGATTGGCTATTAGATTTCAAAAAATGAAACATAACAGTTAAATAAAAAAATTTTTAAATTATAATTTTATAATCATACCTCTTCTACTATTGTTCTATTACTAAACATTTTGTTTTCCTTTTACTATTTATATTTAAATTAAAAAATTTAGAATTTATTCTTATTACAAAATATAAAATAAAATTAATTCAATCAACCAATATATTCATATAATTTAATTAAAAATAAATTTAATTTTATAAAATTTAACATTCTTTTGTTCTTTAAGTTCATTTTTATCATCCAGCAATATCAATTTCTTAAAGATGTGAACTTATAAACTAACATTCCAACATAATTAAATGTTATATCTTATTAGTTACAGATGCATGTTTATAGAAAAAAAAAATTTAAAAAAATTACTATGAAATAACTCATAGAATTTTACCGACAAATTTATTTCTATATGTAAATACTTACATAAAAAAAAAAAGGTCTCACAATCTTGGTCCATGTAACAGTAAAAACCCAACCATACCACACATATCAACACTTAATAAAAAATAAAAATAATTTACATATCATCTCTAACAACTAACAAGGATTATTAAAGAATTGTTAATTCTGTTCAATAACTTGTAATATTTATTACATCTCAATATATTAATTTACTAATTTTGATATTGAACAGAATATATTAAACTATTTATTATATTTTATATGAAAATTTATAAAAATTATAATAATAAAATAAAATAGATTGAGATACTTTTGACAAATTAAATTCACTGTATACACAAGATTGTTGATGTAGAGACACAGACAAACATATATACTTCACAAATGGCTGACCATCCAGAATTTAGCAAATGTACTAATCAATTACTAAAATGTTGAAATTTTTAAAAATCGAAAATTTAATTAAAGAATTTGATAAAATAGATTACACATCGAATAAAAATAATATTGTGCATAAACTTGTATTTTAAAAAATGCTTCAAGAACAAAATGAAATAAAAATTTTATGAATATTAATAATCAAGTTTGTAAATAATAGAAATGTACTTTCCGATTAAATAATTATTAGATTTTAAAAAATCAAACATAACAGTTAAATAAAAATAATTATAAAATTAAAATATTTTTATATTATAATTTTATAATCATACCTCTCCTGCTATTATTTTATTACTAGATAATTTGGTTTCCTTTTACTATTTATATTTAAATTAAACAGTTCAGAATTTTTTCTTATTGCAAATTATAAAATAAATTTAATTCAATCAACTAATATAATCATATATTTTAATTAAAAATAAATTTAATTTTAAAAATAAATTTAATTTTATAAATTTATTCAATTTATTCAATTTTTGCTTTTTATAATCATAAAATAATATATATATATATATCACTCTTTAGCTTTTAACTATCCATGCACTCAAAACATAAACACAACACTGAATTAACGATTTCGCTTTTTATAATTATAAAATATTATTATATATATAAAAACCAAAAAAAAGAAATACATATAAAAACTTGCAAACAAAATATAACATTATCATGATTTTCAAAATTTGTTATTTCCTTTTATTTGTTAAAATATTTAATTTAATTGTAAGTTTTTCATTTCTACTTTCTTCATCTGCAATTTATGCTATAACAATCATATAATTTCTATATCTATTCGTAGTTCATTTCTAATTTTCATTCTCCACTTTTTACAGCTTCGTTAATTTTGCTGAGTTGATTGGGTTTTTTTAGTCTTTTCCCAAGACTATTAAGGTAACCAACGATACCATAAATATATCTTTTTCAATAGGTGGTTTTATTCTGTTGGAATACATACTTAGATTGAAAAAGTTTTTGAATTTCCATCATTATGAGTTTTTCTTTTATCCAGTTATCAACAAGAATTCTTTCATTCCATGTATAGATGAAAAGGGGTAAGCTTATATTAATAATTTAGTACAAATTTATCATTATATGATTAATTAGTTCTTTCATATTCTTATAACTTCAATTCTTATTTAAAATGATTCATAAGGTACTGCAAAACATCCTAAGATAAACAATATATATGAGTCTCTTTCTTTAGAAGAAAAAGAACATATACGACAAAAAAAGAAAGAAAGATATCTACAACAAAGGAATTCTACGAATGATACTACTCAACATGAAGAACAATTTCCCTCCCAACCAATCATTCACAATGAAGAAAATATGTTGGGAGATGATATAGAATTCATACACAATAATGAAGAGGTCAGGCCACATTGTACAAAAAGACAACGCACTTTTCGTGCTGAAGCTAGAACCAGTGATATATCCTCCATTCAACAATTTGAATATAGTTCTAATATTGGTAGTTCTGGAGCGCTCTATCCGGAAATAAACACAGTTGAAACTACGTCAACAAAATCTCTCTTTCGAGGTAAGAAAGATGTATAAAATTAAGTTGTATTTCTTTTTCTTTTTTTCCTCTCTTATATACAATTTCATTCAATAATATCTCTATTGAAAATTATAACAACTTCAAGAATTTACTTCATCTTTATGATTCATTTTTCCTCCATAGGAAATCAACATCGACAATCAGCTGGTCATAGGAAAATATTACAAACAGTGCCATTTGAGGCAACTTTCTTACCATCAGTACCTTTCTGTAAATTTTGTAAAGCAAAAAGATTTCAACATGAAACAAAGGGTTTTTGTTGTGCGGATGGAACAATCTCCTTAACTACAAATGATGTTCCAGAACAACTTTACCATTTGTTTACTTCTAACACAGTTGAATCTGTCAACTTTCTTACGTATGTTCGCACATACAATAACAAATTTGCTTTCACGTCATTTGGAGTTAAATTTGATAGAGATTTGTGTAGAAGGAACAGAGGTATTTATACATTTCGAGCTCAAGGTCAAATCTATCATTACATTAATGACTTAGTTCCTTTGGATGGACATCCTTCATATCTACAACTATATTTTTATGATACCGAACATGAATTGGACAATCGTGTTTATGACATTGGAAGATTGGATTCATCAACTGTTGCTCAACTTATGGATATTCTTCATGTTAATCCATACTCAACATTCTTTCGAACTCTTGGAGATTTGCCCAATTTGGAAAATCACAAAATTCATATTAGATCAGATGTGGGTTTGGATCAGCGTGTTTTTAACACCCCGTCAGCTTCTCAAGTAGCAGTCATTTGGATTGAAGATGATGATTCAGAATATTTGAGAGGACGAAATATTGTGGTATTCAATCATGCAGGTGGAAGTCATATAGTCCAATACTATTTTGGCTGTTATGATCCACTGCAATACCCATTGTTATTTCCTTTTGGTGATACTGGTTGGCACCAAGGAATATTAAGAATAAAGAAAGGGGAAAGACTACCACAACAAGTAACAAGAGCATCAGTCGACCCTCAACAATCAATATCAGCAGAACAACTGCTTACAAAGGAACAAGAAGGTTAAAATAATTATTCTTCTTCCAACTTTTAAATGTTCTAATATAACAATGTTATATTTCTAATTTATTAAATTTATTATTTTACAGTGCTGAAAAAAAATAGAAAACAACAGGTTGTCTCATGCCGCGAGTACTATTGCTACAAACTTCAAATTAGAGAAAATACAAAATCTATTTTATTGTTCTCGGGCCGTTTACTGCAGCAGTTTGTTGTTGATATGTACGTAAAAATTGAGACGTCAAGATTGGATTATTTTCGTAATAAGCAACAAGAGATTCGATCTGAAGTATATCAAGGAATAGTTGACAGTCTATCAATTGGACAAAGTAATGCTTCTAAAGTTGGTAAACGCATCATTCTGCCTTCTTCTTTTATTGGAGGTCCAAGAGATATGCGCAAAAGATATATGGAAGCAATGGCTTTAGTCCAACGCTTTGGAAAACCTGACATCTTTTTAACCATGACATGCAACCCAAGTTGGAAAGAAATCTTAGATGAATTGGGTCCACAAGAAGAAGCACAAAATCGTCCTGATTTGATTGCACGTATTTTTAGAGCAAAATTAGAAGAACTGAAGGATGAATTATTCAAACGGGAGATATTTGGGAAAGTTTCAGCATATGTATATGTCATTGAACATCAAAAAAGAGGACTACCACATGCACATTTCTTGATCATACTACAAAGAGATTGGAAAATCTACGCTCCAGAATCTTTTGATGAAATTGTATCGGCAGAAATACCTGACAAAGAAAGAAATTTACATTTGCACAAGACAGTAAAAAGACATATGATGCATGGCCCTTGTGGAGTACTAAATCCGAACAATGTGTGTATGAAGACAAATGGCAGTTGTAAAAATCACTTTCCAAAAGGTTTTGTACCTAACACAACCGTTGGAATCGATTGTTTCCCACAGTACAAACGTTGTGATAATGGAATAACTGTCAGAGTCAGAGGTAAAGATTTAGATAACCGTTGGGTTGTTCCACATAATCCATATCTTCTTGCAAAATTTGATTGTCACTTGAATGTTGAAATTTGCTCAACAATCAAAGCAGTCAAATACCTTTATAAGTACATTTATAAAGGTCATGATCGTGTTGCTTTCAACTTGATTCCTGGACAAAACATCCAAGATATAGATGAAATCCAACAATTTCAATCAGCTAGATGGATTGCTCCACCAGAAGCTATGTGGAGAATATATGGTTTTATTCTTAATGAAATGCATCCATCAGTTTACAGTTTACATCTACATCTTGAAGATCAACATCTGGTAGCTTTTCATGCACATGACAACCTCAACAATGTTCTGAGATCTGATTTTACGGCAAAATCAATGTTGACTGAATTCTTTTCAACAAATCAAGCTAATGAAAATGCACGAAAACTACTGTACAAAGAATTTCCTGAAGCTTTTGTTTGGAACCAACAACACAAAATATGGACTCCAAGAAAGAAGAAAACTGTTATAGGCCGCATTGTTACAGCAAGTCCATTCGAAGGTGAAAGGTATTACTTACGGATATTATTAAATCATATAAGAGGTCCTTTATCATTTGACCACATCAAAACAGTTGGCAATGTCACTGCACCAACCTTTCGTGAAGCAGCTACACTACATGGTTTGTTACAAAGAGATACCAGTTTGCAAGATTGTATGCAAGAGGCTTCCTTATACCAAATACCACACAGTTTAAGACGACTATTTGCAACAATTTTAGTATATTGTAATCCAACAAATCCTAGGGAACTTTGGGAATACTTCGAACAAGATATGTCAAGTGATTTCCAAACAGGTGTTGCAACATCAACAAATATTAGAACAGAAGTCTTACGAAGCATCTCTTCTACACTTGAATCGATGGGAAAAGACATAAACATGTTTCATTTAGTAGAACATGATATTTCTTTGGATCAGAACGAAACTGAAGCTAGAGAAATAAATGATGAATTTGCAGTTCTGATACCAGAAGAAGATCTTATGGCTTCAATGAGTCTTAATCCCGAACAACAACACGCATATGAATCAATTTTGCAGAAAGTCCTTCTAAATGAATCTGCTGCATTTTTCATTGATGGTCCGGGTGGTACAGGGAAAACATTCTTATATAAAGCACTTCTCGCTACAGTAAGATCAAGAAACTTAATTGCTCTTGCAACTGCATCGTCTGGTGTTGCTGCATCTATTTTACCTGGAGGTCGAACAGCCCATTCACGCTTCAAAATTCCATTAGATCTTGACAAAAATAGTACTTGTTGTGTAAGCAAACAAGGTGCTCTTGCCAAATTGTTACGTCTTGCAAAGTTAATCATATGGGATGAAGCACCTATGTCTAGAAAAGAATGTATGCAAGCATTGGATAAAATGTTGCGAGACATAACTGATTCAAGATTACCATTTGGTGGAAAAATTATCGTATTCGGTGGAGATTTTCGTCAAGTTCTACCTGTGATTCGTAAAGGCACAAGACAAGAAGAAGTAAATGCCAGTCTAGCATCGTCATATTTGTGGTCTACTTTAACCAAGATTAGGTTAAGTGAAAATATGCGAGCAAGATTCGATCCAAACTTCTCAAATTATATACTTCAGGTCGGAAATGGAACAACACCAATCACAATTGACAATAAGATCAAAATTCCCAATGAAATGCTTATTCCTTACAAAAATGATGTGGAGTCTTTAGATGATCTGATCGATGCAGTCTTCCAAGATATTGGCAGCTATTCAGAAAATTTATCTGCAATGACAAATCGAGCTATCTTGACACCAAAGAACAACTCTGTCGATGAGATAAATACAATACTTATTCAAAGATTTCCTGGTACAGTTACACAATACTATAGCTTCGATGAAACGATTGATACATCAGAACAAGGAATCATGGAGGATTTCTTAAACACATTGACACCAAATGGACTTCCACCTCATGAACTGTTACTTAAAAAAAATTGTCCTATCATGTTACTCAGAAATGTCAATCCTTCAGAAGGTTTATGCAATGGAACACGTCTTATTTGTCGCAACTTTGAACGAAATATCATTGATGCTGAAATTGCAGTTGGTCACCACACCGGAAAAAGAGTTTTCATACCAAGGATTCCATTCTTACCAAATGCAGACGATAATAGTGTTTTCCCATTCAAAAGAACACAATTTCCTATCAGATTAAGTTTTGCGATGACAATAAATAAAGCACAAGGACAGACATTAGATTTTGTTGGGGTATACTTGCCTCAACCTGTATTTTGTCATGGCCAACTTTATGTAGCACTGTCAAGAGCCAAGACTTCTGCTTCAGTAAAAGTTCTTATAAGACCAGTATCAACTCAAGATTGTGAAGAAGCTGAAACAAATAATATTGTTTATAAAGAATTACTAACACTAGCATATCAATCATAAACTTCTGTAAGTAATCGAATTTCAATATATACCTCTCAATTTAATACAATTTGTTTTTCCATTATATAATTTTCAAAACTTCCTATTTTTTTTTATTAAAATTGTTTTATTTAAATTCAATTGTTTAAACTAATATTTTTTTCCTTATTCATAAGCAGGCTTCAACATGCGGACTATCCATACATCAATCAAAGACATTACTCCAAGTACAAGAAATTGGAGCATCAAGATGATTGTCTCAGACAAATCTCCCAAACGTACTGCACAACATTCACCGACAAAATATCAAAATCTGACATTGATAGACCCTGAGGTAACATACTGACATTATTATCATACTTGCAAAAATATACTTCATATTTATATTATATTCTTTCACATGATATATCCAAAATAAATATGTTTTCCTCTTACAACATAGATTCATTTTAACTATATTCTCAAATTCAATCTTATATATATTCAATAAATACTATTTTACAATCAATAGAATTTAAATAACTATTCATTTATACAATATTATGCAGGGCAACCGACTACAAGCAACAATTTTCGGCAAATATATAGATCTACGTAATGACATGTTACACATCTTCCGGTCTTACTACATCAGTAATGCTTATGTTAAGCCTTTAGATCCCAAGCATAGAACTGAAGCGCATGAATACCAGTGGATCTTAAATTCAAGAACAATCATCGAAAACATTCCAGATGACGAAGTGGAATTACAAGCACCAGAATATGATATTATTCCATTCACCAATCTGCATGAGTACAAAGACACTGGAACTGAAATAGGTAAATATCACATCAATATATTTAACATACATCCTGATACTCTTATTCAATTTTAACAAATTTTTTTTTAACATAATTGGACAGCTATTCTGGCGATCGCAATATACATGAAACCTCCTAGAGAAATTACCTCAATACATGGGCCAACAAAAATTCAAGAAATATATGTTATCGACCAGAGGTAAAAAATATTTCTCAACTATATATGTGATATTAATAAATTCTTTAATTAACTTGTTTTCAATATTATTTCATCATACTACACTTTTAAATATTTTCTCCTAAATTTTACAGCCTAATGCCTATATGGTTAACTATGTGGAGTCGATTTGTGGATGGTGAATGCCGTACAATCTCTGATATTATTGAAGCTAAACCAACTCTACTCGCAACACGTATAAAAGTCGGTTCATACAATGGTATAATACACAATTTATAATATCAGCATTTATTAAAAATAAAATGTTATTATCTACTAACAAATTTCTTTTCTTTATAATATAGGTCTTTCTCTTTCATCTCAACCAACAAGTGTATTTACCTTAAATCCTGTCATCCCTGCTGCAACTCCATTATGTCAATGGTAATTCTTTCTTACTTTATTATATATATATATACAATCTGTACCTACTATATCTTTTCCTCCATGATTTCTCTCATTCATTTTAAATTATTCTAAAAATATTTAGGACGATGCTAAACCATGCACTGCTTGAAGAAATAGTTGAAAAAAATCTACATCACACAACGGCATCAACATCGGCATCAAATGTTGACATGAAAGACATAATTACGCTCGATGATCTTGCTGGTTTTCTTAAATCATTACAACCAATGACGGTACATTTCTACAGTCTTCTTAAACTTCCTTTTCTTTATATATATTGCCTCTTAAAAATTTTACATATGCACTCTTAAAATTAAAATAAATACAACCTTATCTTAAAGCTACATATTATTTACAACCACTAAAAATATATATCTGTTGCAAAATTAATGCAGAAAGCAAAATTTTGGATTAAAGCAACTATTTGTGTGGTTGATCTCCATCAAATATTCTTCTACATGTCCTGCATCGGATGTAAGAAGGGGACTGGATATGAACAGAATGAAAAATTTCAATGTTATCATTGCAAATACATGAGCAATGCACAACCACGGTATACATCTTATATTCATATTTTACATCATAAATGTTTCTTTAATCAATTTTATATTATATTCAAATTATTGCTTAATCATTCAGACTAAAAAATATAGTTTGTTTATATAGCTGTCGAGCTTACATTGACGTTGACGATGGTAATGGACGACTAGGAGCTGTCATGTTCGGTAAAATTGCAGAAGAAGCTCTAGGTTGCACAGCAATCGAACTAATGGAACATACAGGAGAGGTAACCAACTTATTCATATTCCAATTTATATTTTAAAAACATTTAATTTTAGATATTCAAATAGAAAGTTACTAAAAATATCTTTTACATTATATTTATTCACCATACAGGAACATTTACCGTATATCCAAAATATTGCAAAATTATGTTCAACCAAAAAGTGGATCATACAATTGGGTGCAGATTTAGATCAACTCCAAAAGCAACGTCACAAAAACTTCAACGTTCTCTCCATAAATGCTGTGAATGAGGAGAACACACCACTTTGAATCCATTATGTAATATTTAGTTGTTTCAGACTTTACTTTCAGTAGCAAAAGAAACAATTATGTAATATTTAGTCGTTTTAGACTCTACTTTCAATAGCGAAAAAAATAACTATGTAATATTCACTTTCCTGACTTGCTTAAACATATAGTCTGTCTAAATCTATTATCAGAGACTTTAAACAATTATGCTTTACTTAAACAATTAATTATATTATCTTCATAGACCTTATCATTAAATTCTCTTATTCTACACTAGATGTTTATATTTTAGAATAATTTAATACAGGGCAAACGTGCATCGCACGTACATTCACTGCTAGTTATATCTATATATATATATATATAACTGTTTAGATGCTTGGTATATATAGTTACATGAGCAGTGCTTCTGTATTGTTGTAGTAGCACCGCTTCATTTGATCATTAGGTTATTTTGGTCTTTTTATTTTTTATTTTTTTCATATTTTTTAAACATATTTAAATATTTTTAAAAAATAAAAAATTATACAAATACATTAAAAATTATTTTTTTAATTATTAAATAAAAAAAATAAAATAAACAAACGGTTAAAATGAGTGGGCATAGTGAGAGGACGTATTCCCCTACTGACGAGTTGGTTTCATGTACCGGCCAAATTATATAAGTCAAGCGGCAAAATCTACGGAGATACAAGCTTATATGCATGCACTAATGAGAGAATATGTTTCAATCCATTTTACTTAAAATCGATAGTGTTTATTTAGCTTAAAACATAATGACGTAATAAATAATATCAATTTTTTTACTGCAAAATTATGCACCTATGTACTGGCCTGACTGATAAGACAACTTCGTTGAGCAGTCCTTTTCCTTTTTAAGGAGATTTTTATTCAGCCAAGCCCTTCAAGGAGGAAACAATACATGTGAAGAAAATTCCAACTTATCCATTGTCACATCAGTAGCTAGTAATGCTGATTTAGCTAAAGTGTGAGCTACTCATTTTAAGGCTTCGTTTGGGATAAAAAATCCTTCCAACTCATCTCAACTTATCATTACAATTTTTTCAAATTTCAATACAAAATATAATAAACAATTTAACTTTTTCAAATCTCAAAATAATAATAATAATAATAAATAATATTCTAACAATATTTTATTATCTCAATTCAACTCAACTAAACTTACTTCAACATCCAAACGTACCCTAAGAGTAGGCTAACTTTTAAAGCTCAATAACTTTGACTTATGTCAGTTAACACCATCTCATAGCTAGATAGATTACTATTGTCCTTTGAGATGTCATTAATAACATGAGGAGGATCTCCTACAGAATTGTAACGCCCCGTACCCGAGGGTCCGGAGAGTTAACTCATGTCACTAACAAACCTGTCTCTCCAAGCACTTAAAACTCCAAGGACTTCATGTTTAGCACACAATTCATATTCTTCCAAATAACCATAATAAAACTTCATAAGTTATCATTACAAAACATAAACCAAAAGGGGTCCACAATCTCCCAATAACCTCAAAATATAATAATACATCTTTAGGTGTCAATAGGTCCAAACAACGTGAAGTACTTCAAATGCTCAAGTTAAATCCATCTACTAATAATGGTACTCTAAAGTACCCAATCCTTCCATCCATATCTAGCCAGCTTCAATTCTATTCCTGACCCCCAACTGGGAAATCAATATCATCTGAAAATATATGAAGATAAGGGGGTGAGTTATCAACAACTCAGTAAGCAAAGAACATATACTAGCATGTAAACATGAGCCTTTTCAGAAAGGTCAATATGCAGAAACAAAACATTTTATTTTTATATGCAGATTTCAGAAAACGTGTTATCAGAAAATCAGAGCGACTTTTCAAACATTTCATACTCAAGTCAACAATTCATATTTGAGGATCCATTTCATATTCAAAAACACTTTGGCATAACATAACTGAACCTCTCAATCTTATCATGTCATATCATATACCATGTTTAACCCCCGTGGTAGGGTTGTGCTATCCCCGGTGGCCAAACCAGGCAGTATCATGTGGTGAACTTCCCCTTTTTCAATCTCGGAGCCCCGAGTGTGCACACAGGAAAGAACACGTAAAAAGACCACTTTGTTTCCAAAGTGGGTGCACTCATATCATATCATGGTGGTACCAACCATATCACGTGAACAGTATCATCATATCAGAACCATATTCAGAACAGATAAGTATGCCAAAGTTTTATCATATCCATATCATATCAAAACACGTGCGAAACATATTCATATCCTTTTTATTTGATCAAAAACAGATCCATATCATTTCATATCACATGCATAAAAATTTCAATGATATCATATTCGCTCTTTTGCATATTTCAGAAACATGTCAAATATTGCTCATGTCTACACATTTCATGTCAAAAACATTTCTTTTCTCTTTCATATGTATCTCATGAGGGAATGCAAAAACATATACTGAGGTTGTTTTTCACTTTTTCTTTTTAAAACAACATGCACATTTTTTTACAAACCAACCTCAGTTCATTTCTTTTTATGCAAATCCAGCATAGGAACCCCGCTTACCTGGACGACTTAACTTTTCCAAAAATTTCCTCAAAAATGTCGAGTCGACTATAAATCGTCACCTATAAAAATAATCACGTAATTTCTGTAAGTTTCCAATAGATCACATATGTCGATATTTAAACCTAAACTTCTTAAATAACCTATTTTAAATTTCTCAAAACTTAAAACCTTCCTAATCCCAAAATATATCATTACTTCATAAAATCACCAATATCCACCACAACCCACGTCATACACAAAACACCACTGTTTAAACCCGAACAGCCAACAAATCTCATAGTCTAAACCAATCATACTAACAACTCCATCACCCAATCCAATCAACCCCGTTACTCCTCGGACTCAGTCCGGCAAAACCAATCAGCATTTAAATACAGTGTAATGTGCTAGTGCAAAAATACATTAAATTCACGAGAATTCTTTGAAAAATACTTACATTGCTATATAATAATTTATGGAGGATCACGGAGGCGCAAGAAGTGGAAAAATAGTTGCAGAACAGTGCAAAATACACTGTGGCCGTGGGTCACAGATACCCACTTTTCAACGGGTGCAAACGAAGACCCGAGATTGATAGGGTAGGGCCTAGGGATGTCGGTGAAGCCAATGGTAGTGGTGGTTTGTAGTGGGTGGCGGCGCAAGGGGTGGTTTTAGGCCAAAAATGTGCAAATCGGAAATGGACTTGGTGGGGCTTCACCGGTGACGGATCGGAGGTGGGGTTGGGTTCAATGGGTTGCTTGGAGGTCGAGGATGAAGTGGTGAAGAAATGGCGGCCAATGGTGGTGCGACGGCGGCGCTGGAGTGAGGAGAAGGCCGCGGCTTCGTGTGGCGCGTGGAGGCTAACGGTGGCGCCGGAGAAGCTGAAACTGGAGGGAGGTGGTCGCCGGCGGCAGGGGAATCGAGTGGGGTGGGCGGTGTCGGCCACGAGCGGCGCACGGCGGCGCTGGGTGGAAGAGAAGGAAACGGGCGGAGGAGAGGAGAGAGAGAGAGCTACGTCCGTGCGCGGGAAGAGAGAGGGAGAGGAGAGAAAAGAAAGAGAAAAAGAAAAGAAAAGAAAAGGGAAAAAGAAAAATGGAGGGAAAGAAATGAGGTTCAGTCCTCACATCTTGGGTCACAAAAAATAATCCAACAGAAACGATTTTAAAACTGCAAGTGAAATAAAATAATTCAAACACAGTGATTAAATTGAAAATAAATAATTAAATCCAACAATAAGTTAATTTAATTCGAGAAGAAATTTAAACACATAACAATAATTAATTTAAAGAAAGCACTTCAAAAAAAATAATTTTCGTAAACTAAAAATCATAAAAATAGTCTAATTAAAAATCCAATAATTTTAAAACAAGAGAACAAATTCTAAATCAATAAAAATAATTCATTTATTAAAATACACTAAAATATGGGGTGTTACATTCTCCCCCCCTTAAAAAATTTCGTCCTCGAAATTTGTAAGGTCAAACATTAACGTAAAGGCAAGATACAAGATATAACTCAAAACACGCTCGAAAAGACCATACCATCAACAGCTCCCAACAAGCATGAGTAATGCACTCCCAAGTCTACTCCTATCGGCGATTCCATTATGCTCGCATTAGTCTCCCAATGACACATCACGTCTATTACTCTTAGGGTGACCACGAAATCCAAAATCTCCATTTCCACCAACAACATTAATACAACACTCGGCAAAAACCCAATGATTATTATTATTTTCGTAACACGAACTGTGCTAACCTCAATCGACCCCTATGTTAAAACTCACCAACCTTCATTGTATTCTACAAGTTGGTAACCTATTAGCCACTTCCAAAGTTAACCATCAATAAACATTTCCATCATCCAGACCTATTCCCTCAAATTCAACAAGAATTATATCTTAAATCCGCATCACCAAAAGTTTAATCTCTAATTACAAGTATCATCTCGAATTTTCAAATCACTAATAATCCCTTAAGATCAACACAAGGTTTGAATCCTTAATTATATCACAACATAACACCATTGAGTACGAGGTAGCTCAACACCTACTAACCAGAAAACTCTCACCACATTTGGTAGAAAATTCTTGATCTCCAAAACCATGAACTATTTCACACTTTCCTCAAACTCACCAAGAATTCATTCATGAGTCTGCACCAACTATTATCCTTAAATCCGATATGGATCAAATCCCAAAACCTGCCACTAAAACCTCGAACTAATAACAATTATTTCCTTCCATCTCCAAAGAAGTTCTCTCCAAAAAAAATTCTCATATAGTAACTCAACTCAAATCAATCCTATTTAATTCAGCCCTTCAACTCTGCAATTCTAAAACCTTAAACCAAATAAGAATCATTTCCGAAAATCTTGAAGATCAATTACCTTACTTCTAAAACATTCACCTTATAAAACTTTTAAATTCTAAAACCCCAAATGTTACGAAATTGCTTAACAAGGTCGACAAGATCGAAAACTTCTCATCTAAGTAATCACTCAATTGCTTGTTGAACCTACTACCTTAAATCCCATAAACTTATTTCCTAAAAAAATTATAAGACCTCGAACCTTAGATAAACTTCTCATAAATCTAACCTTGAAGCTTGTTGAACTTACAAGCTCCTATTCTAAAACCTCATGTCCTATTTCCACGAAACCTAAAATCTCAAATATCCTATTCCCCAAAGAGATCACCCAGACCATGTCGTTCCCTTCAAGTTTCGATATTAAAAGCAAGCCAATCACCAAGAGTTCAGGCCTACTACACTAAATATTCAAGCCTAACAATGACATTGTCAGTCATACCATCTTCCTGCCATAACTTAACCTTTAAAACAAAATAAAATAAAACAAAATAATATAAAATAAATAACATAATTTCAATTCAAATAAAATAAAATCAAATAAATGAAATAAATTCAATTTAAATAAAAGTAATAATTTCAATTTAAACCCTTAAACTTTTCTGGTACTGTACCTACTGGACATATGGTCTTACCCATTCTTGGCCATATCTTTAACCAACTCATATAATCCTTCCTACCATCAAATATTGTAAACCCGACATCGGTCTAAACTCCCGTACATGTTTAGAATCTAAACCACAAGAATCTAAACCTTAAATCTTATAAAGATTATCTCTTATAGTCCACAAAGTAAGTTTATTGGATCTAAACTCACTAAACCTCAAAATCTCAACACTCAATCATAAAGTCTGCAAAATTTAAAATTTTAAATTTCTACAAAATTAGTTCTTATTATTTACAAATTTACACCTCAAATCTGAAGTATTCTCATAATCATGTCTTAGTTCTCAAATTTCTATATGTATATCAAATATGAAATTACTTCCTAAACCGAATCAATATCCAAAACCTTATATGTTATAGTCTGTAGAACCTCAAAGTTATCATAAAATTGAACTTATGTGCACCTTCAAAACTATAAACATTACATCTTATAAAAGATCTTTACCTATAGTCAACAAAGTATGCCTACCTGATCTAAAACTCCAAGTGTAAAGAAAGTCATTTATTAAAATCTAAAGCCTTAGTTCTCTTCAAAATCTTCTTTTTAAAACCCACACCATCTAAGACTCAAACATCTTAGAATATATTCCAAAATGTTGCCGGATTCTAAAACTTTAAAAACAATTAAAATCATCTCTTATAATCTTCATATTTCCATACCTCCAATCTGAGTTAACTTCCTAGCCTATAGATATTCAAAACCTCAGATTTCGTACCCCATCCAACATGAGTATGCAAAAGCTCAAACCGAATATCTTTAAAATCATGTCCTAGTGCCTTCAAAATTTTAAAACCTTAAATATCATCAAACATCTTATTATAGTATGCCAAACCTCATATGTCATCTTTCGAAAGTACATGCCCTAGAAATGCGATTGAATCAAGCCAAAATTCACACTTCTTCAATTTAGCAAACAATTTTTTTTATGTCTGAGTGTCCAAAGTATCAGCTTCAAATGTTCCTTATGCTCAGTCTTGCTTTTGGAATATACCAGTATATCAATAAAACCACTACAATCCTATCCAAAAATTCATGGAACACTCTGTTCATTAAATCTATGAATATTGCTGGGGCGTTAGTCAGGCCAAAAGGCATGACCAAAAACTCATAATGGCCATATCGGGTCCTAAAAGCTGTCTTAGCTACGTCTTTTGCCCTGATCTTCAATTGATGGTAACCCGATCGAAGATCAATCTTTGAAAATACTTGAGCACCCTGGAGCTGATCCAACAAATCCTCTATACGGGGTAGCGAATACTTATTCTTTATGGTCACCCGATTTCGTTCTCTGTAATTAATACACATTCTCATCGATCCGTCATTCCTCTTCACAAACAACTCAAATCTAAAATAAATGATTTCTTAGAATCTATCTATACTCCAAAATTTCACACACTATAGTTTGCAGAACCTCAAACCTGACTTTCGGTCAAACTTATGTAAACTTTAAAATCTCAACCTCCAAGTCATGTTCTACAACCTTTAAAATAAGCCCATCAAATCTGCATCCTTAACTTCCCAAAACCTCAATCCATAGAGTCTACAGAATCTCAAACCTGGAATTTCCAATAATCATCTAGCTTGCAGTCCTCAAATTTCTATACCCCAAGTATGAAATTACTCCTTAAACTATCAGATATCCAAAACCTCATGTTATAGTCTGCAGAATCTCAAACCTAGGCTCTGATACCAACTGTAACGCCCCGTACCCGAGGGTCCGGAGAGTTAATTCATGTCACTAACAAACCTGTCTCTCCAAGCACTTAAAACTCCAAGGACTTCATGTTTAGCACACAATTCATATTCTTCCAAATAACCATAATAAAACTTCATAAGTTATCATTACAAAACATAAACCAAAAGGGGTCCACAATCTCCCAATAACCTCAAAATATAATAATACATCTTTAGGTGTCAATAGGTCCAAACAACGTGAAGTACTTCAAATGCTCAAGTTAAATCCATCTACTAATAATGGTACTCTAAAGTACCCAATCCTTCCATCCATATCTAGCCAGCTTCAATTCTATTCCTGACCCCCAGCTGGGAAATCAATATCATCTGAAAATATATGAAGATAAGGGGGTGAGTTATCAACAACTCAGTAAGCAAAGAACATATACTAGCATGTAAACATGAGCCTTTTCAGAAAGGTCAATATGCAGAAACAAAACATTTTATTTTTATATGCAGATTTCAGAAAACGTGTTATCAGAAAATCAGAGCGACTTTTCAAACATTTCATACTCAAGTCAACAATTCATATTTGAGGATCCATTTCATATTCAAAAACACTTTGGCATAACATAACTGAACCTCTCAATCTTATCATGTCATATCATATACTATGTTTAACCCCCGTGGTAGGGTTGTGCTATCCCCGGTGGCCAAACCAGGCAGTATCATGTGGTGAACTTCCCCTTTTTCAATCTCGGAGCCCCGAGTGTGCACACAGGAAAGAACACGTAAAAAGTCCACTTTGTTTCCAAAGTGGGTGCACTCATATCATATCATGGTGGTACCAACCATATCACGTGAACAGTATCATCATATCAGAACCATATTCAGAACGGATAAGTATGCTAAAGTTTTATCATATCCATATCATATCAAAACATGTGCGAAACATATTCATATCCTTTTTATTTGATCAAAAACATATCCATATCATTTCATATCACATGCATAAAAATTTCAATGATATCATATTCGCTCTTTTGCATATTTCAGAAACATGTCAAATATTGCTCATGTCTACACATTTCATGTCAAAAACATTTCTTTTCTCTTTCATATGTATCTCATGAGGGAATGCAAAAACATATACTGAGGTTGTTTTTCACTTTTTCTTTTTAAAACAACATGCACATTTTTTTACAAACCAACCTCAGTTCATTTCTTTTTATGCAAATCCAGCATAGGAACCCCGCTTACCTGGACGACTTAACTTTTCCAAAAATTTCCTCAAAAATGTCGAGTCGACTATAAATCATCACCTATAAAAATAATCACGTAATTTCTGTAAGTTTCCAATAGATCACATATGTCGATATTTAAACCTAAACTTCTTAAATAACCTATTTTAAATTTCTCAAAACTTAAAACCTTCCTAATCCCAAAATATATCATTACTTCATAAAATCACCAATATCCACCACAACCCACGTCATACACAAAACACCACTGTTTAAACCCGAACAGCCAACAAATCTCATAGTCTAAACCAATCATACTAACAACTCCATCACCCAATCCAATCAACCCCGTTACTCCTCGGACTCAGTCCGGCAAAACCAATCAGCATTTAAATACAGTGTAATGTGCTAGTGCAAAAATACATTAAATTCACGAGAATTCTTTGAAAAATACTTACATTGCTATATAATAATTTATGGAGGATCACGGAGGCGCAAGAAGTGGAAAAATAGTTGCAGAACAGTGCAAAATACACTGTGGCCGTGGGTCACAGATACCCACTTTTCAACGGGTGCAAACGAAGACCCGAGATTGATAGGGTAGGGCCTAGGGATGTCGGTGAAGCCAATGGTAGTGGTGGTTTGTCGTGGGTGGCGGCGCAAGGGGTGGTTTTAGGCCAAAAATGTGCAAATCGGAAATGGACTTGGTGGGGCTTCACCGGTGACGGATCGGAGGTGGGGTTGGGTTCAATGGGTTGCTTGGAGGTCGAGGATGAAGTGGTGAAGAAATGGCGGCCAATGGTGGTGCGACGGCGGCGCTGGAGTGAGGAGAAGGCCGCGGCTTCGTGTGGCACGTGGAGGCTAACGGTGTCGCCGGAGAAGCTGAAACTGGAGGGAGGTGGTCGCCGGCGGCAGGGGAATCGAGTGGGGTGGGCGGTGTCGGCCACGAGCGGCGCACGGCGGCGCTGGGTGGAAGAGAAGGAAACGGGCGGAGGAGAGAAGAGAGAGAGAGAGCTACGTCCGTGCGCGGGAAGAGAGAGGGAGAGGAGAGAAAAGAAAGAGAAAAAGAAGAGAAAAAGAAAAGGGAAAAAGAAAAATGGAGGGAAAGAAATGAGGTTCAGTCCTCACATCTTGGGTCACAAAAAATAATCCAACAGAAACGATTTTAAAACTGCAAGTGAAATAAAATAATTCAAACACAGTGATTAAATTGAAAATAAATAATTAAATCCAACAATAAGTTAATTTAATTCGAGAAGAAATTTAAACACATAACAATAATTAATTTAAAGAAAGCACTTCAAAAAAAATAATTTTCGTAAACTAAAAATCATAAAAATAGTCTAATTAAAAATCCAATAATTTTAAAACAAGAGAACAAATTCTAAATCAATAAAAATAATTCATTTATTAAAATACACTAAAATACGGGGTGTTACAAGAATTATTGCTTGCAAATCCATCTCTAAATTAGGATATGTTTGGTTACTAAATTCTTCTTAATTTATTTTAATTCATTATATAAAATATAATAAATAATTTAATTTTTTTAAATTTTAAAATAATAATAATAATATTAAAAAATAATATTCTAATAATATTTTATCATCTCAACTCAATTCAACCCAACTCAGTTTAACATCCAAACGCAACCTAAAAATAATTACTTGTAGGGCTCCAGTTGCTTTTGCTAATAAAGGATCAAACACAAAGGATCTGTTCATTCATAAGCTAGCTAATACTAAACCTTTACAGTCTTTTCTTACAACTCCAATACCAATAATGCCTTTAATCTTGTTTGTTGCAATATCTCAATTTACTTTGAAAGGGTTCAACGTGGAGGTTCCCATTTTGGAACCAGGCTGCTAGATGATGCAGTAGTAGTGGCCTTCTTTGAGTGAGCTTCATGTAGCTCCTCTAAGACTTCTTTAAATTGCTGAACAATCACTTTCGGATGCTAAAATTTACTTTGGGACGCCAAATTCTCCTTGCCAGTTTTGCGATCTCCTCCACAATTGTTCTCAAATTGTGAGCAAAGAACCTCAAGCAGTTCTAGAAAAGTCTTCTTCCAATAGGCACTCTTCTGAATTTGTTCAGAACATAAGCTCCAGACATCCTGTGCTGTTAGACAGGACCATAGAGCATGAACTACAGACTCTTCGACAAAGTAAATAGGGCACTTTGGATTGTCAACAACCTTTTTTTTAAAAAAAAGGGAAGACCCTCTAAGCAAGCTCTTCACAAAAATATCCTATCTGCAGGATGGATATTCATATTCTACAGAACTAACCACACTCTACTTCTATCATTGGAGATTGAAGGTTGACCTTTTGATAATTCTTTCAAATCTTTTTGAAAGTTGTATGAACTTCTCACTATGAACTGGTCGTTGGAAGTCTCATTCCAAATCAGTTTATCTGATTTATTGGTACAACTTATTGGAATCTTCATGATGTTCTCAGCTTCCTCCCTTGAGAAGATCCCTATAATTAGAGATACTCTCCAGTGATTAGTATTTGGATCAATCAGCTCATGGACTTTTGCATTTTCTTTTAGATCTTTGACTGCACACTGAACTCTAAAAGTATTGAATTTTGGAATCAACTTGTCCTTCCAAATATGAATCTCCCTTCCATTTCCAACTCTCCAATAAGTGCCCTTCTCTAGCAGAGGTCAAGCAGCAATGATACTTCTCCAAGTATAGGAAGGTTTTCCACCCAGTTTGGCTCAAAAGAAATGATCCATTGGGAAATTCTTCAGCTTTAACACTTGGGAGGCTAGTGAATGAGGATCTTGGAGTAACCTCCACCCTTATTTAGCTAGCCTGGCCAAATCGAGACTTTCCAACTCTCTGAAATCCATCCCTCCTACTGTCTTAGATTTTCCCATTGTGTTCCATGAGATCCAGTGGATTCTCCAATCCTTTTCTTGTTGCCCCAACTAGAAATTCTACATCACCTTATTAATATCTTTAAGCAGGTTATGAGGGAGTTTAAAAACTACTATACTACAGGTAGGCAAGGCCTGTTCAAAAACTTTAAGAAGTATTTCTTTGGTTGCATGAGAAAGGAACTTGACTTTGAAGTTGTTGATTCTGTGTCTAAATTTTTCCAATATACTTCCAAAAGACTTAGATCGAGCTCTTCCCACCAGAGATGGTAATCCCAAGAATTTTTCTTTGGACATGCTTGATCTAATCCCTGCAATGCTCAATACAATGTCTTGAGTTTCTCTCGGGGTATTCTTGCTGAATTGTATAGAGATCTTGTCCTTATTAAGTCTTTGTCCAAATGTTTGTTCATAGGTGTTCAACAAGAAGATCAATATGCTCCATTCTAGAGAATTAGCTCTGCAAAAAAGTAAACTATCATATGTAAAGAAGAGATGATTAATATGAAGTTTTCCTCTCTTCAAAGGGACTCCATTGATAGCACCTATCTTCTTTGCATGATTCAGTAGGGAACTCAAAGCTTTAGCACAAATGATGAACTTGTAAGATGATAAAGGATCACCTTGCCTAATCGCTCGAGATGGTTTGAAAATTGGCTGAAGAATATATACCATTAATCAAGATAAGAGTAAGAAACTGATTCAACCTCCTTCATCACTAAGTCAATCCACTGTTGTGCAAAACCCATCTTCCTTATGGCTACTCTTAAGAATGCCCATTCTACACGATCATAGGTCTTGCTTATGTCAAGCTTCAAGGCCATATAACCTGATTTGCCTGATAATTTGCTATTCATGGTATGCATGCCTTCATAAGCTACAATGATATTATCTGAGATTAGTCTCCCTCAAACAAAAGCTGACTAAATTGGTGAAAAGATATATGGCAAAATCCTTTTTAGCTTATTAGCAATTTTTTTTTTTGAAATGATCTTATATAGGACATTACAGAGGCTAATAGACCTGAAATCAAACACTTTAGTAGGAGATTTTATCTTGGGAATAAGTGCAATGAATGTGTCATTGATAGCAAAAACCATACCACTAGAGTTGAGGACATATAATACAGTTTCAGTGACTTCTCTTCCAACAAAATCCCAGTGAGCTTGGTAAAAAGCAGGAAGGAAACCATCTGGGCCAGGTGAACTCAGAGAATTCATTTGGAACACATCCTCCTTCACTTCTACAACAGTGAACTTCCTTGTCAATAATTGATTCATATCATCAGTCTCTACAGCTTGCATATGCCTTAAACGTAGATGACCGTATAAGGCTCCTTGGTATTCCTTTGGTTTCCAAATGTGAATGTTGTGAAGAATGTGCTTTTGAGGATTTAAATCATGTTTATATGGGAGTAGAATGCTTCGAAACTATGGAAGACTTGCTCTAATTTTCTGGGTATTCCGTACGTGTCTAATCGATCTTGGCACTAGGAGGTGGAAGCATAGTTTAGAAGAACAAAAAAAATCCTCTCAGGTTGGTAATTTGGCTGGTTTGGTTCCGGCGATTATAATTTGGAGTTTGTGGTCATGGAGGTGCTCTGCTCGAATGGAAGGTCGTTGGGAGCATTTTGATGCTTTATGGAGGTCAGTTAAATACTGGATTGGTTGGGTTGGCGGTAGATTGAGAGTTTTTGACCAATGGAATAAACAGGATATTTCTATTCTGCAAGAGCTGCAGCTGCCGATTATTCAAGCTTGTCCAAAACAGGTGCATGCAATTTCTTGGCATAGGCCAAATCGGGGATGGTTTAAATTAAATGTGGATGATATTAATCTTAATAATCCAGGTGAATCTGGTGCATGAGGCGTGTTACGTAATCACGAGGGCATTACTCAGTTTGCGTTTGCTGTATTTGGTTCTAATAATCGTGTTGAATTGATGGCGCTTCTTCTTAGCTTGCGACGTTATAAGTTATATGGTATTAATAATATTGTCTTTGAGTTGGATTCGCTCTTGATTGTTAACTGGCTTAAAAAAGGTCGGTGTAATGTTTGGTATTTGGAGGATTTTTGGAAAGAAATCAAATGTCTTCTCACTGGGATGAATGTGCATTATCAACATGTTTTTCGAGAAGAAAATTTTGTGGCACATTGGCTTGCGAGACTAGGTAGTAGTGGAAGTTCTAAAGAGTTTACACAAGAAAATCTTCCTCATATGCTTAAAGGAATTTTGCGACTAGATAGGTGTGGTATGCCTAATTTGAGAGATGTTTAGAGTTTTCTTTGTCCGGCAGGTGTTGAGGTTTGTTTTTGTTTTTTTGGTTAGGTTGGTCCTTTTTTTTTTGCATGTTGGGTTTTGGTTTTATGTAAACCCTCAGATGTTGAAAATGTAACCACGGTATTTCTCCGCCATAAGTGAGGGTCTATTACTAAAATTGAGGGGTCACTTTGGACATGTGGCACTAACTCTTTCTTGAAAAAAAAAAGGGAAATATGTGTTCGTGAAAAACAACATCTCGAGAAACAAAGATTTGATGATTATCAAGATCATAAAGTTTATATCCCTTGATGGCAAGAGGATATAATATGAAAATACATCTCCTAGCTCTAGGAGCAAATTTGGATCTGTTTTGAGCTAATGTAGAGGCATAGCAAAGAGAACCAAAAACCTTTAAGTGAGAATATGAAGGTGATTTTTGGAGAAGTAGTTCATATGGAGTTTTGTTGGCAAGCAAATAATTCTGTTGATAAAATATACTACTGTGAGTATACTTTCGAACTAGAAATTTAATGGAAAAATGAGATTGGAAGAAAAGAGCACGAGCAATATTAAGAATGTGCTAGTGTTTTCTTTCAACAACTAAGTTTTGCTGAGGAGTAGCCACACAAGATAGTTGATGAACTATGCCTTTGGAAGAATAGAAATCAGACATAGCAAATTCAGTGCCATTATCTGTTCTGAGAATTTTTATGGAAGAATCAAACTGATTGTTGACCATGTTTATGAAATGTTGTAACTGCACTCGAGTGTCAGACTTATATTTCATCAAATATATCCAGGTGCTTCGAGAAAAGTCATCTACAATGGTTGAAAGATATTTAAAACCATCTAATGACTAATATGGAAAAGAGCCCCAGATATCACAGTGTACAAGTTGAAAAGGTAAATAAGAACTATGCTCACTATGGGAAGGAAATGGCAGTTTTATGCCAAACATCAAATTCAGATTGACGATAATGAGAAACAAAAGCTGAATTGAAAGGTAGATCACAAGAAAGAGTAATAGGATCATCTGAGTTTTGCAGTAAGTATAGTCCTCCTTTGGCTTTACCCTTCCCAATCGTTCTCTAATGGATGAGGTCCTGTATAAACCAAGCATCACCAGAAAATATCAAGCAACAAGATGATGATTTTGTTAGTTGACTGATAGAGAGAAGATTTAATTTAAATGAAAGCACACAGAGAACATAATGTAAGATAAGTTGTGGAGACAAATGAATAGAACCAATGTGTGTAACTGGTGTTGAAATGCCATTAGGCATTTTAACAAATGCATTATGAGTATAATGAAAGGTTGTGAAAAAACATGTGTTATGGACCATGTGGTCCGTAGCACCAGTGTCCACAATCCAATCATTAGAATTAATAAGTGACGGAGATACGGTTTTAATGGAGAAAACAGAAGAAAACACGGAGTTACCCGAAAGATGATTAATTGGAGAAGTAACATTTGCTGTTTGAGATATATGTGATTCAGAATTAAGGAGAGTTAGAAGCTGTTGACCTTGTTCTGATGTGAATGGAGATGACGAATCAGCAGCAACTTGATGAGCCGAGGATGAAGGAATTGAGGATTTCCTTTTGGAGCGATATCCAGGAGGATATCCTTGAAACTTGAAGCATTTTTCAATAGTGTGCCCTGGAAGAGAGCAGTGAGAACAAATAGATCTGTCTTTCCGAGGGAAAGCCTTAGTTTGATGAACATGTTTGGATGTGGATGAAAGTGCAGCAGATGAAATGTGCGAGAAATGTGCGAGACTAACACTGATCCAATGTCTCTCTGGCGTTCCTCTTGAAGAACAAGTAAGAAGACCTTGTTGATAGGAGGAAGTGGATCAATTAAGAGTATTTGACCACGAACTTGATAAAATGAATCATTGAGCCCCATCAAAAATCGCATGACATAATCTTGCTGGTGCATTTCCATCAAAGCATGTAATCCTCCACAGGAACAGACAGGTAAGGGCCTATAGTTCATCAACTCATCCCATAGACCTTTCATTTGAGTGTAGTACGCACTAACAGAGAGATCATTCTGCATGAAAGATCCAACCAATTGATTTCTGCAACTGGAAGATCTGAGGGCCATGACCTTGAGAAAAAAGTTCTTGAAGACCTGACCACATTTCCATGGCAGATTCAACGTAGAATACACTGGCAGCAATCTCTTTGGAAAGAGAATTGAGAACTCAGGACAAAAGCATGTTGTTACATCGAGTCCAGTGATGAATGAGAGAAGAAGTGTTTGATGGCTTAGCAAGAGAGCCATCGACAAAACCTAATTTGTTCTTGGCAGTAAGGGCCATGATTATGGATCTACACCAAGTATGATAATTTTCACCAATGAGAATTTGTGTAACAAGAATAGAGCCAGGCCTCTCTCCATGATAACGATAGTAGGGATTGGAAGAATCAGAAGGATTTGAGGATGAGGAAGGTACATATGAAGAATCAGAAGAAGAAGTCATGATGCTTTGCACGGGAGCGTATTGTTCAAATTGATACCATGTTACTATTGATACCAAGAAATGCTCAAGAAGATGCAGAGCATCAGAAAATTGTTTATTTAGTTAATCTGTATGAAATGAATTACAACTTATATATACTCACTTACGTACGCGGGAAAGATAAAATTTAAATATCTAACTAACTCTATCAGAAACCTCTAACAGAATAAAATGAAACTATATTATCTCTAATAATTAGATCTCCATGATTCCAAATTAATTAGTATATTATGATCAATTATTTTCTTAATTAAAAAATATGATCCAGTCGATATATGCTAATAATTTTCGAGTAATGCTACATACAGTCGTGGAGTACGCAAGTACCGTGCAGTCGCTTTGAAAAAGAGTAGGATCCACTTTTAAAAAATTAATTTTCTTTCAATGTGGTTCCCGTATTTATTCATTTTTTTTAAATGATTGCGTGACGTTTACACACTCACAACTACAACTATTATTTCTCATAATTCTCTCCTCCAAGCTATGGAATCTGCTTTCTTTAATATTCTTAGATCAACGTATATTAATATATATATAATTGGAGATATTGGAAGAAAGTTTGATGGAATTATTCAATAAACAGAAAAGAAATTCTAATATTCAATTACATGAGAATTAAGCTCCATATATTCGTGATCATACACGGACGATTACTGATAATAAATCTGTACTATAAACAATAATTTTAATCAGCCCAAAATCACTTGCATAACCCAGAAGAATCAACCCCCTACAAATCATATATACGCCATGCATTCGTCAGCATTACATGATCTTACCTTACCCATAAAAAATATCATGCATATATAAAGAGATCAGATAATTTTCTGATAAAACCACTTGTACGTGCTGCAGATTTCAAGGGCAAAAACGGCATCACAAGTCCTATACATGTACAAGCTAGGCATTCTGTTTGACGCGTTGGATCCCAGCCCGGCCACATCAACTGATCAGACTCAGAGAGCACTTCACGGGTCTTCCGTGCATTTTAAAAGGAAAGCCACTCACAGAACACGCCCCCACACCACCAAAGCCTCAAGAAACATAAGCGAGTCTTCTTCTCCAGTGCTCTGTCCCCATTCTCATCATCATGGCTCAGCCAATTCCAGCTCCAGCTCCAAGTGGCACAAAGCTTGAAAACCCTCTTCCCATCATCGGCACTCAGTACTGTACACCTTACCCCGTTGATCTTTCGGTTGTCAAAAAAGTCATGACCATATCCGATGGTAACTTTGTTGTCACAGACATCAACGGCACCGTCATTTTCAAAGTAAAAGGAAAATTTATGTCCCTTCATGATCAGCGTATTCTGCTTGATGCTGCCGGAAATCCTATTGTCACTCTTCGAGAGAAGGTTAATTAATTTGGTTGATAATATATATTTCACCATAAACATGTGTAACATCCTTTCCCCCAAGTCTTGGTTTTGTTATATATTTTCTTATATTCATATAATTATATATTCTCTGGAAATTGCAATTGATCATGATGTTTGTTTGCGTAGATAATGTCTGCACATGACAGATGGTATGTGTATAGGGGCGAAAGCAAAGAGCCCAATGATCTGCTTTTTACTGTTAAGCGATCTTCAATGATCCAATTGAAGGCCAAGTTACATGTGTTTTTGGCAAATAACACGAAGGAAGAGGTATGCGACTTCAAGGTTGAAGGGACTTATTCTGAAAGAAGTTGTGTCGTTTATGCTGGAGATTCTCCCAATATAGTTGCCCGGGTAAGATCAAGCTGGTTTTCGCTTTTAGGTTTTTTTTTTCAAGTAATCGGACATGTGAGGATGTTTATATTAGAGAGACGAAGTAGTATATATTACTTGATTCTTTGGTAAAATTAACGAGATCGATCTTGAAAGTTTAAGAACCTATATAATTAGAGACTAATTGAATTGATTACTGTGGAAATTAAAACGCAGATGTCTAAGAAGACCACCGCTAAAAGTGTTCTGATCGGAAAAGACAACTTCTCGGTGACTGTTTATCCTAACGTTGATTATGCATTCATAATTGCGCTTATTGTGATTCTGGACGACATGAACAACGAAAACAGCGTTGAGTGATCATCAGATCATGGTCAAGTTTGGAACTCAACTACGTCAAGTTGAAGAAGGATATTAAGTAATCTGATGATTGTATCGAAAATTGTATGTTTATCCTTTCTATGTTATGTGTTGACGGCATTTAAAACAAGATTGTATGTTTCTCCGTCTGATCTTAGTTGAATGGGCATCCAGCTTGGACTAAGTCAATAAAGTTTAGTGATGATGAGTTGTTGTTTGCTTGACTACGAAAGTTTGAAGGAATAATTAGGGGATTATGCGGATGATAAAGATTTTTTTTTTTGGTTTAAAGTTAAATAAAATATTATTATAATATACCTTTTTAGTATTATTCTAAATTTTATATTTGAAAAAGTTAAATTTTTATTATATTTTATTTTATGTGGAAGTTTGAAAAACTTGTAATGATTATATATATGAGATGAGATAATTTGATTTTGTGTAACTAAATCAGTCCTTGATATTGAAGCCAACCATTAGTGGAGACAGTATTGACCGCTTTTCTATTTTTTACTATACTCATTATCTCACACACTATATATTATATTTATATTTATTTATTTATATTTTATTCTTATTAAATTAATTGAATTGTTTTACTCATTATCTATACACCAGTACATTTGATAAAAAAAATTAAAAAATTAAAAATTATGTATGATTGGGGTGTAGAGATAATGAGTAAAATTTTTCTATGGACGTTGTTACATATCGAAATTTTCTGCCGAACACTTAAAAATTATTTTTTTAACTTTTTCTTTCACAATTTTTTTAAACTATTTAGATATTTTTTTTAAAATAAAAAATTACATATTAATTTAAAAATACTTGCTTAATCATTAATAAGTCAAAAAAAATTAAAAAAGATTTCGGTAGAAATCTTGCGTAGTGTTTTCCTTTTTTCTATATATTATATCTATATATATATATATATATAACTGTTTAGATGCTTGGTATATATAGTTACATGAGCAGTGCTTCTGTATTGTTGTAGTAGCACCGCTTCATTTGATCATTAGGTTATTTTGGTCTTTTTATTTTTTATTTTTTTCATATTTTTTAAACATATTTAAATATTTTTAAAAAATAAAAAATTATACAAATACATTAAAAATTATTTTTTTAATTATTAAATAAAAAAAATAAAATAAACAAACGGTTAAAATGAGTGGGCATAGTGAGAGGACGTATTCCCCTACTGACGAGTTGGTTTCATGTACCGGCCAAATTATATAAGTCAAGCGGCAAAATCTACGGAGATACAAGCTTATATGCATGCACTAATGAGAGAATATGTTTCAATCCATTTTACTTAAAATCGATAGTGTTTATTTAGCTTAAAACATAATGACGTAATAAATAATATCAATTTTTTTACTGCAAAATTATGCACCTATGTACTGGCCTGACTGATAAGACAACTTCGTTGAGCAGTCCTTTTCCTTTTTAAGGAGATTTTTATTCAGCCAAGCCCTTCAAGGAGGAAACAATACATGTGAAGAAAATTCCAACTTATCCATTGTCACATCAGTAGCTAGTAATGCTGATTTAGCTAAAGTGTGAGCTACTCTATTAGAGTACTCCCAATAGCTTATTCATCTTATTTTTTAAAATACATAATCAAAACTCACTTTTTCTATTTTACATACTAACTTTTACAATATGCCATATATCAATTTATCTATTTTTTCTTCATATCATTTAAATATTATATGTTTAGAGAGAGAGGGTTTGAAAAGAAAAGAAAATAAATATAGAAGAATGTGAAAACAAGGACAAAGAGAGAAAATAAATTAATTAAAAAAGTTTACATGCATGAATAGTATTCTATAAATGTAGAGAGATCACTGTATCAAAATGTAAAATATTTGTAAAATACAAAATCTGATGGAGTCCTCTTTTAACAACATTTCTTTATATTTTGAAAAAAACTCTATTTTACAAAAGCTATTGGGAGTGCTCTTAATCTCTCTTTTCCCTTTTCATATTAAGGCTTCGTTTGTCACCAAAAATCCTCCCAACTCATCTCAACTCATCATTACAATTTTTTCAAATTCCAATATAAAATATAATAAACAATTCAACTTTTTCAAATTTTAAAATAATAATAATAATAATAATAATAAATAATATTCTAACAATATTTTATTATCTCAATTCAACTTAACTTATTTCAACATCCAAACGTACGATTAGGCCAACTTTTAAAGCTCAATAACTTTGACTTGATGTCACTTAACACCATCTCATAGCTAGATAGATTACTATTGTCCTTTGAGATGTCATTAATAACATGAGGAGGATCTCCTACAGAATTATTGCTTGCAAATCCATCTCCAAATTAGGATATGTTTGGTTACTAAATTCTTCTTAATTTATCTTAATTCATTATATAAAATATAATAAATAATTTAATTTTTTAAAATTTTAAAATAATAATAATATTAAAAAATAATATTCTAATAATATTTTATCATCTCAACTCAATTCAACCCAACTCAGTTTAACATCCAAACGCAGCCTAAAAATAATTACTTGTAGGGCTCCAGTTGCTTTTGCTAATAAAGGATCAAACACAAAGGATCTGTTCATTCATAAGCTAGCTAATACTAAACCTTTACAGTCTTTTCTTACAACTCCAATACCAATAATGCCTTTAATCTTGTTTGTTGCAATATCTCAATTTACTTTGAAAGGGTTCAAAGGGGAGGTTCCCATTTTGGAACCAGGCTGCTAGATGATGCAGTAGTAGTGGCCATCTTTGAGTGAGCTTCATGTAGCTCCTCTAAGACTTCTTTAAATTGCTGAGCAATCACTTTCGGATGCTAAAATTTACTTTGGGACGCCAAATTCTCCTTACCAGTTTTGCGATCTCCTCCACAATTGTTCTCAAATTGTGAGCAAAGAACCTCAAGCAGTTCTAGAAAAGTCTTCTTCCAATAGGCACTCTTCTGAATTTGTTCAGAACATAAGCTCCAGACATCCTGTGCTGTTGGACAGGACCATAGAGCATGAACTACAGACTCTTCGACAAAGTAAATAGGGCACTTTGGATTGTCAACAACCTTTTTTTAAAAAAGGGAAGACCCTCTAAGCAAGCTCTTCACAAAAATATCCTATCTGCAGGATGGATATTCATATTCTACAGAACTGACCACACTCTACTTCTATCATTGGAGATTGAAGATTGACCTTTTGATAATTCTTTCAAATCTTTTTGAAAGTTGTATGAACTTCTCACTGTGAACTAGTCGTTGGAAGTCTCATTCCAAATCAGTTTATCTGATTTATTGGTACAACTTATTGGAATCTTCATGATGTTCTCAGCTTCCTCCCTTGAGAAGATCCCTATAATTAGAGATACTCTCCAGTGATTAGTATTTGGATCAATCAGCTCATGGACTTTTTCATTTTCTTTTAGATCTTTGACTGCACACTAAACTCTAAAAGTAGTGAATTTTGGAATCAACTTGTCCTTCCAAATATGAATCTCCCTTCCATTTCCAACTCTCCAATAAGTGCCCTTCTCTAGCAGAGGTCGAGCAGCAATGATACTTCTCCAAGTATAGGAAGGTTTTCCACCCAGTTTGGCTCAAAAGAAATGATCCATTGGGAAATTCTTCAGCTTTAACACTTGGGAGGCTAGTGAATGAGGATCTTGGAGTAACCTCCACCCTTATTTAGCTAGCCTGGCCAAATCGAGACTTTCCAACTCTCTGAAATCCATCCCTCCTACTGTCTTAGATTTTCCCATTGTGTTCCATGAGATCCAGTGGATTCTCCAATCCTTTTCTTGTTGCCCCAACTAGAAATTCTACATCACCTTATTAATATCTCTAAGCAGGTTATGAGGAAGTTTAAAAACTACTATACTACAGGTAGGCAAGGCCTGTTCAAAAACTTTAAGAAGAATTTCTTTGGCTGCATGAGAAAGGAACTTGACTTTGAAGTTGTTGATTCTGTGTCTAAATTTTTCCAATATACTTCCAAAAGACTTAGATCGAGCTCTTCCCACCAGAGATGGTAATCCCAAGAATTTTTCTTTGGACATGCTTGATCTAATCCCTGCAATGCTCAATACAATGTCTTGAGTTTCTCTCGGGGTATTCTTGCTGAATTGTATAGAGATCTTGTCCTTATTAAGTCTTTGTCCAAATGTTTGTTCATAGGTGTTCAACAAGAAGATCAATATGCTCCATTCTAGAGAATTAGCTCTACAAAAAAGTAAACTATCATCTGTAAAGAAGAGATGATTAATATGAAGTTTTCCTCTCTTCAAAGGGACTCCATTGATAGCACCTATCTTCATTGCATGATTCAGTAGGGAACTCAAAGCTTTAGCACAAATGATGAACTTGTAAGATGATAAAGGATCACCTTGCCTAATCGCTCGAGATGGTTTGAAAATTGGCTAAAGAATATATACCATTAATCAAGATAAGAGTAAGAAACTGATTCAACCTCCTTCATCACTAAGTCAATCCACTGTTGTGCAAAACCCATCTTCCTTATGGCTACTCTTAAGAATGCCCATTCTACACGATCATAGGTCTTGCTTATGTCAAGCTTCAAGGCCATATAACCTGATTTGCCTGATGCTATTCATGGTATGCATGGCTTCATAAGCTACAATGATATTATCTGAGATTAGTCTCCCTCAAACAAAAGCTGACTAAATTGGTGAAATGATATATGGCAAAATCCTTTTTAGCTTATTAGCAATTTTTTTTTTGAAATGATCTTATATAGGACATTACAGAGGCTAATAGACCTGAAATCAAACACTTTAGTAGGAGATTTTATCTTGGGAATAAGTGCAATGAATGTGTCATTGATAGCAAAAACCATACCACTAGAGTTGAGGACATATAATACAGTTTCAGTGACTTCTCTTCCAACAAAATCCCAGTGAGCTTGGTAAAAAGTAGGAAGGAAACCATCTGGGCAAGGTGAACTCAGAGAATTCATTTGGAACACATCCTCCTTCACTTCTACAACAGTGAACTTCCTTGTCAATAATTGATTCATATCATCAGTCTCTACAGCTTGCATATGCCTTAAACACCTCTCAATACCTTCTGGATGACCTGTTGAAAAAAGATCCTGAAAAAACTTTTGGAATTTAGCACTAATGTCTTCTGGATTGGTAACCATTGAACTTGAATCATTAAGGATTTTGTGAATGGTATTCGTCTTCCTCTTTTGATTTGCACATTGTTGGAATAACTTAGTGTTCCTGTCTCCCTCTTTGAGCCATCTTTGCTTAGCTCTCTACTTCCATTTAACATCCTCCTTTTCAAGAAGCAAGTCAACCTCATTTTTTAACACTTTTATTCTTTCATTCATCTCACATTTGTTTGACTCTTGAAGCCTCGAGAGCCGAGAAAGTTTGGAGTTGATAATCCTCTTGGAGTTCCCAAAAGTCACATTTGTAACGCCTTAATGGAAGGCCCAAACCACATGGCATATACTCCAAAAGGACTAGTCAATGATACAATTAGAGTCCTATTGAAACCTTATAAAGAGCAAGAACTTCTCATTCCCAAACAATGTAGGATCCCATACACCACCTACCCTTATACATATCATATGGGGTATCACAATCTAAACCCTTAAATTCCCGACGTCCTCGTCGGGCCTGTCCATTGTAGGTGGCATGGCTTAAGTTTCACATTTCTGGTTGAGATAGGCTCTGATACCATTTGTAACGTTGTTGTCGAACGTAGATCTCCCTCAACCATAGCATACACTGCGTGATCGACCTCTGCCTCTTGCAGTTATAGGCATGTTCTGCATGCAATGTACATATTTGTGTCCATTATGCCAATGACTGTGTCTATAATTAGCTCCCAAATTGGGTACTAAAGCCATTAATGGGTGTTGCAGAAAAATAGCGCTTATAGAGAAATATCTAACCCAAGACCAAACCCAAGAAATATGCAACCGGATAACATATCTAAATTTCATCAATTGTTTCCGCTCAAGTCTTATATTTGAAAAGGGTTAATTGTGTCTTGGAGTTGAAAAATGTTTGTCAAAAAACAGATTATGGCACAAATTGCTACTGTAGCACATGATACTATCAACGAGAAGGGATGTGGAGCCTTGACAATAACCATATTAAATATCAAAATAATACAACAAATAGGAAAATACAGAGACAAATGTGAGAAGTGGAGTCGATTTTTCTTGGTTGACCAGATATTCATAAAGGAGAATGTTGTGAAGGTGGTTCATACAACGATCTGTAATGTTATAGAAAGTGTTGTTGTGCTTGCTGTGGAGGAAGATTGCTATAAGAGGTGGATACTACAAAGAAGAAAAAGGAGGGCGAAGGAGGAATAGCTCCTCCTCATTGGAATATGTGTATGCCATTAATGGGTACTATGCCCCTGTTTCGAATACCTTCAAGACCACACCCATCAGTATATATACATATATATGCAATAACCACAACTTGCTATGAATAGAAAACTTTAAATAAATGCATTAAAGTCTCATGGGTTTGTCTGAAGGTCTTCGAAACAGGGGCCATTAACATATATACTCAATAAACCAACCTAATAGAAGGTGAAAATAATATACTCGTTTAATTCATGGCCATTTGTAGTGGTAAGAAGATGGGTTATTAGAACAAACCAGTCACCACTCCCAGAATCAAATGCCAAAGGCTACTTGTGGACAGAAAACAAGGACGCAACCTCAGAAAACCAAACCAGCTTGAATGCACAGCACTTCAGTGGTGTCCCAGACTCATCAGTTGCCTTCGGCTTAGGAGTGACAGCCCCTCAAGGTAAGTCCTGCACTGCAATCGGCAAGATGGACAACCAATAAATTTTTCATTAGAAGAAACTCTAATGGAAGTAATCTCCGGGACTTGGGTACTTGCAAGTTGCATGTATGACTAGCTGAAGGCAAAAAGCTGGTGATGTAATTGGCACGGGATCAAGAAAGATTTTTCTCATTTGCTATTACGTATTTGTCCCTCAGCTTTCCTCCAAGCCCGCGCGTTGTATGAACATCTCAGTTGATCTACCGCCAATTCCACCAAATAACAATAAATGTTTATCTTTTCTATTTGTTTTTTTGATAAACGAACAACATTCCTTCATTAAAAGCAGACATTATAAAATTGACCTGAAATAAATGGTACAAACCAATTACAACGTTTATAACTTTTCAATACAGACATAATCTAATCCACGATAAATCTCTAAAAATTAAGTTTAAGAGACAATATAACTCTATTTACGAGAGATGATAAATCAATGGTGTAGGATGCACCAAACCCCATCCAAACTCCGACTAAGCGGAGGGGCAGACACAACTCTTCGGACACAGCTCTTCGGTCCGAAGAGAAAATGTTTTTGATTTTTTATTTTTCTAAAAATTAAAGGCAGTTCAGAAAGAAAATACATAAAAAATACTAGAAGCCCATCTAAAACACAAAGTCCAACCTAAACAAAAAAGGGTACAGCCTCTTTGCAAGTGGGAAGGCCCATCTCATTCTAAAACGCCGCCCCCCACCCATCTTCTGTTTTCTTTTTTCCTTTTTTTTTGCCTGCATCTTCCTCCTTCGCCCGTGCTTCTTCCACTATCTCTTCTGCGTCCGCCTCCACATGGGCCACCATCGGCCACGAGCACGAGCACCGGCACACGGCCACCTTCTTCCTCGCCCAGCACCGCCAAAGAAACAAGAAGAGAAGGCACGAAAATGTGCAGAAAGTTTTCTGTCATATTTATATTACACGTCCGCTTTAACAAACTAACAGAAAAATATTCCTAGCGTAGAATACAGCTCATCAAAAGGGGAAAGTATTTACAACGAATAAAACAACAAATAAATGTGTAGAGGAAATAAAAATAAAATGAATTAGTGATTATCCTTTTCCATTTCTTTGTGTTGTGACTGAGCAATCCGTATTTGATGTTGCTTCATTCTGGCCTTGAGTAATCTACTTGTGGGCTTCGACATCTTGGACTTGGGCTGGATGCATATTATGTAATATATGAACGAATTTGCAATTACATCATCTAAGTACCCACTAGTACAAATTGCACATATTAATTTTATTTCTCATATTTTTTAAATATTTTTTAAAAATAAAAAATACACTAATAGATGACTAAACATCACTTCTTTAATTATTAAATAAAAAAAGTTAAATAAACGAGCGATCAAAATGATAAAAACAAACTGATCATGTGGGTTCCCATCATCATGAGCATACTAGCATTTTCTATTTTGTTATTATACTCTTATTTAATTGTCTTAAAAAATATTGTAATATAAATATCATGATCAACTTCCGATAAGCATAATCCAAATATTTAATGCCAATTAGATCTCCATGATTCCAAATTAGCATCTTTACAACTATTTTCTTAATTAGCTGTCAGATCATATGCTTTGGACTTTTTGGCATCTATGTCCTATACATGTACAAGCTATATAGGCATTCTATTTGACGAGTTCGGTCCCATGGAATCTAAGGTTGTGTTTGGATGTTGAAGTGAGTTGAGTTGAGTTGAGATGATAAAATATTATTAAAATATTATTTTTTAATATTATTATTTTTTTGGGATTTGAAAAAATTGAATTGTTTATTATATTTTGTGTTGAAATTTGAAAAAGTTGTAATGATGAGTTGAAATGAGTTGAGAGGAGTTAAGGAACCAAACGAAACCTAAAAGGAAAGTGTACATACGTATGGCCTGGCCACATCAACTAATCAGAGCGACTCTTCTTCTCGAGTGCTCTATCTCCATTCTCATCATCATGGCTCAGCCAATTCCAGCTCCAGCTCCAACCGCCGCACAGCTTGAAAACCCTTTCCCATCATCGACACTCAGTACTGTACACCTACCCCATTAATCTTTGGGTTGTAAAAAAAGTCATGAGTACCATGCAGATTCGGTGGAGAAATGCTGGACCCAAAAAATGTCCCAGATGAGAATTTTTTTTTTTTTTAACCGAATGATTAAAAAAATATTTTTAATGATATTATGAATTTTTTTATTTTTTTTAAAAATGTTTATAATGATTAAAAGAATATATGAAAAAAAATGAAAAAAAGATAAAAAAAAAAAAAACACACTGTTTGGGACACTTTTTGGGTCCCGAATTCGGGACCCATAGCAGTTCTCATATTCGGTGGTAACTTTGTCATCACAGACATCAACGTATGACACCGTCATTTTCAAAGTTAAAGAAAAATTAATGACCCTTCATGACCACCGTATTCTGCTTAATGCTGCCGGAAATCCTATTGTCACTCTTCGAGAGAAGAGAAGGTTAATTAATTTGCTTGATAATATATATTTCATCATAAACATATGTTTTTATATTTCATCATAAATATATATTTTTATTTTTTTAAAATATTTAAACATGTTTAAAATATGTTTGGAAAAAAAAGAAAAAAAAAAAGTGCAATATGAGGAGGTATAGTGTGATGGGGGAAAATCCATTACATTGGGCCCAAGATAGCAGAGAGGGTACGTTGCTGGGAGTTGGCCGACAATGAGGCCCAACCTAATCACCTGAGTCTAGACAAGGAAAGTAAAAGCCCAGACCAGAATATGGATAGGGAGTTCGGGTCAGGGCATGAGATCTGGAAGAAGACTAGGAAAATAGGAAAGAAGAGTGTGACATGTGTCACTAGATGGAAAGGACGCGAGACAGGAAATACGCCGCATTTAATACGGCCCAAAACGGAGGCCACGTCGCATTTAATGCGGCCCAGGACAGAGGTCACATCGCATTTAATGCGACCCAAAACAGAGGCCACGTCACATTAAATGCACTCCAAGGCACAGGGTGCGCTGTATTGAATGCATCCCAAGACCAGTGCAGTGCACAGATAAGGCCTGGGGCCATCGCTGCTCAGCAAGGTGACGACGTAAAAGCTACTCAGTAATAAAGTATGCAGAGCGAATCGCCCCACACTACGCGACACCCCGCCATAGAAAAATCCTAAATAGTAACTATAAATAAGGGTCAACCCAGAGGCAAATGAGGTAATAAAATAAATGCTATCATCCTTCATACACTCCATCGTTCTTGCTTTCATTTTTTGATCTCTTTCCTCAAGATACTGACTTAAGCATCGGAGGATTAACGGACCCCGAAGTCCCCTCTCCATTTTGGTTGTGCAGGATCGCACTTGGATACCAGGGGTGAGAATTTTCCCAGACCTGCGAAACACGACATCTACATATAGTACTAGCACTACACATTTTCTTATATTCGTATAATTATATATTCTCTGAAAATTGCGTTGATCATGATGATTGTTTGCATGCGTAGAAAAAGGCTGTGCATGGCAGATGGAATGTGTATAGGGGTGAAAGCAAAGAACCCAATGATCTAATTTTTACTGTTAAGCGAACTTCAATGATTCAAGTGACGGCCAAGTTACACGTGTTCTTGGGAAATAACACAGAGGAAGATGTATGTGACTTCATAGTTGAAGGAGTTGGGCTGAAAAACTTGTGTCGTTTATACCATAAATCATATCAATATAGTTGTCCACGTAAGCTGGTTTTCTCTTATAGCTTGTTTTCAATGAATAGGACATGTGATGATGTTTATATTAGAGAGAAGAAGTCCTATTACATGCATGGTTCTTAATTTCATAAAATTAATTAGATCTTGAAAGTTTAAGAAACTAATTGAATTGATTATCGCGGAAATTAAAATGCATGCAGATGCATAAGGAGATCACTGTTCAAAGTGTTCTGATCGAAAAAGACAATTACTCGATCGGTAACTGTTCATCCTAATGTTGATAATGAATTCATAGTCGCACTTATTGTGATGCTAGACGACATGAACCACAAATTTAAAAAATAATGTGGTGCACCATTAAAAAATAATTTATTAATATAGATATCATATTTACTCATTCTTTTTTATTTTTTAAAGAAAAGTGCAAAACGCTTATATACTCTATAACTACAAATATCATCTCTCTTTAGTAATATAATAGCCGAAGGACCACTTATGCATCTCTTGCATGGTCAAATTCCTACACACGCATGTAGTGGGCCTTTCAAGATTAGGAAATCTTGAATTCCAAATTTTCGGCACTCATGAGTACTAGTCTTCGCTTCTGTTCATATATACTTTGATTTCCAAATTTTATTTATTAGAGAATGTATTCCTGTATATGTAATTAAAAGCGAAGCAATACCACTAAAGTTTGAGTACTATAACCTCTTTTATATATATACATATACATATACATATATATATACCTGAAAGAAGATCAACTATTTAAATACATTTTTACTGTTAAGTGAACTTCAATGATTCAAGTGACAGCCAAGTTACATGTGTTCTTGGCAAATAACACAAAGGATCGAAGATGTATGCGACTTCATGGTTGAAGGGAGTTGGACTGAAAAAACTGTTGAGTATATGGAGTCTGGTTGCACCGCTCGAGCGGAGCGTCTAGCTGCTCGAGTGAATACAAGTCAGAGAGCTTCGCTCAAAGATAGCTCGATAGACCGCTCAAGCAAAGGCAAGTCAGAGAGTTTCGCTTAAAGAGCCGCTCGACACTTGGCTTGAGTGATTGCAGGAAATAGGTTTGCTCGATGCGGGCTCGACATGCCGCTCCAGTGAACATCACTATTTCTGATTTTTTGGGGTTTATGCCGCATGATGTATTTATATGACTTGTTCTTGACCTATGAATGTTTTAGAGTGAACAATAGTCGTCCCATACATTGTATTGTATTGTTCTTGACCTATGACTGTTTTGAATTTACTTTATTGTCATCTTTTTTTTCACAACAATTGGTATCAGAGCCAGATTCGGGTCTGAGGAAAAATGATGGCTGGAGAAGAAGTGAAGGTATCGGGGATCCAGAGGTTTAATGGCACAGATTATGGGTATTGGAAGATGCAGATAGAGGATTACCTCTGTGGGAAGAAACTTCATCTTCCATTGTTGGGGAAGAAGCCGGAAAGCACGTCAGTTGCTGATTGGACCATGTTGGATCGACAGGTTCTGGGGATTATGTATGAAAAAGTTATTTAATTTGAAGTTGGCAGATGGTATGTCTGTTGCACAACATCTGAATGATTTCAATACTATCACAAATCAATTGTTGTTTGTTGAAATTGAATTTGATGATGAGATACGTGCACTGATACTATTGGCATCACTGCCAAATAGTTAGGAAGTCATGAGAATGGTTGTTAGTAATTATGCCAGTAAATCAAAGTTGAAATATGATGATATCCATGATTTGATTTTGGCTGAGGAGGTGCGAAGGAGAGATTCGGGCAAGACCTCAGGTTCAAGTTCAGCACTGAATGTTGACTCTCGGGGGAGAGCACAAGACAGGAACTCAAACAGAGGCAGATCAAAATCAAATAATAGAGGCAAGAGCGAGTCAAGGCCTGGTCAGTAGGCAACTTGCTGGAATTGTGGCAAAGCTGCCACATAAAGAAGAATTGCATAAATCCCAAGAAGACCGAGAATGATAGTGCTAATGTGCTAACTGAAAAATTGCAAGATGCAATATTGCTTGCACTTCATAGTCCAGTTGATGACTGGGTACTTGATTCAGGAGCATCCTTCCATACATCTTCCCCTCAGAAGATAATGCAGAACTATGTTGCAGGTGATTTTGGAAAGGTGTATTTGGTTGATGGAGAGGCTTTGAATGTAGAAGGGATGGGAGACATTGATATTGCACTCCCTAACAAGAACAAATGGACCTTGCAGAAGATCAGACACATTCCTGAGTTGAAGAAGAACCTCATTTCTGTTGGGCAGTTTGATGATTGTGGCCATTCGGTGGTGTTCTCAGATAGCACCTGGAAGGTCACCAAATGGGCATTGGTACTGGCTCGGGGAAAGAAAACTAGTACACTTTTATATGATTACTGGTTTGAATAACACTATTGTCACTACCATTACAGAGAGCACAATAGATTTGTGGCATTACAGGCTTGGCTATATGAGTCAGAAGGGCATGAAAGAACTTATGTCTAGAGGCAAGCTACCAAAACTGAAGTCAGTTGATCTCAGTATGTGTGAGAGTTGCATTATGGGGAAACAGAAAAATGTCAGTTTCTTGAAGAGTGGCAAAACACTGAAGTAAGGGAGACTAGATCATGTGCACACTAATGTGTGGGGACCTTCCCCAGTGGCATCCCTTAAAGGTTCTTGTTACTATGTTACATTCATTGATAACCACAGCAGGAAGGTATAGGTCTATTTTTTGAAACATAAGTTTGATGTATTTAATGTGTTCAAAATTTAGAAAGCCGTGGTTGAGACAGAGACAGACTTGAAGTTGAAATGTTTGAGATCTGATAATGGTGGTGAGTATATTGATGGTGGGTTCAAGAAATATTGTGCAACTCAGGATATCAGAATGGAGAAGACTATTCTTGGGACACCATAGCAAAATGGAGTTGCTAAACGCATGAACAGAACCATGAATGAGCTTGCTAGAAGCATGAGGCTGCACGCTGGACTACCACCTACTTTCTAGGCAAATGCAGTTAGCACTGTAGTATACTTGATAAACATAGGGCCATCAATTCCGTTAGATTGTGGATTGCCTGAGGAGGCTTGGAGCAGGAAAGTGGTCAAATTTTCTCATCTTAAAATTTTTTGTTGTCTTTCATATGTTCTTATTGATTCTGATGCTCGTAGTAAGCTTGAGGCTAAGTCAAGGAAATGTTATTTCATTGGCTATGGAAACGAGGCATTTGGCTATCGTTTCTGGGACGATCAGGGTCAGAAAATTATAAGAAGCAGGAATGCGATCTTCAATGAGAAGATTGTGTACAAGGACAAGTCTAGTACAGTTGTTGAAGCAGCTCCTCAGGAGTCTGAGTTTGTGAGTTTGGATGACCTACCAGAGGTCACAGTGCAGTGTAGAGAAATGAGTGGCTAGGAGAATGGGTCCAGTACACCCATTCCTATTATTCCGCATTCAGATCCAGAGCCGTCCACTCCTACAGCTGTAGTTCGCAGCTCAGTTAGGACTATTCGTCCTCCACATCGTTTCTCACCTGCTTTGAATTATATTCTATTGACAGATGGTGGAGAACCGCAGAGTTACCAAGAAACTTTGCAAGATGAAAATTCTAGCAAGTAGGAGTTGGCCATGAAGGATGAGATTGACTCCTTGCTAGGGAATAAGACATGGGAGTTGACAGAACTTCTATCAGGGAAGAAGGCATTATATAACAAGTGGGTGTACCAAGTGATAACTGAGCATGATGGCATCAAGAGGTACAAGGTCAGACTTGCTATAAAAGGCTTTCAGCAGAATCATGGTATTGATTACTTGAAGATCTTTTCACCTGTGGTAAAGATGACAACCATCAGGCCAGTTTTGGCTATGGTTGCTACTGAAAATCTATTTCTTGAGCAGTTAGATGTGAAGACAACTTTTCTTCATGGAGATATTGAAGAAGACATCTACATGTACCAACCTGAGGGGTTTGTAGTACAGGAAAATGAATGTTCAGTTTCCAGTCTAAAGAAGAGCTTGTATGGCCTAAAGCAAGCTCTTAGACGGTGGTACAAGAAATTTGACAGTTTCATGTGCAGTGCAGGATATATTAGACATCAGGCAGATCACTGCTGCTATGTTAGGCAGTTTGACAATTCTTACATTATCTTGTTGCTATATGTGGATGACATGCTTATTGTAGGGGTTAGTATTGATGAGATCAATAATCTGAAAAAACAAATATCAAATCACTTTGCAATGAAGGATTTGGGAGCTGCAAATCAAATCATTCGCATGAGAATTGTCAGAGACAGAGTCAGAGGCACGTTGAGGCTCTCACAGGCTGAGTATGTGAAAAAGGTACTCAGGACAAGGCCATGTCAGTTGGCACACCCTTGGGTAGTCACTTCAGACTCATCAAGGATCAGGCACCAAAGACAGAAGAGGAACAAGAGTATATGACTAAGGTTCTTTATGCCTCAGCTATTGGTTCACTTATGTATGCTATGGTTTGTGCTAGACTAGATATTGTTCATGCAGTGGGAGTTGTGAGTAGATACATGAGAAATATTAGAAAACAACATTGGGAAGCAGTGAAATGGATTTTGAGGTACCTAAAAGGTTCCTAAAAAATATGCTTGTGTTTCTTAGGAGAGGGCTTAGAGGTGTAGGGCTATATTAATGCTGATTTAGCTGGAGATACCGATAGTAGAAAAAGTACCACAGTGTTTGTTTACACTCTGGGTGATACTGCAATTTCATGAGGTTCTAATTTACAGAAGACAGTTTCTTTGTCTACTACAGAAGTTGAGTATATTGTAGTTTTAGAAGCTGCAAAAGAGATGGTTTGGATACAGGGCTTCTTGGAGGAATTGGGTAAAAATAAAGGACACTCTCTATAGTGACAGTCAGAGTACCATATTTTTTCCAAGAACCCAGCGTTTCATTCCAAAACTAAGTACATTCAGATCAGGTATCACTTTATACGATCATTCTTAGATGATGGACAATTGCTACTTGAGAAAATTTGTGGAAGTAAGAACCCTGCTGATATGTTGACAAAGGGTATTACACTAGTGAAACTGAAGTTGTGCCCAACTTCTGTTGGTCTTCTAGCATGAAGACAGACAGGAGCAGTGAGTTGCAGAGGTGGAGGATATCATGTTTGAGACAGAGGGCGATACTGTGGGTGTACCAGTCTCCAAGTGGGAGAATTGTTCAGTATATGGAGTCTAGTTGTACTGCTCGAGCTGAGCGTCTAGCCCTCGAGCGAATACAAGTCAGAGAGCTTCCCTCAAACACAGCTTGATTGACCGCTCGAGTAAAAGAAAGTCAGAGAGTTTCGCTCGACACCGCTCGACATACAGCTCGAGCGGAGGGAAGTCAAAGAGTTTCACTTGAAGAGCTGCTCGACACCTGGCTCAAGCGATTGCGGGAAACAGGTTCACTCGATGTGGACTCGACACGCCGCTCAAGCGAACATCATTATTTCTGATGTTTTTAGGGTTTCCGCCGCATGATGTATTTATATGACTTGTTCTTGACCTGTGACTATTTTAAAGTGAACAGTAGCCGTCCCATACATTGTATTGTGATTCCTCAAGAAATAAAAATCTTATGCAGTTACCGTGGACATAGGCAATTTGTCAAACCTCGTAAATATTGTGTCGTGTGTAATTGCTTATTTTTTTGGCGTTTAAATTTACTTTATTGTCATCTTTTTTTCACAACAAAAACTTATGTCGTTTATATCAGAGTTCATACCAATATAAATGCCCAGGTAAGCTGGTTTTCACTTGCAGCTTGTTTTCAATGAATAGGACATGTGATGATGTTTATATTAGATCAGAGAAGAAGTCTTATTACGTACCATCAACAAAAGAAAACAGATCCTAACCACTTAGGTAGGCAAAAACTTGAACATTCCATAAGAGATAGTTATCAGTGGAAACTTTTGTGGAGACAATGTGAGAAAAGGAAGGAGTAGCAGAAGAGTGAGGGGAATGGAAGGTAGGCGGATTGTTCGCCATTGAAGCAGAATCAAAAGGACTAGTGGTATGTTGGCTTTGATGCCATGTTAGACGAAGCATGAATTAATAGAATTCACCTCAATGATTTACTGTATTGATGTACTGGTATATATACATAAAAGAAAAAGGAATAAAGTTTGTTACATGTAACCGTAGAGAATAACCGAATTTTCCTACTTTGCGGTTCCTTTCTAGTCTACACATTATGTGTTTTCTCCTCATGTATAGCAGAGTCCGAAACAGAGGTGATATATACCTTAATGGTTCTTAATTTCATAAATTAATTAGATCTTGAAAGTTTAAGAACCTATATAATTAGAAATTAATTGAATTGATTATCGTGGAAATTAAAACGCATGCAGATGCATAAGAAGATCACCGTTCGAAGTGTTCTGATCGGAAAAGACAACTACTTGTTAACTGTTCATCCTAACGTTGATTATGCATTCATAGTCGCGCTTATCGTGATTCTAGACGACATGAACCACATTACCGACATGGATGGACTGTTCTTCAATTCAGGCATGAGCATGGCTGGACTACCGACGTCAGTTAATGTACCAGGAAAATAAATATTAATGCAAGTGTGTTTAAATATACATTAGTTGAGTAATAATGATGGATAGACAGAGTGTTTACATAAATAATGAGCTAGTTTGTAGTTTGTTCTAGTTAGTTGAATGTGCATCCAATTTGGACTAAGTCGATATTAAAGTTAATAAGCTGATGATCATGAGTTTGTTGTCGTTTGCTTGACTATATACTTAGTTTGATTATGCAGTTGAAATAAAATAAGTGAGATATTTTATTGAAAGTTGAATAAAATATTATTTTTATTTTAGAATTTAAAATTTTTAAATTGTTTATTATATTTTATGTAAAAATTTAAAAAAAAATTAATAATTATATGAGATAAAACGAAATAATTTGATTTTACATAATCAAACCAGCTTACAGCTTCAAAGGGACTGGCATAGGGTAAACTATATTATAGTTAATGTAGACAATTAGTTACTTTCATGTCCAAGAAATATAAGTCACGCGGCAAATTAAATGTATGGATCGAGATGCAATATTAAGCATTTATGAGAGCTGACTACGTTTCAATCCATTTTAATTACCTAAAATTGACAGTAGTGTCTATTTAGCTTAAAACATAATAATTAGGTACGATGCCTAACATAGAATCTAAGTATAATATGAGAATTGTCAATTGTATATATTGAGAGTTACAAGAAATCATGAGCAATTGTAAAATTATTAAATACAGTGGATTTCACCTCCCAAACGACTTGCAGACGTAGACTTTTATACTGAACCATGTAAATATATGTGTTTCTCTCTTTATTTACACTTTATATGATTTATTTGTTTCGTATGTAATTCGTTGTGCCCTTTAGCATCATTTTCATCCCTATAGGAATATTTGACTAGATTAGCAAATGGATTTAATTTATATATAAAAAATTTTTATCAAAATTTTTATATTTCTTAATTGAAAAGGTATATTCATGTAAAATAAATAAATAAATGGGAAAATAAATAAATAAAATTTCTTTATCGATTCGGTTAATAAGGATTGTGAAATGGAATTACGTGGTAGGCCCAGCTAGTACGTAGGACTTTTATGTAAAATTCCGCCAAGGCCGAACATCTTTGCACAACCTTTTTATATTAATCACATCTGGAATTAATGGACATTAGCGACATTTTACTTTACTAAACACCATTGCAGCTAATTCATTATAACAACGACCTTTATAGAAAGAAATCGCCGCAAAAGTACAAGAACGGATAAAAGATATTAAAACATGATCCACTTCCCATCCGGTTGTGTAATTAGGGCGGCCAATCAGCGGTGATAAAATTACAATATTTATGAATTATGTTATTATATTCAGTTACTTTTACATATTCTTTACGCACTCAAATGATGTGGTTGGACCAAATGAGTCATTTTATATTAAAAGAATATGCAATCAATCACATCAGTAGAGTGCGTAAAAAGTACATAAAAGTGATTATACATAGAGTTTTTTTAATTTTTATTATTCCATAATAAAACAATATTTTTAAAATTAAAACACTTCAAAGTCAAAAGAAAAAAGTTAAAAACTTTTATGAATTTTAATTCCTTATTGGGTATGTAGTTGTATAAAAAGTGTAAAAGTGGTAGCTTTATTATTCATGTTAGTTCTATTTGGATAAAATATAAGAATCAACCATAACCTATTAATATAATATATATTAGGTTTGCGTCGCTATATCTTTGAGATATAATAATCTATATATATATATATATATATATATATTTCCCTTAAAAGCCTTACACCACACACCTCATATTAAATATCTTAATGTTTAAATATGTATATTTAAATAAAATGATAAAAATGTTAAATCACGTTAATAAGATGGAAGTCATGTGTAGTGTGAAACTTTCTTACAACAATTCTCATATATAAAATAAAATAATAATGATACTGTCAATTATTTTTTTACTGCAAAATTATGTACCTGTTAATTGGCAAAGAACACAAAACATACTAAGAAGAACAATGTAGGTGTCGACTCAAGGGAGTTAGTTAAGCTTATGATCAGATATTAATTCCCTATTATCATTGGCTTGATAACTAAATAAATCATGAAATAGATTCCGGGTATTATGTTTTTTTTTTTTTTTCTCTCTTTGAATTTCACCACCATGCGTGAAATTCTGGAAGGAAGTAATTGCATCTATAAGCAAGGATTTGGATCCCATACAAAACTCACCATTCAGTGATAACTTTCCTTATGAATTAATATTTTAGAAATGTTACAAGAAAAATAATATTTGCAATCATATATAGAATGCGCAAACGTCATACATTCTTTTTAAAAAATGAGTAAATATGAGATCTCTATGAAAAAATTAATTTTTTAATAGTGAATCTCACTCTTTTTCAAAAGGAGTATGCAACACTTGTACAATCTGATTATAACTGTATCAACATTACTTATGTTATAAATACAAAAGTATTACATATATAAAAATAAACTCACAAACTTATATAAGTTCATGTGATCCTTTAGATCGATTTAGAAAGTAATTTTATAATCTACATCAAGGCACGTTCGTTTGTAGATTTATTTTTGTGTAGCTAAAGTATTTTCTTTAATTTTATCATGTAGTTCTTAGAGAGAGAATATAATAATTAAAATGGAAACGTCGTGTTCCACTTTTAAATTAATAGAAAAAAAAAAACAAACATAAACGAATGACACTTGTATTATTTGAACTCACCCAAGCTTTTAAAAAATGATAGAAACAAAAAATCTTCCATGGGATCATGTGATCTGTACATCATGACATTTTGTACGTGCATGCCTCCCTCTTCAGGCTATATGGATCCCGATATGAATATGCATGTTAGAATGTTGTCCCTAAGTAGTTTTGCTGGGTACGTAGTCCTGACTGATATCGGTGATAGGAAATGCAACGAGTCTTGACTGATATTGTTAAGAATACAACAAGAGTTCCTTTGTACAGAACTCAACAAATGCCAAGATTTGATACCAGAAACCAAACGGCCAGAACCAACAAGAATAACAAATAGTAAATCAGAGCAGGATCCACAAAACCCGCAAGAAACAGTTAAAATAATATCAAAGAAAGTAACAGCAAGAAATATGAAAATATGAAAATCAACACAGAAGATTTACGTGGTTCGACCCTAATGGTCTACGTCCACGGCAGGAATGGCCTCAGAGCTTTATTGATAATCAGTCCTTCGAAGAGAAGTCTCAGAACCATACATTTACACAGCTTTCATCTCACAACAAGAAATCGCACAGATTTCCTTTCAAGTGAAACCCTAAAAGTGCCCTAAGTGTATCCCTCTCTGTTCTCCCTCTCTCGAAGCCTCTCAATCTCAGAAACACAACATATGAATCCCTTAGGGTTTTCGACGGAAGTTAGCTACAAATATATATTACAAAACAGATGCCAACACGTGTCAAGATCCTGCGGCATGAGTGAGTATCAGTCTGAAGTAGATAGCCAGTCATGTGCAGCCCACGTGAGTTACCATCTCAGTGTATTGAAACCCCAAAGCTTCCAGGTTCAGCCATTTGTCCAACATTCAGAGTCACAACAAAATTGATTAGAGATTAATACAATCAGATAAATAAATGAATTGATATAGCATTTACAAATCTCCACCTTGGCAAAACATTTATTGCCAAGTTTTGACAAAAAAACTCATCATGGGTCATTCCTGCATTGTCCCCTTCTAAGAGGGGACAGACTCTAGTCTTCCATACCAACTAAGTTCAGACAGTGTCTGAACTTAGAGCACGGAAGTGCTTTTGTCATCATATCTGAGGGGTTGTCCTCAGTTGAGACTTTCTCCACACACACAGTTTTAGACTCTATGACATCCCTAACAAAATGAAGCCTTATATCAATGTGTTTAGACCTTTCATGGAAAACTTGATTTTTTTGCTAAGTGTAAGGCACTTTGATTATCACAGTGTACTGTGATATTTCCACTGTAAATGTTTAATTCACTAGCAATACCTTTTAACCATATAGCCTCTTTTACAGCTTCAGTCAAGGCTATATATTCGGCCTCTGTGGTAGACAAGGCTACTACAGATTGTAAATGTGATTTCCAGCTGATAGCTCCTCCAAATGCAGTAAACACATATCCAGTTAAGGACTTCCTTGTGTCTACATTTCCTGCAAAATCAGAGTCTACAAAACCAGTTAGTTCATATCCCTTTTCAACATTATTCCCAAAACTGAGGCCTGAACTCGTGGAACCTGCCATGTACCTAAGTACCCATTTAATAGCCTGCCAGTGAATTTTCCCAGGATTTCCCATAAACCTACTGACCACACTCACAGCATATGTTAAGTCTGGTCTAGAACAAACCATTGCATACATTATACTTCCCACCATGCTAGCATAGGGAATTTGTTGCATAAATCTAATGTCAGATTCTGTTTTAGGAGCCTGATCTAATGACAATTTAAAATGCTGAGCTAAAGGGGTGTTCACAGATTTTACATGTTCCATACCAAACCTATTAAGAATTTTAGAGATATAGCTTTTCTGGGACAGGTGCAACACTTTTGCATCCCTGTCCCTTTCAATTTCCATTCCTAAAATTCTCTTAGCAGGACCTAGCTCCTTCATTTCAAACTCTGACTTTAGCATGCATTTAACTTGTTGAATTAAAACAATGTCTTTACAGGCAACCAGCATGTCATCAACATACAAAAGAAGATAAACATAAATCCCTTTTACTTCCTTGTAATAGACACAACTGTCATAGCAACTTCTTTTGAAATTGTTACTAATCATGTGTGTATCAAACCTTTTGTACCACTGCCTAGGTGATTGTTTAAGGCCATATAAAGATTTTTTAAGAAAACACACTTGATTATTACCAATATCATGAGTAAAACCCTCAGGAGGTTGCATGTAAATCTTTTCCTCGAGTTCTCCATGCAAAAAAGCAGTTTTGACATCTAATTGTTCAAGATGCAGATCTTCAAAAGCTGTGTAAGCAAGCAGTAGTCTAATAGAGCTGTGTTTAACCACTGGTGAGAAGATTTCATTAAAATCAATTCCTTCTCTTTGTGTAAAGCCTTTAGCTGCTAGCCTAGCTTTATACCTGATCCCTTCTATCCCAGGTATGCAATCCTTTTTCTTATAGATCCATTTTGATCCAATTAGTTTCACTCCTTGAGGTTTAGTTACAAGAACCCAAGTTTTATTCTTATTAAGAGATTCCATCTCCTCATGCATGGCTAACATCCATTTAGAGGAGTCTTTGCTTTTCATAGCCTCTTTGTAGGACCTAGGTTCTTCATTAATGACCTCATTAGCAACAGTTAGAGCAAACATGGTGAGTTCAGCTTGACCATATCTCATAGGTGGTTTAATTACTCTCTTTTGTCTATCTCTAACTAAGTTGTAAGAGCTAACTCCACCTTGATCCTCAATTCCAGAGATATCATTTTCATGGTCATTGTATGCTACAGGTTCAGGTTCAGGTTGAGTATCAACCTGCTCCACCTCAACTTGTAAATCCTTCAATGAGTTATCAGGATTAGGACTACCTTCCTGTATCCAAGCCATTTGAGACTCATTAAAGATTACATCCCTGCTTATAATGCAATTGTACCTACCAGGTCCTTCTACCCACAGTTTGTATCCCTTAACACCTTCAGGATACCCTATAAAGATGCATTTAAGTGCCCTGGGTTCCAATTTATCAGTTTCTGAATGTGCATAAGCTATACACCCAAAAACTCTAAGATGGTCATAAGAGGGAGGTTTTCCAGACCATAATTCTTGGGGTGTTTTAAACCCTATTGCAGAGGAGGGACACTTATTTATGAGGTATACTGCAGTAGTGGCAGCTTCTGCCCAAAAGGTTTTGGGCAGTCCTGAATTAGACAACATGCATCTTACTCTTTCTAAGATGGTCCTATTCATTCTTTCAGCTAACCCATTCTGTTGAGGGGTTTCCCTCACTGTTTTATGCCTAAGAATTCCCTCTTTCTTGCAGTACATGTTAAACTCATTTGACAAGAACTCTAAGCCATTGTCAGTTCTTAGAACCTTAAGTTTTCTACCCACTTGGTTCTCCACCAGGGATTTCCACTCTTTGAATTTTTCAAAGGTGTCAGATTTATTTTTTAAAATATAAATCCAGACCTTTCTAGAGTAATCATCAACAATGGAAAGAAAGTAACTCCCTCCATTATGAGAACTTACTCTTGCAGGTCCCCAAAGGTCAGAATGAACATAGTCCAGGGTTTGTTTTGTGTTATGAGTGACTGACTTAAAACTAACCCTTTTTGCCTTCCCATAGATGCAATCTTCACAGAATGGTAAATTGCTTAAGTTTTGATCACTCAGCAGCCCCTGTTTATGCAACTCTACAAGACCCCTCTGACTTACATGTCCAAGTCTCCTATGCCATAACACTGCTTGGTTCTCAACAGTGTTCTGAGTAGGGGATGCTTCCCCAACCACAGTTTTTCCAAGAAGAGTGTATAAACCATTTTTAATAATTCCTTTCATAATGACTAGAGAGCCTTTTGTAACTCTAAGTACCCCTGCCTCAGATTTAAAGGTATATCCAGATAAATCAAGAATTCCAAGAGAAATTAAATTTCTCTTTAATTCTGGAATAAATCTGACTTCCCTTAAAATTCTTTCAGTATTATCATGCATTTTCAATCTAACTGATCCTATACCCATGATTTTGCAGGACTTATTATTCCCAAGAATTACTTGCCCTCCATTTAACTCAGAAAATGTCTCAAACCATTCCCTAATTGGACACATATGAAAGGAACAACCAGAATCCATAATCCATTCTGTTTTTGAGTCTACTTCACTCACAGTGAGGACTTCAGCACTCTCATATCCCTCTAACACCACAGAGGCATCCCCTGCCTCTTTAGATTTATTCTCAAAATTGGTTTTTCTTTCAGGGCAGTCTTTCTTAAAGTGCCCTTCCTTGTGACAGTGAAAACATTTAAAATGTTTTCCCTTTGACTTGGATCTAAATCTCTTACTATCATTCTTTCCCTTCTTTTCTCTTCTTTCTGTTCTGCCCCTAACAATTAGTCCCTCCCCATGACTCTGTTTAGAATCCCCTCTGTTTTGAAGTTCCCTAGTGTGAAGTACAGATTGTACTTCATCTAAGGTAAGAGAGTCTCTACCAAACATCATAGTTTCTTTTAAGCTTTGGTATGATGAGTCCAAAGAACTCATCAAGAGGATGGCTTGATCCTCATCCTCCACCTTAATATCTATGTTTACTAAATCTAAAATGATTTTGTTAAACTCATCAAGGTGCTGACCTATAGGGGTTCCAGGAATCATTTTAAAAGTATAAAGTTTGGTTTTTTTATGAAGTCTATTTGCTAAAGATTTGGTCATGTACAGATTCTCAAGCTTTAGCCATATACCCGCAACAGTGTCCTCACTGGCCACCTCTCTCAAGACTTTATCTCCAAGAGAGAGGATTAGGGCACTGTGAGCTTTCTGGAGAATGTCCTTCTGGACAGTCTCCTTGTCATCCTCTTTGGAGAGGGACCCCCTCTTTTTTTCACCAAAGAGTGCATCTTGCAGTCCATGTTGGACTAGCAAAGCCCTCATCTTAATTCTCCAAAGCCCAAAATCATTTTCACCCGTAAAATTTTCAATATCAAACCTCATGGTCCCCATCGACCTAGGCTCTAGATACCACTTGTTAAGAATACAACAAGAGTTCCTTTGTACAGAACTCAACAAATGCCAAGATTTGATACCAGAAACCAAACGGCCAGAACCAACAAGAATAACAAATAGTAAATCAGAGCAGGATCCACAAAACCCGCAAGAAACAGTTAAAATAATATCAAAGAAAGTAACAGCAAGAAATATGAAAATATGAAAATCAACACAGAAGATTTACGTGGTTCGACCCTAATGGTCTACGTCCACGGCAGGAATGGCCTCAGAGCTTTATTGATAATCAGTCCTTCGAAGAGAAGTCTCAGAACCATACATTTACACAGCTTTCATCTCACAACAAGAAATCACACAGATTTCCTTTCAAGTGAAACCCTAAAAGTGCCCTAAGTGTATCCCTCTCTGTTCTCCCTCTCTCGAAGCCTCTCAATCTCAGAAACACAACATATGAATCCCTTAGGGTTTTCGACGGAAGTTAGCTACAAATATATATTACAAAACAGATGCCAACACGTGTCAAGATCCTGCGGCATGAGTGAGTATCAGTCTGAAGTAGATAGCCAGTCATGTGCAGCCCACGTGAGTTACCATCTCAGTGTATTGAAACCCCAAAGCTTCCAGGTTCAGCCATTTGTCCAACATTCAGAGTCACAACAAAATTGATTAGAGATTAATACAATCAGATAAATAAATGAATTGACATAGCATTTACAGATATCAATGGAGATATATATTGCTAAAGCCGTGGGGCGACGAGCATCTGTAGAATTGGGTGTCCTGCATGGAGAGCTCAACTTGGTGTGGCTGAGTCTCGCATGGTTTAGGTGTGCGAAACGATGTTCTCATAGAGACATTCTCGTGGGTTTAATTCTAAGCTTGATCTCTTGAAAATTATGGGTGAGAAGATGTAAGACTAGAATAGAATCAGTAGAGGAATCAGTTGAAGCTATTTGGAGGGATGTGAAGTTTTGGTTAGGCCAGATTTCTACCCAGTGCCGTAAGATCTCGTCAAGTGATATAAATATTCTTCTAGCCATGGATTTGCCTATAAAACAAGTCAATGGCCAAAAGCTGTCGGTAGTATCATGGGCTAAGTAGCCTATGGAGGGTAGGGTAAAATTAAATATAGATGGAAGTTGTAGAAGAAATCCAGGAACTTGTTGAGGGGTGGTGTGATTAGAGATCATGACAACAATGTTATGGCTGCTTTTTCAAAAATTTTGGATTTCAAAATCAATTATAAAGCCGACTTAAGGGCTTTATGTCGTGGTGTTGCTGTGTGCAAAGAATTTGGGTTTTATAATGTGGAAATTAAGTGTGACTCAGAATTAGTTGTTCATTTGTTATCTTCAAAAACTTGCAATGTTTGGTACTTATGGGATATATGGGAGACTTTATTAGAGAATTTGGAAGAAATAAACTTGTAAGTTTTGCATATTTTCTGTGAGGGAAATAGAGTAGTTGATTTGCTTGCTAGAGATGGAGAAGCTGAGGTTAATAGGATATATGGTCAGATGGATAGGCTTCCTCAAGTTGTGAGAGGGATGGTCAGACTAGATAGACGTGGTATTCCGTCTTTAAGATGTCATTAAGGGGAATGGTTGGGTTGATTTTCTATTCAAGAAGTACAGTTGCTGGTATTTTACGCTAGGAATTAGTTTTGGAATTTTTTTGTTAATATGTTTGGTCTTAATAATTCGGTCTGGCCTCTTGGGTTTGGGGTTTTTATTTTTTTTATTCTTGTATATTCTAAGTGTAAAGTTATTTCTACTGTTTTCCTTCATATATATAAGGATTTTTTGAAATAAATTTAAAATAGGAGATACTATTAAACATGTGTCCTGACTCTTCAAAAATATATATATATATATATAAGTGATTCTATTTGGAAGATTCGTGCAACGACCATTCCATCATAGCGCAGGTTAATTCTATCATGACAGATATTAATAGTGATGTACATAGGAAGACTTGCGTGCCTTGTGGTGCACGAACTCACGACCAGTACCGCATGGACTGAGCTGTGAGCACCACAAAATGGATCGTTTTTGGACGTGATTTGTGGTGCTTACTGCTCAGTCCATGCAGTTCTCATTAATGCTAATACGGCCATATATATATAAGTGATTCTATTTGGAAGATTCGTGCAACGACCATTCCATCATAGCGCAGGTTAATTCTATCATGACAGATATTAATAGTGATGTACATAGGAAGACTTGCGTGCCTTGTGGTGCACGAACTCACGACCTGTACCGCATGGACTGAGCTGTGAGCACCACAAAATGGATCGTTTTTGGACGTGATTTGTGGTGCTTACTGCTCAGTCCATCCAGTTCTCATTAATGCTAATACGGCCATATATATATAAGTGATTCTATTTGGAAGATTCGTGCAACGACCATTCCATCATAGCGCAGGTTAATTCTATCATGACAGATATTAATAGTGATGTACATAGGAAGACTTGCGTGCCTTGTGGTGCACGAACTCACGACCAGTACCGCATGGACTGAGCTGTGAGCACCACAAAATGGATCGTTTTTGGACGTGATTTGTGGTGCTTACTGCTCAGTCCATCCAGTTCTCATTAATGCTAATACGGCCAATTATCTTAGATAATTTCCCGGGAAAGAAGAAATTAGCTCCATCAACCGAGAATGACGTCCTGGACTTCTTAAATTTAATTCATGATCTCAAGGATTTCTCTGAAAGAATAATGACAAGTCTACAATTTTTTTATTTGTTCGTAGTTATATATCTGAATAAAGATAAATAGATTAAAGGAGAACCAAAATTTGTGGACTCAAATATATTTAGCCAGCTTAATTAGACAAATTATTATGTATTTCTATCACTACAATAGATTTGATCTATTGTGATGGTATCACTACAATAGATTTGATCTATTGTGATGGATGAAACCGTCACAAAACAAATCACTACAAAAACTTTTTGTGACATTTTAAGACCGTCACCAAAAAAATATTACAGAAAGTATTTTGTGAGGGTTTACTATACAACTGTCACTAAAAGTTTTTTTTGTGATAGTTGAAATCTTACGTGAAATATAACGTTCGAACGTGAAGAGTTTTGTGACAGTCGAATTCCATCACAGAAAGTAACATTCTCATGTACCGAATAACGTTCGAACATTCACCTAACTGATTAGCATTTGAACAATAAATATCTAACGTTCGGTATTTTTCATTCGAACGCTTATATTGCGGCGTTTGAATGTCGCATTCGCACGTTAATGTAAAATTGTTCAAACGTCAAAGACTTAATATTGGGATAGTTAATCAATTCGTTTGAACGTATCTTTTTTAGTCATACAAACATTAACAGAATAAGTTCGAACGTTTGTAGAGTGTATACGTTCAAACATAGTGCCTTATATTCGAATGTATTTATCAAACATTGGTGTAATTATATTCGAACGATTGTGGACACTAAAGCTACGTTTGGGTAATGAGATGATTTTAGTAGATCTATGAATAGTAGTGAAAGAATGGTGAAAAATTAATGATAAGATATTAAATAGTAGTAAAAGTAGTGAAAAGTATATGAAAAGTAATGACAAAATATTGAATAGTAATGCCCAAACACAACCTAATTCAACATTTCATCCCAACAGTTTTTTTTTTTAAATAAAAGTAAACTTTCATTGCCACAAATTAACCAATACATAGTTAGATGAAGGTCTCCTGTCCATGAGAGACCCCGTCCCAAGTTTATTAAAAAAACCCTCACTTATGGCGAAGAAATACCGTAGTAAACATCTCAAGGCCACCAAAGAATTCTAACAAAATACTTAGGTGCCAAAATCACAAGTAAAAACAATAATCCATCACACTCACTTTTTAATATAGGGCATGCCAAGTTTATCTAATCGAATTAATCCCCGAATACACCCTTGAATGGAAGACGCATAAAAAAGATCTTACGTCAAACCTTGAGCTCCTTGCTTTGCCAAAACATCTGCCACCATATTAGCTTCTCTATATATATGACGAAATCGAGCATTGAGCTCACGTACCATGCTTGTCACTCCTTCCCAAAAAATTCTAAAGCAACCAATACTTGCATATCCCGGAAGCTAACCAACCAACAATAACCGCAGAATCCGACTCAACCAACACATCCCGTAAATTTAATTACCGACATAACCAAAGTCCATCATACAAGGCTCTACATTCAGCAATGGTATTAGTGGCATAACCATATGCATGTGCGAACCCCCAAAGTACATCACCATTATCATCCCAAAGAATACCCCGTCTCCCAGCCTCCCCCGGGTTACCGCAAGATCCTCCATCCACATAGTTAATTATCTTGTAAAACAAGTTCGAAAATTTCTAATGGACCATCATTAATCCAAACAATTTCCTCATTGTGAGTAGTGACAAGTTTTGCAAGCTGATGAGCCACTTTATTACATTATCTATATGTATGTTGTATCCTCCAATTTGTTCTGCCTTTGAAAAAGATTTTTAGCATCTTCCACCAATTGCCCATACCATGTCCAATCTGGCTATAGCCTGTATAACAACATGTGCATCCCCTTCAAAAAGCACTCTTGAAAAATTCAGCTCTGTACAAAGTTGATGGATTACATTCATCTTATTCATACATAAAAAGACCATATTATCCACCTCCCAATCTCTGATGATAATCCTTGCACCCATTTTCTTGTTCTTGGAATCATAGGATGCAACCTAATTGATTTTTACCATATTGCATTATGGCTGCTTCCATTTTGCCCCCTTACGGTAATTACTCATTCAGACTTGTGATTCATCACCATATCCCTCTTAGCTTGCTGAAAATCTTCAAAATTCTCCATTGCTATTTCCATAACCACTCTCGAGCTGATAAATGCTCAAATATAAATTTGTTCCTTCTTAGTCAAATGCTTCTCATGATGGATGCAACCAGTTCCAGCTCCTGCTACAAGTTCTTAACCATCATCTCCCGTGTTGTCAAGAGAGATAACCTTCACTACTAGGCCAATTCTGAACAGGGCTAGAAGATTCTACCCAAACATCAATAGAGGCAACACAGCTCCACAATGAGTGTCAAATTGTTTCCTCATCTCTTTCACATATGGGGCATAAAGGGTTCTCAATTATCTTCCTTTGGGCCAAATTTTTCCTGGTAGGTTAGATGTCATTTACAGCTTTCCAAACAAAAAATTTCACCACTCCCGAGAAATGTATTTTCCAGATCTCTTTCCAAATAGCACTTTAATAGGTAAGCCTAGAATATTCACCTTTCAACTCTTTTCTCATGCTCATGTCCAAGTAATAGGCACTCACAAAAAAAGCTCATGATTTTGAGCATCCTTATATCTTTTTATCATGGAGACTTACTCTTCCTTCCACATACCCATCTTTGCATCTATGAACTCCCTCACTTTAGAGTCCTTATTTCTGATCTTTAATGGAGATTGGATATTAAAAGTTGTGGGTGTTGGAACCCACTTGTCACCCCAAATATTGATATCATGTCCATTCCCACCCTACAAATAAGCCCCTCTTTGAGCAGATCCAAAGAGCCTCACGAGCTTTTACAAATCAGAGAAGGGTCATAGCCTGGCTTTTCCTTCATAAGATCATTCTATTTAAAATATTTATCTTTAGGAATTTTTATAGCCAATGAACTTGGGTTTATCAATAATCTCCACACTGTTTTGCAAGCATAGCCTTATTGAAACTCTCTAGGTCTCTAAACCCCATTTCTACTACTGCTTTTGGTTCCCCCATTTTGCATCAGCTCTTCCATTGGATCCTTTTATCATTTTGCTTGTGCCCCCACAAAAAAATTGCCATCAGAGCTGAAATTTCTTTACATAGTTTTCTTGGTAACTTGAAGATACTCATGTGAAAGGTTGGGATTGTTTGAATAACTACCTTCAAAAGAATTTTGTTGCCAGATTGAGAGAGGACCTGATTCTTCTCGTTATTAATTCTCTGTCATACTCTATCTTTTATGCTCTTAAAGGTGTTGTATTTAGATCTCCCCACTAAAGTAGGTATACCCCAAGTATTTCCACAACTCCCACTAAGTCTTGCACCAACTACCTCGTGAATATGCCTCTTTTCAGAAGCACTAGAATTAGTGCTGAAAGAATTTGATGTTTTTTACTTGTTGAGGCACTACTGACCAAATGCTTGCTCGTACTGCTCAAGAATATGATTGATTCTCCTCCATTCAAGTAACGTGGCTCTACATAATACCATTTAGTCATTTATAAATAAGAGGCGATTTATCATTGTCCCTCCCCTAGCAACAGTAACTCCTTTTATCTCATCCTTAGACAACCAAATTGATTACGATGCTAAGCCCTTCAGCACACAACAAGAAGAGATATGGGAACAAAAGGTCTCTATATCTTAATCCCCTAGATGGGAAAATTTTGTCACCAAGGATTCCATTAACCAGAGCTGAATATGTGACTATAGAGACACATTTCATTATTAAAGCAATCCATTTCGCACCAAATCCAAGCTTCCTCATTACTACCTCTTGGTAAGACCATTCCCCTCAATCATAAGCTTTTGACATGTCCCATTTGAGGGCCATACCGTCGATGTTTTTTTTTTCTTAACTTGGTAGAGTGTAAAGCCTAATAAGCCACCAAGATATTGTTTGAGATAAGTCTCTCAAGGATAAAAGCACTCCGGTGACTTGAAATAATAGTAGGAAGGACTTTTTTTAGTCTGTTGCATGAGTTTTTGCAATGATTTTAAAAAGATTATTACAAAGACTAATAGGTTCGTACTCACTAATAGTTTCAAGGGTCTTAACTTTAGGAATTAGAATTAAAACAATATAAGTGAAATTCAAAATGGGTCTTGTGAAATCGTTACATACCTCATCACCCATTGTACCCTGCAAAGGTCTTATAAAATCTTGTTGCAGACTCTCATTCATCTCCTCTGTCACCCAAGCTTCTAAGGACTGTAAGCATGCTTCAATCATTTCTTTTGAAAGTGCAATGAATTTGAAGACTTTCATAAAGCATCTTAAAGACGCCTTTAGTGCCAGCTTGCTCCTTCATAACTTTAGTATGACAATCAATGACTTGCTTGATCCAGTTCTTTTTCCTCCTTTGAGTGGCACAAGCATGAAAGAGTTTAGTATTATAATCCCCTTGTTGAAGAAATTTCCTCTTTGCCCTTTGGCTCCACTTGAGGTTTTTTTGCTCTAGTAAGGTTCCCACTTCACCTTGTAACTTTTTTATTTCCTCTGCATTGGAAGAGCCTTCTACTTCTTGCAAGATTTTGAGTCTATTAGTTTTGCATCTAATATATTCCTCACTTTCTCTAGTATTGTTTTGCTCCATCCATTAAGAGCCCCATTGCAAGCTTTGAGTGAAGTTTAGACCCTCACCAAAGTGTTCAAAGTGGAAATCTCTCCTAACCATTCCAGCATTACTACCTTCTCATATTCTTCATCTTTTGTCTAACTAGCTTCAAATCTGAATAACTTTTTTGTCTTTCTTTATCTAGGTTGTACTATATGCATGGTTAACAAAATTGGTGTGTGGTCTAAGCTTAGCTGTTCAACCTTCAACCCATGCTTCCTTAAAATAATCCCTCCATGGATTATTTGCTACAACCATGTTCAACCTCTCTTCGATGAAAGTATCTTTTGAGTGCTTGTTGTTCCAAGTGAATCTATTCCATATGCATCCCAAGTCAAATAAGCGGTTATCTTCCAAAGCACCTCTAAAATTAACCATTTGATTTTCCCCTTTATGTCTGGCCTCATGTTTCTCAGATTTATAGATGATTTCATTGAAATCACCAATTACACACCAAGCAAATTGTTCTGGCAGTTTCAATCTTGCAATAAGGTCCCATAATGTTGCCTTTTCCCGATCTCAAGATCGCCAAAAAATCCATTGAGAAGCCACTTGACCCCTGTGTTTTCTTTTATGATCCATGCATTAATATGCCACTAAGAGAAATTCTGAACTTCCAAAACTACTTCACACTTCCAAAACAAAGCCAGACCACCATTTTCTCCCCACTAGTTTGACAAAAAAACAACTATCAAAACCCATTCTTCTTTTTAAAGCTTCAACCATCCAGTAGCTCTTCAAATGAGTTAAAGTAGTTATTGATCACTGAAGTTTGATCTTGAGTACTAAGGCTAGTTGAAATTGCTTTGCAAAATTAAAAATGCAAAAACCATTAGACTAAGAAAACGTCTCTTTCTGATCTTTCCACAAGTTTCACCCCTACTTAATTTGCAATACTATTGATCTTACAATAAATCTTATTTTTAGCAATACGAGCCATTGGCATGGAATGACTTCATGCATGTATGGTAATTTTCACCAAGAAGTGGCTAAGAATATGGAGTCACCTGTAGATCCTTTCGCCTTGTAAGAGTAAAGGACAAAAATTCTCCCTAGCAGGTGGACTTGTGGGTGGATTTGTTTTTTACATAAAATGGTGAGGGCCAAGTTCCAACCTATATATACTTACTCGCCTGCCCTAAATTATTATGTTAAAATGATTTTTTTTATTAGAAAAAATATTATTCAAACTTATCAATAAAATAAGACTCTAAATCTAAAGCTTGTATACATGACCCTAGCCGTCACTCATACTCTTCTTCTTCTTCTTCATCTGGATTTCAATGTTTTTATGGCAACATTGGTAAGTTTTGAGTTTATACACCTTGGTTGACATCATGCCTCCACTTCCAAGCTCCAACAGCAGCACCGCCATCCTTAATAAGATAGACAAAAGTATATAATGATTTGATTAGTGTTTGATCTTACTTTGTTTGGAGCTCTCTTAGGGTTGGTTTGTACTGCAATTTTTTTTTTCTGTTGTTTGGTTTACTTGTTTCAATCGTTGTCCTCTTGTTCTTTGATTTTGGCATGTTATTTAAGATTTTTAAAGATTAGCCCAGATAGCTATCGAATGTATACCAAAATTCTCCTAGCTATAGCGTAACGGCTAGCAAGATTTTGACCCTATAGTGGGGAGCATAGGGTTCATCACCCTATCCTCTCTCTATAAGCAATGGCAGGGATGGGTCATCCCATACTCAGCTTATAAGGGTCAGGTATCACCCCTAACTAAGAGATAAGCAAAAGTCCAAATATTACCATCGCTTAGGAGGCTACTAGAATCTCCTAAAATAACTCCACACTTCAAAATCAAGAGTTCAATATGGTTGCTCTAAGAAATTGTAGAGAGAGATGAGAGCTTTTGTTTTGTTCGTTCACCTTTTCACACTCTTCTAGTTAATATTTGTAAAACTCTCATTTATAGAGTTTTCTAATGGGGTGGTTAATTAACTTCCCTGAAGTAAGTGCTAGTGGTGGGGATCGGTTAATTAACTGCCTGTAACTTCCCCATCCATGTGGATACTTTTTTTTACCAGTTTTGTCTCCTTTGGGAAATGACTGAAATGAAATTATGAAATAATAGAGATGAGAATAATAAATGGAGGAGAAAAAATTGATATATAAGAAAGGCTTGATGTAGTTGGCGTGTTCTGATGAGTTTATTGGTTTTATTACAGTGGATTCGAAAGATCATGCAATTGACTATGAAAATTTCTCATGTTTCTAATCAGGATGTCGCTATATTGAATAGACTGGAGATTCCTGTGGTTTTTCCAAAGCCTAGAATAGTCTGTGTGGGGAGGTGGTCTAGACCTTCTCAGGGCTGGGTGAAGCTGAATACGGATGGCAGTAGTTTGGGAAATGGGTCATGGAGCACCATTGCTAACATCTCCCACTTGTCCATAATGGGTACCATGTCCATTAACAATATACTCTTGATCTCTCAATCAATTATCCCTCGTACAAAAAATGAAGGGTGCGACCTCACAAGAAGGCAAAAGGGAGAAGTACTATATTAACTCACTATCCTATTAACATTGAATATTGTACATCGTTCATAACATCTAGTTTATGCCCCAGACTATTTGATCGCATTAGATCAAGAGTCCTTAATCCTTTACGGATTTATAACTCAAATCAATTCTTGACCTCACGTCATAAAATATGCTCATAATTATATCTAGTCAAAACAATATAATCGCTCAGAGTCATGAAATAACAAGTAAGAATCCAAACAATCTTCCCTATACACTCATGTCAATTCAATTAGACTTGACTGTTTTTCTAGACATGCTCCATGAGACCGTATCATTTGTGACCCTAAGAAAACATGCTAACGTAGCAACATCTAGTTTTCATCTGAAGACATAGTTCTAGATTCAAGGGTATAAAAATAGATTATTTATTGATCCATTAAGACTCATATAGTGATAGAGTAGGGACCCATCCAATCACTCCCTCATATAGCCATCTATAGCACATACAGTATGAATGTATGTTACGGTATAACTCCTACTCAATTGAGCTTGTCACATTCAAACGTCGTAGGAATCTTAGTCTAGTTGCTAAAAAGGCGCACTAACTTGAGTTTCTTAGCATAGTCACTAATCCAGTGTCTACCTAAGATCTCACATTCCACTTTAATTAATCTTCATAAAGTTATGGAAATACTTCTTATACAACTCTTGAATGTCTCAATTTTAGCCAAGCTAAGGCGAAATTCTATAAATTTATCTTGAATGCTCCCAAAGCATTAAAATGTTTACTCGCTCACTTTCCAAGTACCAAAGCAATCAATTTGTCTCATCTTGCTCGCTATTTAAGCGCCAAGGTGATCATCCATGTGAGTGGATTGATCTTTGTCTAGTAACATCTTTATAATGTTTGTTTTTCACTTAGCATCAATTACTAATATGAGATAAAAACAATAATCTCATTAATACAATAGATACTAACAGTATCAAACATACAATAAAGTCTAAGGTATCTGATATGAACCCGCAGGAATGGAATCCGTTTAACCCACAATTAATTTGAAAACTCATCCAAGAAAGCCAAAATCAAGCCAATGGAAAATTTAGATTCGTTGAGAAACTCGTTTCAAGAACCTAGATTATATGAAAATCTAGACCCATTGAAGAACCTGTCTCAATGACCTAAATTATAAGAAAGAATGCCACAAAGGTCGTGATTTGCCTTCAATAAGTTCAAAAGTTCATTCAAGAACAAGAGGAGATCAACTCAACTCACAATGAAGAAATTCATCAAATTTCATAATTCTTAAAATGAGGCTACAAAGAGTATTTAAACCAAAACCTAATTAAAACCCTAACCAAAATAAAGCCTCATCTTCCAAAAATACCCCTGAGTGAATAGTTTCGCGGCTACAATACTCGACTACAGAAAATTACATATCTCAATCCCCCAAAAACCCTAGGTTAACATAAAATCGTTTACCAAAATACCCTTGAGCGAATATAAGGTCTTCCCAAAAGAAACCCTAGCTGCAAATTAAAACAACCCCTAAACTACCCTTAAAAATTTCTCTTGAAACCCTAGTTCATAATACATAAAACATATGTGGGCCAAACATCCTCAAGCCCCATTATTCTAAACTAATTCCTATAATTAATAAAATAAGCCCTTTTAATAAATTAAAGAAGGTCCAAACAATAACTCTAAGTCATGTATTCCACAGCTTGTATCAAGTGGATCAAAACTGGTTCTTTTTCTTTAAAGCCCATCTTGTGTATTGGGCTCTTGCTACTTTCATCCCAAGTGGATTGCACCAATCCTTGCATTGCTTATTTGATCTTATTAGCTCTTGATCTTGTAATTGACCCATTTAGAACTTGTAAAGGATCTTTAAGACTAGATCCATGTTGGTGCCCATCAATATCCTTAATACAACATATATCAAACCTGATGAAATTCCAAACTCCTAACATGAGATTGCAAGGCATTTCTATTAATAACCTTAATAAAAGGATCAAGTATCATCTTGCTAGAAGAGATATCTTGTAAGATCACCTCACCTCGCGCAACATCTCGAATATAGTAAAAATAAATATTTATGTGTTTGGTTCTGCAATGGTATTTACGATCCTTGGCATATTCCAAAGCTATCATACTATCATTGTATATCTTAACAACTTCATCTATAAAAATCGTAACCTCTAAGTGCTAGGAAAATCTCTTCAACCAAATAGTTTTTGTACAGCTGCTGAACAAGCAGACTTGAGGAAGTATGACAAGTATCCCAAATATAACTTTTATTATCATCATTTTTTAAGCATTTTATTAAAATTGATTTAAACAAAAAACTCTCGGCCTCAACAAAAAAATATATGTTTGAACTTTGTAGAAGACACAAAAGTACACATGCCACACGTGACCAAAATGGATATCGAAAACCTTCGCACGTGCCCCCTGTGCATATGGGCACCTTTTTGGTTCAAGAGGCTACCTTGACTCGACTTCACTAGCCGTGGTGGAGATTGCATATTACCTCCACCATTCCCAATGTTTTCAAATATCAAAAGACAATGTTATTTCATCCTAATGTGTATGTGTGTCTATGCTATGGGGAAAATGGACCACAAGTGTAAGGGTGGGTTACACTCTTTGGGATCGAGAGTAGGACTGGAGAAATTGTAATTGTTTATCATTGTCTTCCTCAACTCATTTTTCTAGTTTTTTTCGATTTCAACCACTCATTTTCAATTGGTCATAGCTAATTCATATTAAGTTTGAATCAAGCGTATGATATGTCAAACTAAAGCTTATGAACCCAACTTTTTAACCATATAAGATATGTTTCCAGAAAATAATATTTGATCGGTTAAAAGTTGGATCAAAGTCACGGTCCAAACATTAACTTTAAAACGAAACTTCACCAAATTTAAGGCACATGTTTCTGACATTATATTAAATGTTTTCATATAGAGAATTCAACCTTAAATATGTCATAGCATAACCTCTAATGAAAATTTTGAAACTTCAACAATCATGGCATATCATCAATTACATGCTTTTAAACTCATTTCAAAGCAACAAACAACATGTAATCATATTCATATGGGTGAAAAAAATAGCATTGGCTCTAATACCAATATTAATAAGGTTAATTCAAATTACCTCAAGTGTAGTAGAATTTCAACAAGCCCTGATCTTTTCATGTTTTACAACTCACGTCAAATTGTTGTGATTGTATATCTACGTCACTTAAGAGGTTACGAAGTCTCCTAAAATAATTTCACATTTCATGGTCATCTACGTCGCTTAGGAGGTTACAGAGTCTCCTAAAATAATTTCACATTTCATGGTCAAGATCTCAAGATAGTTACTCTAGGAAGTTGTAGAGAGAGATGAGAGTCTTTATTTTGTACATTCACTTTTTCACATTCTTCTAATTAACATACATAAAACTCTCATTTATAGAGTTTTCTAATGGAGTGGTTAATTAATTTCCATGAAGTTAAGTGCTAGTGGTGGAGAGTTAATTAACTACTTGTAACTTTTCCACCCATCTGGACATTACATGGGTCATGGGGTACCCATTACTAACATATGGATTGGATGGATCATCAATTGTTTGAGGTCGGGAAGAAGTGTAAAGCCCTAGTCTCGGTTGTCCGAAAAGTTAGCTCTTATAACCTAAAACCATCTCCAATAACATATTTATATACTCCAAATTGCCTATAAAATATAAAATATCGAAGTGAAAATTTTCATAAACATTCTTATTCAAAAATAAAACCCTTTGGCATATCACAATCTAAGACATCATCTTCATATCATATCAGAGCATCACATGGGACAGAGACTATGTTTAACCCTCGTGGTAGGGTTATAAACTACCATTATACCTGTGGCGATGCTATATACCACTATTATCACTCGTGGCAGGATCATATACCACTACTATCACCCGTGGCAGGACCATATTCTATTGATATCACTCGTGGTAAGGCAATATATCACTATTATCACCCATGGCGGGGCCTTAACTGAATAGGCCTGAAAACAAAATTAGAAAGTCATACTAAAGGTTTTTAAATGCCACATCATATCACAATAGAGTACTAAAATTGATTCAGATCATTTCACATATTCAAAAACAGATTCAGAACATTTTCGCATCACATGCACAAGTTTCATAAATTTCATATTTGCTCTTTTTGTATAATTCAGAAATAGAATGCCAAAAATTTACTCATGTCTACACTAGTCATGATGAAAATACTTCTCTTCTTTATTCAAATTTTCTGAGTAATACAGAACAAATAACTGAGGTTGTTTCCATATTTCATTTCAAAATATATCATGCACATTTTTTATAAAATCAACATCAATTCATTTTCTTTCTATGCAAAGTCTAGCAAAGGAACTTCGCTTACCTGGACTTTTTTATTTTCTCATAATTTTTCCACAATAGTGCCGAACGAATATTAATCGTCACCTATAAAATAGTCACGTAACCTTCGTAAATTTTTAATCGAACACGTATTTCGATACTTAAACATGAAATACTAAAATAACCTATTTTTCCTAAATATCTAAAATTCTCTTAACTCTAAAATATCATCACTTTCCAATTTCATCTATATTCACTTAATATAAGTACTTGCAAAAATTTTGTTTAATAAAATAGACTTAATCAAATTTAAGGTGTTCAAAATAAAACTACACACTTAGTATTGCTTCTGAAACTCAATTTATTAAAAATAATTTAATACCAAATAATACAATTTAAATCCTTATTTATTTTCTTTATAAATTCTTGTATTTAAAACAAAACCCACACAAGTGAGTTTAGTATATAAAGAAAAATCATGGCCAACGTAGAACCAGCCTAATCAAGGGTATTTTAGGAATTGACCAAAACATGTATGGGCTCTTTGGGAAGGGCTACAATTTAAAAGTAAAACTTCTAAAACTACAAACTCCAGATCAACTCGTGCCATAAAGAGGAGAATTCCATACCAAGAGAAAATGAGGTGTGTAATGGAGCACTCACCGAGGAATTGGTAGAGGGCGGTGAAAGGGTGGCTGGGCTAAGGTCGAAGGTGGTGAGCATGCGGTATAGCACTGAGAGAGAGAGAGAGAGAGAGAGAGAGAGAGAGAGCACAGAGACGGAGAGAGACAGTGGGGGAGTTTGGCATGTGCTTACCGAGAGGGAAGGAGGCGTGCATGGGAGCACTCAAGCTGAGCTGGGGCGGCTGAGGTGAATACATCTACGATCTGGGTGACTGAGCACGAGAGTAAACAACCAGGGTGACGTGCAATGCTTGGCGACAACTTCTGTGCTGGTGGAGGCGACGTGGAAGGGCTGGCAAGGTCGATAGGCTTCATCGTGCCACGGCTGGTGGCTGAGATGTTCGTTTGGAAGGGTTGTGGATGGCTTTGGGATGCTCTATTTTTGTGGGTCAAACAAAGGAGGAGTGTTAGGGTGTAGGTAATGAGTGGAGGCTTGCAGGTTGGTGTTGGGGTGGCATGGGTCGTTCACGGTGGTCTTGTTCTAGAAGTGAGGCGTGGAGAAGCTGTTGAATGTGGGTTGTTGCGGCAGAGGAGTAAGGGTCAACAGTAATGTGGGCTTGTAGCTTGTGGAGGTTAGGCCTTGGGCAGTGGCTAGCGGCAGCTACGTGGAGGAGTTGCTTCACTGAAGCTCAGGCGGTGGCAACCCTAGCTTAGGTTGAAGATGATTTACGTGGAGTGTGTGTGTGTGAAGTGTGTATCGTGTATATATATATATATATATATATATATATATAGTAGCTGAAAACCCTAGTGAAAGAGGAGACGTGCATGGCATGGAGTCGTGCATGGTGTGGGGTCTGATTCTTGCTTTTCATGGGCTTTGGCTTTTTTATTCATTTCTAAGTATTTGAGCCCATATGTAGTGTATGGAATTAACAAATGGACTCAGTTGGGCAGTTAGAGGAGTTTGAAAAGCTCTTTGGCTTGTTCGTAATTTTTCTTATGGGTGGGATATTTTATCAATACTAATGGGCCTCAACTCAAATTCTAAAAATAATACAACATGTCCCATAAATGTTCCAGGCAAAATCCCACTTGGTCCAAAACTTTAACCAAATATTAAACCTAATAAAATATATACTTTGTCAACATAAATGTTTTTAGGCTCGTAGCCTGTTCTAAAATTACTCATAACTCTCAAGGGGCTTTTCATACATATTATTCCCAATAAAAAAAGTTTGAATGCGGCTTGGTGCTAGACCCCGAGTGTTACAACCTCCCCCTTAAAAAAATTTCGTCCTCAAAATTTGTTGCACCTAAAGTAAAGTGTTTCCACGCCTAATTTAATCCTCAATAATTATGTCGAACCTAACATTCTAATATCCTACTTTCCCATGTTCTGTGCCCAGTGCTGAATATCTCCAACCCTCTTGGCATACACCTTTACGCATTTATGTCATTGTCATACACCTCGAGGTCTATTTCAAGTTTAAAACTATGAACTCTAACAATTAAAGCCTAATAATAGTCTTACCTCTTTTTTTTTTAAACATGCACAACCTCTACAATCTAAACATCGATCTTCTAGGCTATGAAACTTAGCAGAATTCATTAAAAATGCAAGAATGGTTAACCCCAACTCAACTACAACAATTTTTTTTTTAAGGAGAAACAGAGTAGAGTACATGTGGTCGCATCGTTATCATCCTTAGCATCTCCAGGTGTCAGTGCAAACACTCGAGCCGGTCCCATTCTACAATGATTGTTTTCCTGTGTCGTCTGTCGGGGACCTGGAGCTAGGTTGGGCTTATTGTTGTCTTTTAACAGTAATGGGCATTCTTTGATGAAAAGACCAGTCTTACCACATCAAAAACATGCCCCCATTGCCCTTCTGCACTCTCCACTGTGTGTGCGATTACAATTGTTACAAGGGCTATTCGGTTGATTTCCATGCATCTGTGTCTGACCTAAGTTGTTCCCCTCGTTTCTCTTCTTCCATGGCCCTTGGTCCATACTAGGGGATCCTTGTAGAGCAGCTCTCTTTCTCTATTTCGCAACTCAGCACCTCTCTTAAGATTCTACTCAACCAACATCGCCTTATGCACTAACTCTGAAAAACACTGAAACTGTAGGACCATCACCCGTTCATATATCTTGTGATTCAAACCCTCCTCAAACTTCCTAGCCTTCTTTTCTTCATCAAGAATCAGGTATGAGGTGAAGCGTGATAATTCTACAAATCTTGCAGCATACTGGCGCACAGTCATGGTCCCCTACACCAAGTTGGTGAACTCTCAAACTTTAGCTTCCCTGTCCGCTTTAGGGAAGAAACAGTCGAAGAAATTCTGTAAAATGAGGACAACTAACTACTCTTGTCCCCTCAGCTTCCCTAATGGCTTTCTCAGAATTCCACCACCTTTTAGCTTCTCCAGTCAATTTAAAGGCTGCAAATCATACTTTCTGTTAATTTGTGCAATCCAAGATATTAAATATCTCTTCCATGTCTTGAATCTAATCATCTGCTATGTTTGAATCACCTATTCCATCAACTGTGGGAGGATGGGTACAATTACATTCCTTAAATGTGCAGCCTCCCTCATTGTTGGTTTCGTCCAAATCTTCAAGATTTCGAACTCAACGACAAGACGCCATCCTGTGAGCTTAAACTTCGTTAAATATTCTTAGAAAAAAAAACAAAATATATGTATAAACAAAAATATATACACCAAATAAATATTTAAAACAAGTTTAATATATATACATATATTATCCATTCCTAACCATATCTTTAACAACCGATAAAGCCTTTCTTACCATCTATTATCGCAAACCTAACATCACTTTAAACTTACATACATCTTTGGAATTATACTAAGTCACGAATTCACTTCTTAACATTTGTCAAATCTAAAACCTCAATTTTCATAAAACGCAAGCCTTAATGCCTGCAGATTCTAGGACCTCAAATATCAGAAGAATTGGCTCTTCCATCCGTAGATTTCTAAACATCAAATCTAAAATTATTTCCTAAAATCCGCTGAAATCCAAAACTTCATATCCTAATGTTAGTATAACCTCAAACCTGGCTTTTCGATTAAGCTTATGTACACCTTCAAAAAATTTAGACCTTAAATCTTATCAAGATTATTTCCCATAGTCCACAAAATAAACCTACCGGAACTGTAGTAATAGTAACGAGCAGAAAAACTAACAGAAAACTTGGAGGTTTTTGTATCACAGATTATCATGTACTAAGATGGGTCACTATTTATTGATTTCAGTTTTTGTTTTCGGTTTTGCTTTTATAGGCATGTCTAGGTTATCTTGTTTTATTTGTATAGGTTTGTTTTTAGATGATTTGTTTATAGGTTGGTTTTAGTAGTTTTGTTGGTTTGGTTTTTGTTTTTGTTTTGGTTGGATACAAGGGATGGTGATAGTGTGTTTTTTTTTTTTTTTTTTTTTTTTTTTTTTGTACATCCCTAGTGTCGGTTTTGTTACCACGGTATTCCTCCGCCATAAGTGAGGGCTATTAATAAAATTGGGACATGGTCACTATTGGACATGTGACTTTCGACTCTTCTAAAAAAAAAAGCCTACCAGAACTAAAGTCCCAAAAGTCATGAAAATCATTTCTTCAAATCTACAAAATTTAAAACCTCATATCTCCAAAACTCAACCAATAAAGTCTGCAGAATCTCAAACCTTAAATTTCATCAAACTTCTTATTATAGTATGCAAGGTCTCAAACCTGACTCTGATACCAACTGTAACGTTCCAATAAAAGGCCTAAACCACATGGCCTATATACTCCAAAAGAACTGGTCAATAATACAATTGGAGTCCCATTGAAACCTTAGAAAGTGCAAGAACTTCTCATTGTTAAGCAATGTGAGATCTCATACACCACCTACATTTATCCTTATCCTATGGAGTATCAAAATGATGTAACACTCAGATCCAGCACCAAGACTAAGCTCATTTCATGTTCTATAAATTTTTTCTTTTCGATTAATATGTATGAAAAGCTCACTTGAAATTTAGCGAGTAATTTTGAAGTAGCCTACGGGCCCAAAAATTATTTTGGTGGTACATAAATTTTTATTTGAGCATGATAAATTTTTAATGGACCCAATGGAAATTGGTCCGAGAATTTTATGGCACAAGCTGAATTATTTTTAAAGGTTAAATCGAGGCCCATAACTCACGGGAAGACCCAAACCACATACGTCCAAAACCTAAGCCGTGAGAACCAATTTCAAACTCCACGCCCATGCACGTCTCCAAGGCATGCACGTTTCTCCTTTCCCTTTCTCCTCTAGGGTTTCCAGTTTTCTATATTTATACACAGTTACAAATCCCTCTCTCGTTAACCATTTCTCTCCCACGTACAAACATATATATCTGGCTGGTTCATGTTTCGAAAACTGCCATTATAAATTTATCAAGTCGTGGAGAACCTCCCATAGCAGCCAACCCTTTCCTTTCACAAATCACCGTGAACCACCCAAACCTCTACATCCAAGAAATGCCCAGCAACCTTGGGCAGTTCTTCACGTACGCTGCCAACACAACACCACCAGCTTGTCTGCGGCTACACCACTATGGGAGAGCCCCACTACCAAAGCTTCTCCAAGTGGTTGTAGCCTCATTCACTCAGCCAAGTCGCACGGAACAGTAGCCTCCCAAGGAGGCAGACCGCTGCATCGTGAGACTACCTCCATTGTCGCGGTTTGTACCCCACGGTAGAATGTCCACGCCGCATCGCCGCATCACCGCGGAGCCCAACCACAACCAACCCAGGACGGCAATATCTGCTCAGCCACCGTAGGCCAGCCCCCTTATTTCGGAAACACCATGAAAACAACCCAGCCACCGTGTCCCAACCGCCTAGCAAACCTCCACGTTGCCATTAGTCTTATGTTTAACAATGCCAAAACAGAGCAATTTTTGTGCTCTCAACCCCAAATACTTTCCCCGCACGACAACCCACCACCTTCATAGGCAACAGAAGATGCCGAAGATGAAGACTCCACGGTCGGACCTGCAGTCCCCACCTCTCAGTCATCGTGCTCCCCCTCTTCTCCCACGGATGTGAAATACGAAGTGGACAGCACCCACGTCTCACAATCTCAACTCAACCCTCACGACAATCACCACTCCCGAGACTAACGTCGCCCAAATCCACCGTCTTACGCCGCCATGTAGACGTCCAGCACCATTGTCCGCAGCCCTCACGTTGCATGGAGCATAAACTTCCTCTCCCCACCTCTTGGGCTCTCTCCCTCTCTCCACGTTATCTCTCTGTCTCTCTCTCTCATTTTCATGCACTGCCGCATGGAACAGCTACCCACAGCCGCGCACCCACAGCCGCATGAGGCTCATGCCGCATGCATACTCTGATTGTAAGCCTCTCTAGTCTCTCCTCCACTTCGCTTGTTAAATTTGTAAGCCCCTTAGATAGTAAATTACATATGTGACCCAGTGTTTATTAATAATGATGATATTATTGTGATAATACTAAGAGAAATTAGATGTGTGGCCATTGGGAATATTTTACAGTTTAATCACATGATCATTTGGAGAAATTATGTGGAAATCAAAATATTTTGGGGAAAGTTAATATTTTAGGGTTTCGAGGATTGTTAGACATTAGGAAAAATATAGAATTTTATATATCAGGTTTTAATTATGAAGTATGTGTTCAATCAGAAATTTACGCAGGTTAGGTGATTATTTTATAGATGACGATTAATATTTGCTCGGCACTATTGTGAAAAAATTTTAAAAAGCCAAAACGTTCAGGTAAGCATGGTTCCTATACTAGATTTTGCATAAAAAAAATGACTTGGGTTGATTTTATGAAAATGTGCATGATATGTTTTGAAAAGAAATTTGAAATAACCTCAATTATTTGTTCTACATTACTCATGAAATTTGTATGAAAAATAAAAGTATTTTTGTCATGATTGTTATAGACATGAACAAAATTTTTAGCATTTTATTTCTGAACTATACAAAAAGAGCGAATATAAAATTTATGAAAATTTGTGCATGTGATGTGAAAATATTCTGAAAATGTTTTTAATATATGAAATGATATGAATCTGTTCAGTACTCTATTTTGATATGATTAGCATCTGAAAAATTTGGCATGAATTTCTAATTCTAGCTGGTATCAAAGCATATCTCAACCAGAAACGTAAGACTTGAGTCATATCACTTACAATGGACTGTCCCGACAAAGACTTCTGGATTTTAAAGAGGGAGATTGTGATACCTCATATGATAAGTATAAGGATAGGTAGTGTATGAGATCCTACATTGCTTGGAAATGATAAGTTCTTGCTCTTTATAAGGTTCCAATGGAGCTCCAATTGTATCATTGACTAATCCTTTTGGAGTATAGGACATGTGGTTTGGGTTTTCCCTTAGAACATTACAAAAAATAGATAAAAAAACAAACATAGAATGAAAGCTTTAAAAAATCTCTAATACATGTTAGAATTTAGAATTCTAAAGACTGGAATAATCTAACTGGTTGAATGAATGCATGGTTACATTTTATACATTAAGGTAAGTGGCAAATATGTTGATAGAAGTGACTACCTGTAACTAACTAATTAAAAGGTTCAAAAAACTTCTTCTCTCAATTGCTTTCCGTTTCTGGAAAGCGAGTGAGATGAAGCCGTTAGTCATCTTCCTCATTGGAGGAAGGGAACAATCTCTTTCCTCGCGATTGTGAGCAAAGTAATGCGATGGTGGATATGGAGGAGGTGTGGAGGAGGTTGAAGCTGAATGACAAAGAGGAGATTCTCATTGAGATTCAGAAAAATACAATAAGGTTGACGAAATCGAAGGGCAAAAGGAGTTTGGTCGGGAAGGTGATATCGGACCACAGGAAAACCATTGGAATCTCATGATATTGGGAGCAATTGTTTTGTCATCACTTTCGTTAATCGCAGAGATAAGAAGAGAGTTCTCGGTGGTTGTCCATGGCTCTTTGACAACCTCATGTTTATTCTAAAGGATTTTGATGGTGAAATGCAGCCTCGTAAGATTGATTTTGATCATGCATGTCTTTGGATACTGAGGTTGAATTTACCTTTCAGTTATATGAACAAGGAAATGGGAGAGTTAATTTGGAGATCACTGGGGGAGGTGATGGAGGTAGATGTACAGGAGGATGGCTTGGCTTGGGGAAGGTGTCTAAGGATGAGGGTGGAGTGTGATCTAAGAAGGCCTCTAGCTTGAGGAAGAACTATTGTTGTGGATGGAAAGACTAGTTGGGTGCCATTCCAGTATGAGAAGTTGTCTAGGTTGTGTTTTAATTGTGGGAGGATTGTTCATGATAAGGAGAGTTGTAAGGAGAGGGATGGGAATTCAGATCAGTATGGTGTTGGTTGAGAGATTTACCTCAAATGAGGAAAGGTTCTACCAGGAGCAAAGATCAGAAAGGGAGTGAGTATAATGAGAAAAGAGAAGAAAATTCAAGGTCGGGATCTGATAAAATGGAGAAAGGAGAAGAGTCAAAAGGGGGAGGGATGGAGGATGTGATAGGGAAATAAGGGAGGAATCGAATGAATGATTGAAAGTTAAACCTCAAGTGATGTTGTCTGTGGTGAATGAGGAAAGGTCAGATACTTTTGCAGAAGGAAAGGAGATCCATTATGTAGAGGTTGAAAATAAGATGCAGATGGAAAGGATGAGTTCTAATGTTGAGGAAATGATACAAGAGAGTAGAAGATCTTCGAGGTGGAAGAGAAGGGCTTGGGCTAGGCCTGAACCAGGTAAGATTTATAGTTCAATCACTGCTTTAAAAAGAAGCTATGAACCTGGGGAGTATGTTGGTGAAGTGATGATGGAAGGAAGAGGATGAGAGGCAGTGATGTGTTGGTTTGTGTTGATGACAAGCTAGAGGTGGTGATTGTTGAGCAGCACCACCTGGCATTATGAATCTCTTATGTTGGAATTGTCAAGGGCTTGGCAACTCTCGGACAGTTCAAGCCTTAGCCTTTTTGTTAAGGAGAAGAGGCCTAAACTGTTTTTTGTTTGTGAAACAAAAACTAGATCTCACAAAATTGTGGGTTTACAAAGGAGATTAGGTATGGAGGGTGATCTGGTGGTGGATTCTATTGGGAGGAAAGGTAGTCTAGTGTTGTTCTAGAAAGAGGAGAGAGGAGTTGAAATGATCAATTACTCAAGTTGGCATATTAGTGTGCTTGTAAAAGGGGACAGAAGGGATAGAGAGTGGACTTTTATTGGATTCTATGGTCATCCTAAGACAAGAAAGAGATATCTATCTTGGGAATTGTTGAAGAAATTGAAGCCTTTAAATGATACAGCTTGGTGTGTAGGAGGAGATTTCAATGAAATTTTGTGGCAAGAGGAGAAGATGGGTGGTAAGAGGAAGTGCTGAGAGTCAAATTAACCTATTTAGAGAGGTGTTGGAGGATTGTGGTTTAGGGGATATTCGTTGTGGGAAGGGATTTACTAGGTCAAACAAGCATATTGATCAATCTTTCACAAAAGAGAGGCTAGATAGGTATGTGGTTAATGATAAATTGAGGTCTATGTCTAAGGAAAGGAGAGTAGAGGCCTTGATTGGTAGGTGTTCAAACCATTTGCCTAACTTACTTTTTATGGCCGAGGGTGAGCAAAGAAGGATGAGAAGACAATTCTCATTCAGGTTTGAGGCTTGTTGGATAAAACAGGAAGAATGTGAAGATGTGATCAGAAGAGGTTGGGAGATGGGACAGTCAAGTGCAGAACCTTTTCAAAGAATTTTGTCTAGACTGAAGATTTGCAGTGGTTCACTAACTTCATGTTTTAAAGGGAGAGATAAGGAGAAAGGAAGGGAGATTGAATAGATTTCTGAAAAGATTAAGAATATTAAAGAAAACTTAAGTCAGCACAACATGGAGGAATTGAAAGCTTTATAAGAGAGGGTGGGATGTTTATTGGAATAGGAAGATGTAAAATGGAAACAGCGTGCAAAGAAGAATTGGTACAACTTGGGAGATAAAAATACTAGATTCTTTCCTGAGTGTTCAAATTAAAGGAGAAAAAGGAATAAGATTGTGGCTATTAAAGATGGTGTGGCTATTAAAGATGGTTAGGCTATATTAAGATAAAATGAGGAAGGTATTATCGCTGCTTTCAGAGACCATTTTACCGAGATTTATGCTAGTTCTAATCCCTCTGTTGAAGCTATTCAGGAGTGTATTGGGTTAGTGGAGTTAAAGGTTACAGAATTTATGAATGATTTTCTTGAGAAAGATTTTCAAAAGGAAGAAGTTGAGGAGGCTTTGAGAATGATGGAGGCTGTGATAGGAGATGATGTTTGTAGTGCAGTGTTGGGTTTCCTGAATGGTGGCAGTTTGCATAATGCTATCAAACGGATTCCAAGTATGTGAGCCTAGTAGTGTAAATAAATATAGGCCTATTGGTTTTTGCAATGTTGTTTATAAAATCATTGCAAAGACTCTTGCAAATAGGTTTAAGAAGGCGTTGGATGATATTATCTCAAAGTGCCAGAGTGCATTTATTCCTGGGAAGTTGATTTCAGACAATGTCATAGCTGCTTATAAGATGTTGCATTCGATGAAATGTAGGCAAAGAGGGAGAGTTGGAAGTATGGCGGTTAAACTAGATATTTCAAAGGCTTATGATAGGATGGAATGGGGTATTTGAAGGCTGTCATGAAGAAGATGGGTTTTGGAGGAAGGTTGACTGGTCTGATTATGAAATTCATTTCTTCTGTCTCATATGTTATTCTTGTAAATGGTAAACCAGGTGATTTTATAAATCCAACAAGAGGTTTAAGACAATGAGATCCACTATATTCTTATATTTTCCTGATTTGCATTAAGGGGTTAAGTGCTTTGCTTGAGCAAGCCAAAGAAAGAGGTGAAATAAATGGAGTTGTTGTGGCTCAAGGGGGGATGAAATTGACTCATCTGTTATTTGCATATGATTGCCTAATCGTTGGGAAAGTTTCATGGAGGGAATGGAAGAAAATCAGTGGGATATTGGAGGTGTATGAGAAGGCATCAGGGCAGTGTTTGAACAAGCACAAAACAACTATTCTATTTAGTCCCACAGTTGGTGCTGAGGTAAGAGCAGATATCATCAAGGATTGTGGGGCTAGAGTTTAAAATATTTTGAGAAATATCTTGGCTTGCCAATCATGGTTGGCAAGTCAAGATACCAATCATTCAACAGCATTAAGGATCGAGTTTGGCAGAAGTTGAGTCACTGGAAAAACCAATTTTTGTCTCCATCAGGAAAAGAAGTGCCATTAAAGGCAGTTATTCAAGCTATTCTCACGTATTATATGAGTGTGTTTAAATTGCCTAAGAAGTTATGTCAGGAGATTGCATGTCATATAGCCAAGTTCTAGTGGGGCTTTAAGCAGAAGGATAATAGAATTCAGTGGAGGAGTTGAGCAAAAATGGGACAATCTAAAGCTGAGGGAGGTTTGGGTTTTAGAGAATTGGGAGCTTTTAATAAAGCTCTTCTGGCTAAGCAGTGTTAGAGAGTCCTTAATCTATGGCTGCAATGATATTAAAGGAAAAATATTTTAAAAGATCTGAGATGCTGCATGCTTCTTTAGGTTGCAGGCTTCTTTAGGTTTTAAACCTTCTGATATATGGAGGAGCTTGTGAGATTCACTGGGATTACTGAAAGAAGGTTTGGTGTGGAGGGTGGGGGATGGAAAGACTATAAAAATTTGGAAGGATAGGTGGATTCCCAAGGCTGTAACTTTCAAGATACAATCTTCTATGAATTTGTTACATGTTGAGGCAAGAGTGGAGAAGCTATTTGCAACTGATGGAGGATGGAATGAGGAATTAGTGAAGCAAGTTTTTAATGAAGATGAAGTTGCGATAGTATGCAGGATGCCTGTTAGCTTTTCTGGACTCCCTGATTAACAAATATGGGCTCATTCAAAGGGTCGATTATACAGTGTAAAAAGTGTTTATCATGCTGAGATGAATAAGAGAAGAAGGGTGAATGGGGAGACATCATATGAAGCTGAGGAGGCCTGGAGAAAATTATGGAATATGAACATCCCAGGGGTTGCAAAGGTCTTTGTGTGGAAGGCTATTACTAATTGTCTACCAGCAAAGAGGAATCTAATGAGAAGGAAAGTTCTAAAAGAGGCTTTATGCCTAGTTTGTAAGAGGATTGAGGAATCTGTTTGTCATGCTTTGTGGGGTTGTAGTGGAGCAAGTGATGTGTGGGCTTGTGAGAGAAGTCCAGTGCAAAAATGGCCTAAAAGTGAAAGAGATATGTTTGATCTTTGGTCAGAATGGAGTACAAAGCTGGCTCAAGATCAGCTGGAAACAATGGCTATGGTTCTGAGGAGAGTATGGCTAAGAAGGATTGGGGTGGTTTTTGATAATAAGTTTGAGGGAGCTTTTGTTGTGTTTAACCAAGCTATTGAGTGCTTATTAGATTTTCAGCAAACTCAGATTAGGCAGGGCACTAGTCAGAGATATGGGGTTCAATGTAGTAGACCTACTAGATGGAAAGCACCTGTTGGGGAGACAGTTAAAGTAAATTGGGATGCAACCTGGAAGATAAATGAATATAGATGTGGGATTGGGGTAGTAATTAGAGACAGCTATGGTGAAGTACTGGCCTCATTATGCTGCCAAAAGTAAAATGTTGCTGATCCTACTTTGGCTAAAATATATGCACTATGGAGGGCTATGAGCTTTGTGAAGAATTAAATTTCTGTATGGTGCAACTGGAGAGAGATGCTTTATCTGTGGTTCAAGTTGTGAATAATAATGCAACCTCATGGGAGTGGAATGGCCAACTGATAGATGAACTGAAGGCTGTTTTGAAGAACATAATGCATTGGGTAGTGTTGCATGTGAATAGAGCTTGTAATAGTGTTGCACTTAGTCTTGCTAAAAGTGCTTTACATGTAAATGAAGAGATAGTGTGGATGGAAGACTATCCTCAAGAGATTAGAAAATTGGTAGAAGTTGATAAACTTTGTAACTCAACTGATTCATAAATACAACATACAGATTTACTTTTAAAAAATGTATAAAAAAAATTAAAAAAAAAAAAGAAAAACTAATAAATAAAAAATAGAATGCATGGATATATTTGCAAAATGAGTAACTCACGCTAACGTGTGCAACCTAGCTAGGAAAATCTCAAAAATGACTACCTGTGTATATATATTAGAACATAAACGCGTTTAAACAGATAACATGTCCAAAGATAACGAAGTCAAAACTGAAATGATCAAAGTAAGTTTACTAGCTAGCTGTGAAGAGAAGTCTGCGCGCCCGTCCACCCTGCAACTTTCTATAAAGACGTGTGCAACCTAGCTAGCAAAATCTCAAAAATGACTACCTGTATATATATATTAGAACATAAACGCGTTTAAACAGAAAACATGTCCAAAGATAACGAAGTCAAAACTGAAATGATCAAAGTAAGTTTACTAGCTAGCTGTGAAGAGAAGTCTGCGCGCCCGTCCACCCTGCAACTTTCTATAAAGGATCAAACATGGTGCAGTCAATCTTCCACCATACGATCGAAGAAGCTCGATCCATGCATGATAAGTCAGAGAAATTAAAGCCTTCCTTGAAACTAATAGTGATAGCAACAATGCTTCTTCTTCTAGTACTAGATGAAGCAGATTTAAGAAACAAGTAGAGTGTTTTGGGGATCAGAGTCGGTTGTGCTCCACAATCATCCTCCATCACCACTTTCTCCCCCGTATTTGTTCTTTTTTTACTGTATCCTTCGTTGTATTTGGCATTTTTTTTTTTTCAAAGACTTTGAAGCTCAGATATGCACCAAGCCATTATTGGAAATTGACAACGCAAGCATTGATCGATCGGGGAGATTACTAGCAATTTGCTCCACCAAGGACCCTGGTCATGAGCCGCCCATTTTGACGGCAGGCAGCGTACTCGATCCCATTGCGTCGGCAAGCAGCTCTTCTACTCTCCAGCAGCTTTTTGTGTCCCACTTTTCCGAAAGCTTATTAGTTATCGCTTCTCTTTCAAACAACGTAGGGTTAATATTGTTCAACATTAATATCTGCTTCAACGAGAATCTTACAGAACACAATTAATTTACAACAATTCAAAACCTACACTACTGGATGGCGCATATCAAAATTACCCAAGTGGTGACATTTTATTGAATACTGATCTATATATACCAATTAGAAACATGCATGGGACCAACTTTTTAGTAGTCATATATATTTCCCCTTCATTTGTTTTATCTTTTCTGCTTTGTGCTAACCTAGTGTTTGGGATGTTTGTTGGGGTCTTCCCCATAGTTTATATTACATTTTTATTAATGTTATTATTAATCTCAGCCATAAAGAAAATAATTTAAAGGCCTTGACTAAATGATCACTCATCATTAAGCGCAACATATATATATATATATATATATGAAAAATTCTATAAACCATACTACCATCTTATTTTCATCCCACTAAGTAAGATGTAGCTCATTTATCACCATTAAATAATCATTTATTGCATGTTTCTTTATCAGCTAATAGTGATGAATGTGTCACATACTATTTAGTATGATCAAGATAGGATGCGAATGTGAAGTATAACATTACTCATATATATATATATATAAGAGAAAGTAAATCCAGCATATATACATATATAAGCTAGCTCTATGCATGACCCACAGAAAGTTTGAGAAGCATATAAAATCTTTCAACTAGAGTAAGTATGATAAAGTGTCAAAAACTATATGATTAAGCTGCTAAAGTGAATGAATTGTTTAACCAAAAAATGAATTAAGCACTTAATTATGTAGTAGTTTTTAGTACTTGACTCAATGTTAAATTCTGGTATTTTGCACTTGAAAAGAGTTGTAATGCAGTTGGTCCACACCAAAATTAATACCCCAAAATTTTACCCCTCTCATATCTTACTTATGTTGCAGGGCATTATGGGAAAGATGTTAAAATACATGGGTATTCTTGGAAATGCCCAACTGACACAGCAACGCCCAAAAGAAAGCTCTGGAAACTCACGCATCAGTTCACGCATCAAGGACGGACAACGATGAAGGGCTGGAATGAAATGCACGCAAAGCAGCTCACGCGGGCATGCCGGATGTGATACCCTGTATTTTAGTGTATTTTAACTAAATGACTATTTTAATTAATTTAAATATTGGTTCTCTTGTTTTAAAATTTATTGGGTTTCTCGTTGGTTTATTTCATGATTTTTAAGTTGTGAAATATATTTTGGCGTGCTTTCTTAATATTAAATATTATTCTGCATTTAAATTGTTCTTTAATTTAAATTAGTTGTTTGTGGGTTTTAAAATTATTGTGTTGTTGGATTTAATTATTTTATTTTACTTAGTCTTTGTGTTTAAACTATTTTACTTAAATTTATTGTTTTGAAATAATTTTCGTTGGATCATTTTGTATGACCCAAGATGTGAGGATTGGACCTCATTTCTTTCCCTCACTTTTTCTTTTTCCCTTTTTCTTTTTTCCTCTTTTTCTTTTCTTCTTCTTTTCTTTTCTCCCCATTTTCTTTTCTCCTCTCTCTCTCTCTTCTCTCCCGCGCACGCAGCACCCCTTCCCCCGTTCGTTTCGTTGCTCACCACCCACTACCGCCGCGCGCCGCCGTGATCGACACCGCCCCTCTCATTCTCTTTCTCACCGGCCGGCGACCACCCCCTTCATTCCCAGCCCCTCTCGCGCCGCTGTGAGCTCCCACAAACAACTTAAAGCTGCGGCCTCCATTTGCTCCAGCGCCGCCGTCGCACCACCTCCGGCCACCATTTCTTCACCATATCTTCCTTGACCTCCTAGCAACCTAAATCACTCATTCCCAGCTCCGATCCACCACCGGTGAAGCCCCACCATCAACATTTCCATTTTGAGCATTTTGGCCTTCAACCGCCTTTACGCCGCCACCTACGGCCAACCACCACCACCATTAGTTTCACCGACATTCCCAAGCCCTTCCCTAGTAATCTCGGGTCTTGGTTTATCCCCGTTCAAAGGTGGATTTTTGAAACTCACGGCCACAGTGCATTTTGCATTGTTCTGCTGTGTTGCTACCTCTTGCACCTCTGTAATCCTTTGAATATTATAATATAGCACTATAAGTATTTTTCCAATGAACTTTCATGATTTAAATGTATTTTTGCTCTAACACATAATTACTATGATTTGGTTGGTTGTGTCGAACTGAGTCCGAGGAGTAAGGGGGTCGGATGGATTTGGGGATGGAGTTGTTTGTGTTATTGGATTATGTTGTGATTTGTCAGTCGTTGGATAATGTGTTGTATCATGTACATTTCATATTTGCACGCATGATCATGTTTGTAACTGAAAACTGAGTTTCCACATAATTGCATACATATTCATGTGTATACTTGAAAAAAATGGATTTTCATGTGAGAGAAAGGAAAGAGACTGTAGGGATGGTGGTAGAGTCCCGCCTGTGATTCTCGCCTACGGTGCACGAGGTAGGAATGGTGGTGTAATCCCGCCTGTGATTCCCGCCTACGGTGCACGCGATAGGGATGGTGGTAAGCAGGGATGGTGGTATAGTCCCGCCTGCGATTTCTGCCTACAGTGCTCTGATAGGTACTCATTGTGTGAAAAGGAACTATAGGGATGGTGGTAAACAGGGATGGTGGTAGACTCCCCGCCTGCGATTCCCGCCTACAGTGTCCGATAAATTGTTGGATTTTGTATGAATCATTTTCTGAGAAAATGAAAGATTATTTTTGGGCTACAATGGGATTTTGGCGTGCGTTGGAAAAATATTATTTTTGGGAAAATGATATTTTGGGTCTGATGCATATTTCATCATATGCATACATGTTGGCTGCATTAATGCATTTTTTATCTCTTGGGTTGCTTGGTTGATTACTTGTTGAGATTCATAATCTCACAGTATTCGATACCCTGCAGTACCCTTTTTTGGTACCGTAGATTTTGATGCAGATAACGACAAAGAGCCTGAGGGATCGACTCCGTGAAGGGAATGACATGTGGTTGCTTTTGGGAGTTATGGAATTTGTTTCCCACTTTTGCATGTATATGAATTGTATTATATTTTTAATGGATAACTGTATAACTTTTTAATGACTATTTATTTTGGATATTTGTATTAAACAATTCTAATACTTAGTTGACTACTTTTAATTTATCCGCTGCGACTTTTGTGGTGCTCTTGTTGCTTGTTGCACACATTTGAGCACTTATCGTTGGGATATGTGACCCTTGTTGTCATCATCTGGATGTCTTGATTCTCGCATTTCCGTACGTGGGAGTCGGGGGCGCCACAATTAACTTCACCGACATCCCTAAGTCATTCCTTAGCAATCTCGGGTCTTGATTTGTCCCTGTTCAAAAGTGAGTTTTAGAGACCCACGGCCACAGTGCATTTTGCACTGTTCTATTGCTGTGTTGCTACATCTTGCATCTCCGTGATTCTTCAAAAATTATAATATAGCATTGTAAGTATTTTCTCAATGAACTTTCATGATTTAAATGTATTTTTGCTCTAACATATAATTACTGTGATTTGGTTGGTTGTACCGAGTCCGATGAGTAAAGGGGTAGGATGGATTTGGGGATAGTGTTGTTTGTGTTATTGGATTATGTTGTGATTTGTCAGTTGTTGGATAATGTGTTGTATCATGTACATTGCATATTTGCACGCATGATCAGGTTTGTAACTGAAAACTGGGTTTTCGCATAATTGCATACATATTCATGTGTATACTTAAAAAAATGAATTTTCATGTGAGAGAAAGGAAAGAGACTGTAGGGATGGTGGTAAGCAGAGATGGTGGTAGAGTCCTGCCTGTGATTCCTGTCTACGGTGCACGCGGTAGGGATGGTGGCGTAGTCCCGCCTGTGATTCCTGCCTACGGTACACGCAGTAGGGATGGTGCTAAGCAGAGATGGTGGTATAGTCCCACCTGTGATTCCCATCTACAGTGCTCTGATAGGTACTCATTGTGTGGAAATGAACTATAGGGATGGTGGTAAGCAGGGATAGTGGTAGAGTCCCACCTGCGATTCCCGCCTGCGATTCCCGCCTACAATGTCCGATAAATGGTTGGATTTTGTATGAATCATTTTATGAGAAAATGAAGGATTATTTTTGGGCTAAAATGGGATTTTGGCGTGCGTTGGAAAAATATTATTTTTCGGGAAAATGATATTTTGGGTCTGATGCATATTTCATCATATGCATGCATGTTGGCTGCATTAATGCATTTTTATCTCTTGGGTTGCTTGGTTGATTACTTGCTGAGATTCATAATCTCACGGTATTCGATACCCTGCAGTATCATTTTATGGTACCGTATATTTTGATGCAGATGAGGACGAAGAGCCTGAGGGATCGGCTCCGTGAAGGGAATGACATGTGGTTGCTTTTGGCATTTATGGAATTTGTTTCCCACTTTTGCATGTATATGAATTGTATTATATTTGTAATGGATAACTGTATAACTTTTTAATGACTATTTATTTTGGATATTTGTATTAAGCAATTCTGATACTTAGTTGACTACTTTTAATTTATCCACTGTGACTTGTGTGGTGCTCTTGTTGCTTGTTGCACACACTTGAGCACTTATCATTGGGATGTGTGACCCGTGTTGTCATCATCCGGGTGTCTCGATTATCGCATTCTCGTACGTGGGAGTCGGGGGCACCATACCAGATCGTGGCCTCACAAGGGCAGAGCAGCTCACGCGGGCAAGAACCTAAAACAGTCACAAGCAACGCAGCTCGCGCAGGCAGTAAGTGGGGCTAGAGATGTGCAACAAAGGGGCTGGAACGTATGCACACAGAGTATAAAAGAAGGCATTTTTTCCTTGCAGCTCGTTTTTTTTCTTATGGTTTTTCAGACTTTCGTGAGGGTGTTTTTATTTTCTCTATAGTTGATCTGGAATTTTTTTGGGTCTTTTCGGCAGCTTTGTTTTTGTGCAGAGCAACCCCTTTTTAGTTGGAGTTTACTTGTTTTAATTTCGATCTACCTGAGAGAATGATGTTAGGCTAAGTTTTCAGCTTGAGCTACAAGATATGGATTCTCTTGTTGTAAACTACTGATTAGAGTGATTCAGATATAATAAAAATCCATTTTATAGTTTTGCAAGTTGACTTTGTTGAGATAAGTCAAAACCAAAAACTCTTGTTCTTGTTCTACTATTGACGTAAGGCACAGCAAAAACTTGGTAATACTTTCAAGATTTTTCATGGTTGGAATTCATAGTAAATTTATTTGCACTCTATAGATACTTAGGACTGGAAATCTGGTTTTAAAATCTTCATTTTCTGATTGTTAATGCTTAGACTAGATTGACAATTGAGTTATAGAGTTCGACCTCTTAATCAGAGTTTGGAAAAGGAGGAAACATTCTTGCAGCCCAAGTGTTTGACATTTTGTCACTGGTTTTGATATTTCTACAATCTCTATATTTCTTGCACCCATTTTACAAATGCTCATATTTCTCATTTCTTTTAATTTGACAAGCAATCAGAAAATCAGGTTCACTTCATTCTTCAACTTTGTTTTGTCCAAAAATCAAAACCATCATTATCATTAGTAAACTCCACATCAGTACATAACCATTTTTCTTACTGTTTCCGATCTTTGGCCTTTTAAATAGTTTTTTTAGAAAAATTTCCCACCCAAGCGTAACTCAATACAAATTTGCTCTACGTGAATATTGTTGTCCCTATGAAAATGACCATGGAACTCATCCATGTACTACTTTGATAGCTTCTACACTTGGAAGATTTAGAAAGACATCAAAGTACCATTCAACATTAATGAATCCAAAAGAATCTGAACCTAATTAGGAAGGTATAAGGTCAATTAAATCTATAAAAGACCTTAATTAGCCATATATATCAATTAGTTTTTAAATTAGTTTGTTAGTTTTAATTTTCCTCTTAATTAATTAAGACTATGAGTTAACTCCTCACCCAAAGAAATTGGTTTTATTATTATTCTGACTCTTCTCCTAACAAATTAAAAGCACCTTGATTGAAAGAGATCAACTTAAGCATATATGATAGAAGCCAATACAAAAGCAATAATCTTTGTAAAGATTGTATATATTATGAACTTGACAATTAACAATTAATAATACCCAAATGAGAGAAATCAATTGGAGAATCTACGTACCAGCTTAATTGGGAATTAAAGTTAATGAAAGAGTGATCATAAACTTGCATGCATCACTCCCTCAAAAAAAAAAAAACTAGGCCCATGAATGCATAATCTATGAAAATACTAAACTCGATCGATCTTGTTCCATTTTCATCCTATTATCTTAATTAATACAGTATTATTTATTAATTAGTTTTAAACCAATTAAGATTTAAATAGATAATGCAAGAGAAATGAAAGGTTATTAATAAATTTATGGAGCTATGCTACAGTAGTTTTCAATTCCTTCATATATATGGTAGGAATGGCTGAAAGCGGTTTCAAATTATACGTACCAAACTTGGAATCAATAAGCTGCAAAACAGAAGGAACCACCTTACTACATATTCATTTTTTTTTTTTTTTTTATGGAAAATGATACTTGACACGTGATTTTGTCATCTCAAAGTTACAGATATTTTAATCTTTTTTTAATAATTAAAGAAGTAATTATTAGTAAAATAGTATTTTTTTTAAAATCTTTAAATATATTTATAAAATATTTGAAAGAAAAAAAAAACAATTACACTAATAATAAATAAAAAGTAATTCTACATACAACTGTGAAATGCATAATCGCTTTGAAAATAAGTGAGCTCCACTATTAAAAAATTAATTTTTTTCATATAAATCTCATGTTTTATTTACTTTTTTCAAAGTGATTACACGGCGCTTGTATAATTTACGATTGTAAATATATTTTTTCATAAATTAATAGATGCAAGAGTAGCATCACCCTTTATTACTCTTTGATAAATACTTCAATTACAAAGTGATTAAATAAAAGTAAATTTACAAACTGATTTGATTTGATGTTGTACGTTAAATTATAAAATTATTTTTATTATAAAATAAATCTACCGATTTTATGAAACAAAATTAGTTTCTGAATTTAGTTTTATATAATCCATTTGGTTTTTTTTTTTTTTTTTGACAGATATATAATCCTTTTGTATACTTAGAATTGTTTTATTTTTTATATATAACAAAGAGGAGACAAAACTGGCCCACATATAACAAATCAACACTCTTTTCGGCCTACTATTTTTTTCCTGCTATCATTTATCACCCTAACGCTTACTCATTACTTATCAGAAATGTACTAAATATAATATCTTTTAAAATAAGATATATTTAGTTCATAAAAACAATCTTACAAAATAAATATATAAATTTGATTTAACTCGTTGCAATTAGTTAAATTGTAAAATGATTTTTATTATAAAATAAATTTAATATATCATATTTAAAAATATTAATTTAAAAAATATAAAATTATTTTTATTAGAAATAAATTTAATCACACTAATATATACAATTATTTCCGTGACATCACTTTCTAATTTTAACCAGATTCTTTAAAAAATAATAGTTAAAATTATAATTTTTTTATGATTATTTATCATTTTAACTTTTTTATAATTCTATTTATAATGAAAAATTAAAAATAGTATAATATATTAAATAATTGAAAAGTCGAAACGTTTCCCCACTCTCACGCTTAACCAAAGCAAGAACACTCGCTCGTCAGATGAACTATGCTGCAATGGTATCCACAAGGCAACCCCACGTGGCGCGGTGACGGCTAAATTCTGGGAAAGAGAGTGGGAGGGAGACTTACAGGGAGACATGCTAAAACTGGGAATGTTGTGATAGAACGAGGAAGGGAAAGAGAGTGGAAAAGAAAAAAAAAAAAACGTAAATTCAGGAAGAAAGAAAGACAGAATGAACAAACGTAGGTAGGCGTCGTCGCTGGAGTCGTTCGGTCTGAATTTTCTCGGTAAACAAACAGCAGGGGGCTTCTGTTGTTTGTTATAGCAAAAGCTTTCTGCATAGAGGGACGGAGAGAGAGAGAGAGAGAGAGAGATGGCTTTGTCTTTGTCTTTATCTTTGTCTTCTTCTTCGTCTTCGGCGACGGTGGCAGTGGACAAGGCGACAAGCGATCTTCTGTTAGGTCCTGATTGGACTATGAACATCGACATATGCGACTCCGTCAATTCCCATCATTGGTAATATCTGAAACAAACCTCTTTTTTTTTTTTTCTTTGAAGTTCTTTGTTTCTTTTTTTTTGGTTCCCTGGGGTTGACTTTGACGTTGTTTCAGTGTAGGGTTTCTGTTTGATCGAAAGTTGAGTTGTTTTGGATGTATCTTTGTGTTTTTATTCGCAAATTTTCGTATATTCTTATTTTTATGTATCTTATTTCGACTTCCGTTCTGTTAATATGTTGGATGATAGTTTAAAAAAAATAGATATGTTTGGTGATAATTATTTCTTGTTTTGTTCTTTTTTGTTTGGATTACTATTTCCTAATTAAAACGTAAAACAAGAAATTTTCCTTTCAAGTATTTTCGTAGAATTGTATGCCTGCGAAAACTATTATTTTGGTTAACTTTTTGTTCTTTGGGTTTCCCTTGCTTCAAATAATCAGAGCTAGAGCTAGAGAACGCGGAAGGGGGGAAATGATTTCTGGGCAACTTTCTGGGAGTTAGAAGTGTCGTTTTTGGTATAAGCAAATTATTTATTTTTTTATTTATTTAATACTTTTACCAGCTGTTAGTTGAAGGGACAGGATAATGTTCCCCCAAAGCTTCACCCCAAAATTTGGAACAAGATAAATCGGGACTAGAAAGGAAAATACTTTTTTTCTTTGTTGGAAAAATCTATTCATCATTATTTTCCTTTGGAGCAAGCTTAGTCATATAGACTGTGTGGAGGTTTTGTTGAATTTCGGTATTAGTTCCTAATACCTTAAAAAGGAAAAAACTGCTGGAAACTTTTATTATGTTTTCGTATGGAAAGGTGAAAAGAAAATTTGGCAGGTTTAGTGATGAGGTTTTGTTTAATTTGCTCAGGCAGGCGAAAGATGTCGTGAAAGCTGTGAAGAAAAGGTTGCAACATAAGAACCCAAAAGTTCAACTACTGTCTTTGACGGTACCTCTCTGTTTCTTTTACTGCAATTGATCCAGACATACTTTTTGGGAGTCATAACCTGAAATTTCTACTAATCTACTTTTTGTTTGATATGTTGATTTGCTTAGTTTGAGACTTTGATTTCTCCTATGCAGCAAGTTTATTGATGGATTTACTGTGGTGAAATCTGATTTTGTAGCTCTTGGAAACGATGGTGAAGAACTGTGGTGACTATGTCCATTTTCAAGTTGCTGAGAAGAAAATATTGGAGGAGATGATCAAAATTGTCAAGAAGAAGGTATGTCTTGTACATATTTGATATGTGTGGTATATCTAATTTGCATGGTTGAAAGGTAGTTTTAGTTTTTATTTCCTGGCTTTCTCATCCATCCACAGTATACAGGCGGAGATTAAGTGGTAACATGTTGATAAGGTGCTTGTTTCCACTCGTTGAAGAGAAATTATAGTGGAAACTGACAGGATCAGATTATTAATATGGATTGGATGACTTGTTCCGCAAGTCATGATGAGCAAGTTTCATGTTTAAGGGTTTAACTCTAGACTCTATTGGCTAGGAATCTTTTTATTGAGATATTTTTTCCTTACTCCTTTTGAAAAACTGTCACCTGAGGGTTATCCTGAGTGAAAAACATATGTAGTTTGGAAGCCCTGCTTCTTTATCTTAGTTTTTAATTTGGTGCTTCAATTCAATGGGTGCTCTTGTTATGTAGAAACACATGGCCTAATTATAATATACCAATTAGAATGTAAAATTAGGGTGGTAACTTGACGTTTGGGCCACAGAACAAGGAAAGCAGGGTCCATTTATGGAAAAGTGTCATGGTTATTGCAATTTCCATGCAATGATCATGGCGTTGATGAGGACGACCTTCGCATTTGAACAACTGTTTGGTTGCCCATGAACAGTGGTTCTCTCAATGCGTCATTATAACTTGAGCTAAACTTAATTCAACTGAACTCAAATGTGAATTTTGGGTTGATAAGATGCATTAGTCGTGGCCCAATGTAATATGTTCATGTGTTTAGTCTCTCCTTTTTATTGTGTTTGCATGGGGGATATATTGAGCTCCCATTATGATTTAGTCTCTCCTTTTTCATTTTTGGCAATTGACATTTGTTTTTTGTTCTTGTCCTTATTTCTTTCTTATCCTCCCTTTGATTGTTGTTTCTGTTAATTGATTCTGCCAAACCATAGAAGATGCAGATGGATTTTCTTTCTATTTTTTTGTGATAAATACATCTATTGGTGGGTTTTGTAGGCAGATATGCAAGTTAGAGAAAAAATCTTGGTATTGATAGATTCTTGGCAAGAGGCTTTTGGGGGGTCTGGAGGAAAGCATCCTCAGTACTACATGGCATATGAGGAACTAAGGGTAAGCACGTAACTACCCCTAGTCAACTGGTTATGCTTGATGGTTCTTTTCCGCCTGGTTTAATATTTCCACTGTATGTCTTTCCTTTTTTTATAGATAAAATATGATTTTATTTGATCATGTAAATAAGCAATGCCCAAGTACGCAGGAAGAATATATGAACGTATCTACGATCTATTGATTTGACACATTTCATGACATTACATCAATGATATTAGGCTTATAGGTCTTACCATAATACTGCTTTTATGGGTAACTATCAAGGAGTTCATGTTTTGCCTTAATGGCGAGCACATTAGGCTGCCAAAACCTTTGCCTATTTATAGTCCATTACCTGTTTGGCATTTTGGGTTGAGTTTATTCTATAAGCAATATAATCAGTAATATATACTTTACTAACCAAGGAAACACGGCAAAGATGGACCCTACCATGTTGCACCTGTTGTTTTAGGAGAAGTGTTACGTCTACACAAATCTTACACAAGAAAATTTACACACTGATGTGGCTTACTGCAATTTGTCAGATTTACTTTACAATAAAAAAAAATGGATTTTACAATATGATGGATCACATTAAACCATGCCAAAGCCTGCCATTAAATTTCTTTGCTCCTTGATGAGCAACCTGTTTGCATGCTTTTAATTCACAATTTTGAGTTGTATGAATGGCAGCATTCTGGAGTAGAATTTCCCAAGCGTTCTTTAGATGCAGCTCCAATATTTACACCACCTGTAAGTCATCCAACCCTGAGACTCAGTCAAGCAAGATATGGAAGAATGCCTAGCAATTCTTCTAGGAGGCTTGATGAAACCATGGCAACGGAAATAGAAAGCTTAAGGTGAGGGTTTGTCTTTGGTCTGCACACTCTGTTGGTCCTTTGTTGCCCCTGCTTCCCACTTCTGTTAGTTCTCATTCTGGGCTTTGTTTTACAATTTTTTCTGATTCATTTTCATTATTATCTTAGTTTGTCAGACATGGATTCTATGCGGAATGTTATGGAGCTTTTAAGTGACATGCTTCAAGCTGTGAACCCCAATGACCGTGCAGTATGTTAAATGGCTGGGTTAAGAAGGATTATTACATGACGTTTCTGTTTGTGTTTATAGGCTTTAAGAGATGAAGTTATCGTTGATCGGCTGGGTTATTTATGTTGAAAATCTAAGTAGGATTATTACATGATGTTTCTGTTTGTGTTTATAGGCTTTAAGAGATGAAGTTATCGTTGATCTTGTAAATCGCTGCCGTTCCAACCAGAAAAAGCTGATGCAGATGCTAACTACGACTGGGTTAGTTCCCTCCATCTTATTCTGCATACCTCTTCATTATATGATTGAAGGCATGAATCACTTTGATCAGATGGGCATGAATCCTCCGGCTTGTTTGGAATTCTCACGTTGTCTTTTTGGTTGTGTGTAGGGACGAGGAACTTCTTGGTCAAGGTCTTGAATTAAATGACAGTCTACAAAGCTCGCTTGCAAAACATGATGCTATTGCTTCTGGTTACCCCCTGCCAGCTTTAGCTGCAAATTCCAGCCCTAAATCCACTGAAGTATGTGCCTCCAACACTAAACCGAGTGTAACATTAAGCTTCAGCCCAAGACCTAATGCTGTACAACCAGTTCTCACAATTACAAGGGCCCCAATTGATGAGGAGGTGGAAGAGGAAGATGAATTTGCACAGCTTGCTCGAAGGTGGTTGCTCTATTACTCCCCATATACTCTTGACTGTTTTTTCCTTTGTTTCATGGGAATGGCACACTTAATGCTTGTGCATGAACATTGAATTTGGATTCATATGATTAGCAGGGATAAATTCCACTCAGATGATGTAAATGATTATGTAAGAACTATGTTCCACTCAGATGATCATGACCTTTAACTGGTATAGGAAGGCACTTGAATGGAAGTTACTATTGTATACATTGGTCGCCTCACATTGGCAGTGTATATTATTAACTTTAGAAGGCTATAATCGGTCATCTTGTTCTATCAATGCAGGCATTCTAAAACTCAGCCCAAGACTTTTCAGAGTACTGGAACCAACGAGGCTCTATCGTCAATGAATACCAGCACTTCAATAACATCTGTCCTTGCAGCCTCAACATCTGGACCACACACTGCATTAGCACTACATGATCTACCTGCACCAGTTAGGAGTACGAAAGAACAGGACATGATTGACCTTTTGAGTATCACCTTATCGACAATGTCAGCCTCCCCTCATACTCACACTCCACCAGCCTCTAACCAAAACATGAACCAGGTTCCTATTTCCCCCAGTGCACAACGTTACCTCAATGCTCCCCAAACTTATGCTGGAAACCAAGGGCAGGTATCCAATAATAGTTATGTTGTTCCATGGGCCCAACCACAACTGCAACCTCAAGGCTTTCAACAAGTTCGACGTCAACCTCAAAGCTTTCAACAGGTTCTGACTCAACCTCAAAGCTCTCAACATGTTCAAACTCGGCCTCGACCTCAAAGCTTTCAACAAGTTCAACCTCAACCTCAAAGCTTTCAACCGGTTCAACCTCAACCTCAAAGCTTTCAACAAGTTCAACCCCAGGCTCAACCCCAGCCACAACTAAAATCCCAGTCCCCACCACAAATGCAACCTCACTACCAATATCCCCCTTATTATCCTCCACCACCCTGGGCTCCAACCCCGGTTTATTCTAATAACCAGAACCATGAGTCTACGACTCCACAAGCCAATAAAACTGCATCTTACACGCCCATGCATGGGACTCGACCCTTGCAGCATAATAATTCTTTCCCTTCAGCAGGAATCAATGGTTATGCTATGTATGGAGATCCACGGGTGAGTGCTGGACCTAGGAACCCTGCCCCTGCCCCTGCCCCTGCCCCTGCAGCAGGACCAAAGTCCTTTGTTCCCTCGTACAGATTGTTTGAAGATCTCGATGTTTTTGGCAATGTAGCAAGCGGCAGCACATCATCTAGCTTGTCGGGAAGTTCTGGACAGAGTATGGTTGGCTGGAGAAAGTGAAAGGCTAATGATACAGGTTGCAAAAGAGGATAGACCCATGTGAATATGTTGGGTATCAGTATCAGTGTCTTCTTCGACTTGAAAATGTAATGTATTTCCTTTTGATACACGCATTGCTTTGTTATGATTGCCATTGATGATCGACATCAATGTGTTGCTTGTGATTGTGAGTGCAAGCAAAAGATGTAAAATTCCTTCCGGCAAATGAAATGCATTTGGTTTCCTGTGTCTTTGGCCCGCTCCCACATGATTAAATTCCCGAAGCTCAAGGACAAAACAAGTCTTTTCTCGTGACCGATGGAGAACTGGGACACAAGCTCAAACTCAACTAATCTACACATTAGATAATCGTTAATGAAAGAAGCAAGTGACCATCACCACCATCATCATAAAGTTAAAGGAACAGGGATGAAGTTGAATCCCCCGTGTTTCAGGAGTTCAACCCACAGCACTATGGGCAACTCTCAGAATCGTGACAAAGAGAGTGTACTGCATTTACACGTTTTAACAGGCGGACGAAACAATGAAGACGCTAAAATGGAGAAATACATGTATCTATATATAAAGAGGATAAACTATTTACACTCATTTACTCGTGACAGATTATTTGTCGAAGCCCCCCAATAAATATGTACTTGAAGCCGTGACCCACAGGGCGGGGGGGGCCTAACGAATGTATAGCACACCATTGGTAGAAAGCACCCAACCAGGATTCCACGATACATTGACAGCGAAGAAGAATTAGGGCAGCGAGAATGTGTGGCACGTGATGATCCAACTGCACCAGTGAAAGCTCCAGCAGTGACTCCAATGGAAGTCTCATGCACTTATGTCCCTCTTATCCCTCCGATTAGAAGCCTTATATCAAACAGACATCAGGAAATAACTCGCCTTCATCTTGCTTGAGAGTTGTCGTTGGCATAGACAGTGACACAACCATCTACAGCACCAGCAGCAAGCAATACTTGGTAGGGATGGAAGGTAAGGCAGCTTACAGAACTTATCTTCTGGCCCATGAATGTATGCAGGTACCGAATAGTGCCTAGTTGTTCACCCTCAAGGCTAAAGACTTTGATAAGCTGTTTGGCTGAACCACTGGCAATAACCGGGGCATGTCTATGAACAGCTAAAGCTGTAAGAGAGCCTCTGTGAGCATCAATTGTGAGGTAGGTATCCCTATCATTTCTGATATCAAGGAATTGAATGTCACCAGCTTGAGATGCGCTAACAATCTGAAAGAGGATTTGATGGTTAGGGGCACTTCACCTTCCCATAAGGATATTTCAAATTGAACCCATCAAGAGGAACAAGGGTTAATAAATTGAATGCAATTGAAGACAGGAAGAACCCTAAGCCAAGTCTATTTGTCTAAACAAGGCATGAAACGTTATTGGAGCTACGTTTACCTTAGCAGGATCAAGCCCAGGTTGGAAGCCAATTCCCACAACTCTTTCGCCCTTTTGGGAGTGCGGCCGTGTTTCACAGACAAGCCTAAGGATTAGATGACATGACATGTCAAGGTACCAAAGGCATTGCACATGCAGATGTCAAACATGAAAACAATTAGGAACAGATAACATGCAAAACCAATAATTGTTTTTTGGAAAAAACAAAGCACGACTCATGGTCAACTTTAACTCAAGCAATGTCACAGTGACATTCAAGTGATTCCTTGACCCGAGTTCTTACGGTCAATATTTTAATAACACAGCATCATGATCATTCAGATGCGCCCAATAAATGACTTTTCCATCAACACAAGTAATCTAACACTGAAAAAATTTATTGACCTAATATCATAAATATGCATTTAGGAAAAAACTAAATAGATCAGAGTTTTTAAATGCAAGTTACATGCTCATGGCCATCACACATAAAGACATTAAAACGAAAGTCTGGGCAACAATTAACGGAACCATTCTTGCAAAGTTTTTAGAACAAAAAAATATCTGGGACAAGATTTTTTATCAACTAAAAATATTGAACCATTTCATTTTACAATGGTTAAACCGCCAATCAAAAGTCTTAACATTTCTGTGTGCCTAGGTATTACATTGGAATACAAAATGGTCAAACTGATACTCTTGCAACTATCAAGTATGAAAATAATCCGAGTGGGCCCCTTATGGTCCTACACCACGACACCTGCAATGCTTAAAAAACCCTGAGATAATTGGAAACGAGGGACAGACTTCACTGCTATGACAGCAGCGTAAAAAAAAAATTAAACCTCATCTTACTATTAATGAACATTTTCTGGTAGCACGTATTTTATCAGAGTGAGGTGAACCTAATAAACAATCACAAAATGCCTAAATAACAGACACGATTGGGGGGCGCATTTTCCGGATTTATGCAGAAAAGATTATGTTGTATATGCTTGGATCATTTTCCCATCATATTGGATTGCGGAGCTATTTAAGGGGGCAGAAAATACTTTAAATTTGAGAACATGCAGGTAAAAGTGGAAGGCTTTGTGGAAGACAACAGTGGACTTCATATCAGTTTCAGGGTACTCCAAGTTTTATATTGGCAGGAAAATTGAAAGCTTTGAAGAAATATTTGAAGACTTGGAACGAACAGATCTTCGTAACATGGAATGTCAGAAGAGGGCTCTGCTGCAGGATCTACAAGGCTTGGAGGGTTTAGAGGAGGATAGAGCACTCTCTGAGGTGGAGTGTCTTTGGAAAAACCCGGTTGTATCATCTCGAGAGGATGACTTTAACGGAGAAATTTCGTGGAGGCAGAAGTCAAGGGTGTTATGGTTAAGGGAAAGGGATAAGTGAACAAAGTTCTTTCATCAAGTTGCCAATTCACATAGGAGAAACAATGTCATTGAGATGCTTAATATTGATGGACTTGTTTCTTCTGATTATTCCATGATCAAGGATCATATTATCCAGTATTATGAAGATTTGCTATCTGACCAGTTTGCATGGAGGCCCAAACTTGATGGTCTATCCTTTGAGGCAATTGATCAATCAAGTGCTGCTTGGTTGGAGAGGCCATTTGAAGAGGAAGAGGTTCATCAAGTAATTAGAAAGATGTCTAGAGACAAAGCACCGGGCCCAAATGGTTTTACTATGGCATTCTTTCAGACCTGCTGCGAGGTGGTTAAGGAGGATGTTATGATGGTTCTCCACGAGTTTCTCTTTTGGGAACTTCGAGAAAAGCATCAATGCTACATTCATTGCACTCATCCCCAAAAAAAGTTGGTGCTTCGAATGTAAAGGACTATAGCCCTCTTAGCATTGTGAATGGGGTGTATAAGATTATTGCTAAAGTTCTTGCTGCCAGGATGAGCATAGTCATGAAAAAAATAATTTCTAGGTTACCAAATGCATTTGTTAGAGGGAGACAAATACTAGATTCAGTACTAATTGCTAATGAATGTCTGTATAGCAGAATTAAGTCGGGACTACCGGGTATTCTATGCAAACTTGATATGTAGAAGGCATACAGCCATGTCAAGGGATTTCTTTATGACTTGATTGGGAGATGTGGTTTTGGGGAGAGATGGAGGTCATGGATCATGCATTGTGTGTCAACTGTTTGTTTCTCAATATTGGTGAACGATGATCTGGTGGGATTCTTTAGTAATACCCGGAGGTTAGGACAAGGCAACCCATTGTCCCCTTTACTTTTTGTCACTGTCATGGAGGCACTTAAGCCTCGTTTGGTTACACAGATGAAATGAGATGAAAGTTGAATAACATATTGTTAATATTATTTTTGTTTTGGGATTTGGAAAAGATGAATTATTTATCGTATTTTGTGTGAAAGTTTGAGAAAGTTGTAAGAATTAGATAAGATGAAATGGTTTTTGTAACCAAGCGAGGCCTTAGTAGAATGTTGACGGCTTCGGTTGGGGGTGGTTTTTTCTCAGGATTTTCAGTGGGGGATATTAACCGTGCCATACTTAACATCTCTCATCTTTGGTTTGCAGATGATACATTGTTATTCTATGTGGCGGAACAAGGGCACATCCAATCTTTGAGGAATATATCCTTCTTTGCTTTGAAGCTGTTTCCAGGTTGAAAATAAATCTCTAAATCCGAGCTGGTTGCGGCTGGAAATGTTAGAAATATAAGTATCATCACTACCCACGAAGTATTTTGGTCTTCCTCTTGGCCCCTTTCATGGTCAAGTCCATTTGGAATGATATATTGTAGAAGATAGAGTGCAGGCTAGCCAGGTGGAAAAGGATGTACCTATAAAGAGCACACTCGCACACTCTCAAGCCTTCCCACAATATTTCTTATCCTTGTTTCCTCTTCCTCTTGGGCTTGCATCTAGGATTGAGAAGCTCCAACGATTTTTAGTGGAGTTAGGAGAGGAGTTTAAGTTCCATCTTGTTGGTTAGGATAAGGTGCGCTCTCCAAATACTGGGGGCAGTTTGGGGATTCGTAACTTGAGGGTGTTCAAAATGGCCCTATTAGGGAAATGGTTGTGGTGCTATAATTACGAGGGGGAAGCTTTGTAGAAGATTGTGATAGATTAAAAGTATGGGAGTGCTAGGGGGGATGGGGTTCTAATGAGGGTCGAGGGGCTTATGGTGTGGGATTATGGAAAAATATAAGAGGGTGGGGGATGGTTCAAGGATCAGTATTTGGCATGATATATGGTGTGGAGATAAGGCTCTTAAGGATGCTTACCCCACAATTTTTAGGATTGCACGTGAGCAAGAGGCCTTGGTGTCTGAATCAGGGGAAATCTCTTTTGCCTTTCAGCAAGGGAATGTCAATTTTATTAGGGAAGCTCACGATTGCGAGGTCGATGCTTTCATAGAATTCTTCAATTTGTTGTACTCTTTCGGAGATGGTAATGTAAGGGTGGACAAGATTGTTTGGACTCCTAGCAAAGGAAAATTCTCCATACACTCATTCTCTGAGGTCCTTATGACTCATGAAGAGAACCTCTTCCCTTGGAAGAGTATTTAAATGAGCAAGGCACCCCCAAAGCCGGCATTGTTTGTATGGATTTCTTACTTAGGAAAGATCCTAACCATGGATAACCTAAGGAAACACAGGATTATTGTAGTTGATTGGTGCTGTATGTGCAAAAACAGCGGTGAAACAGAGGATTACTTACTCCTCCATAGCGAGATTGCCAGCGCCTTATGGACTTTTTCAGTAGAGTTGAACTAGCATGGGTTATGCCTGGAAAGGTGCTTGATCTCCTAGCTAGTTGGAGAGCTGTTAACGGTATTCCTCCTGTGTGGAAGATGGCACCTATTTGTCTATTGTGGTGTATTTGGAGGGAGAGGAATGACAGAAACTTCGAGGACCTGGAGCGCTCCATGGAAGATCTAAAAAAGGCTCCATGGAAGATCTAAAAAAGTTTTTCTATAACATTAATTTGTGTGCTATTGCTATAGATTTCAATGGTCTTAGTTTTCATGAATTAGGTGCATTACCTCTAGTTCCTAATTTGGTGCATTCTCTTGTATTCTACATGTGCGCTTCGGCTATGCCTATTTTCATATTAATAAAATCTTTCTTGCTTATAAAAAAAATATAAATGGAAGATGGATTTACGCAAAAATTGGTATGCTTGGATGCCCATGTGCCACCCTTTCTTCACATATCTCACACCACACACAAACACATAAAATACTAACTGAAGAACTTTTCCTCGACACAAAGTAAAGAAGTTTTCCTTAAAAGCTGCTAGGAAAAATTACCACGTTGCAAATGAGTTTTACCCTTGACTATAGAATGACTTCTCTATGGTACAATGTCACAACTCACAACCATGTAAACATTTACATTACGCCAGAGGAATATCGCATGTGAAATCTTACATTTCTGGTTTCCGAATATCGTAGAGTCTGACAGAACCATCCACAAAACCAGCTGCAAATTGACCCCCGTGAACTTGAGAAGCGGCCTAGGCATGGCATACATTACAAATAAAACAAACCCCATCAAAAAAGTTCCAAGTGTTTCCCATTGCTAAAACAACTATGGAAACATAAATAAAAATGGAATATTATACTAAACACCCCCCACCCCATTGCAATGATACCTCTAAAATACCACTTTGGCACTTATCACAGCAATTTGAAACTTTCATTTCAATTTGCACCCTCTATCAAATTGTAGCGTTAAAACAGACAGAAAGTAGGTTGTGCCACTTGCACATGCCATTTTCCAACTTAAACAGGCCAAAGTGTAGCTTTACCAACATTAAATTATTATGAAAGATCTTGATTCATCGAAAATTATGATGTATGATTTACTACAACATTCATTCTGAAATTCTCTATGTTTCCCACATTTGTAACATTCAACAATTTGTTACCTTATTCAGCAAATCTAGCACAAGTTACATCTAATCAGAGGGATTATTGGAACGTATGGTTCTTGTTCCCAGCTACATCATAGTAAAACTAAACAAAAAATGTGGAATGGCTAAAAACTCACCAATGCTGAGATGGTGCAATCCGATGTCGAGGGAGAGGAACTAACAAGCTGCTCTTTATCCAGATCCCAAAGCATGATGGATGACATCTCACCAGAAGCATACTAATGATAAAACATTGGGAAATTTTAACCACACTTGGCCTCAGAATAAGGTCCTAAAGTACAGGATTTACATCTAAAACAAAGCAGTTACCAAATATCCAGACTGCTGTTGCCAATCCACAACAGCACTTAAACTTCGCACAACAGATTTATGACCTTGAATTGAAGAGAATGCGGTTACAAGCTTTTGTTTATTCTTCAGATCATAATCTTTCCAAATTCGAATATTTCCATCACCTGAAGCATATGCACACACCGGAAGTTAGACTGTCTCATAATTTCTGATATTCCAACAAACAACTCTATACCCCTCATGATACTAACTAAAACAGTAATAAATGACATTACATGAAGCAGCAAGAAGCAAGCTGTCATCAAGTTCATTAATAAGGCAGAGCTTAGCAATTCCTTTGTCAGGAAAATCGTGATTATCAAAAGAGTTGAGCAGGGTAGCTTCCTCATAATTCCATATCCTGCAATGAAAAAACACACATGGCTAATTTCAGGCAATGTACAAATTTATATACAGCACGACAACAAACAAAGGACTTGTGAAAGTTTATTCATTAAACCAGCAGCAATTAAATTAACAGAAAACCATGTCATCATACAGGATAAGATGCAAAATGAAAAATTCTGCGAGAAAAGTTTCAAAAAAAAAACAAATTAAATGTTATCTGACAAGAAAACAATCTAGCCAATATCACCCGTCACATGGAATTTATGAAGAAAACAACAGGCAAAACATTTTCTCGTCAAGTTTCTTAGTTTTTGGAATATCAAATTTTTATTTTCTAATGGGATGTGTAAAGTAGTATCTAAAAGATATCTTCAGATACGTAGCATAAAAAAGTGACAGACAGATAGATCAATAGATTTATAGGGAGGAAGGGAGGGAGGTATAGACTTCCGGGTTCCCATGTAAATTAGCTCATTCTCAGATAATCCGGCCATCTAAGCATGTATTCACAGCATAGGTAAAATAAAAGTACAATAAATGAAAAGATGCATACCTGATCCGTTCATTCTCATCTGCAGCAATAACAACAGGAGTGAAAGGTTGCAGCAGTATTGTTCTGGTGCCCGTTTCGAACTTTGTATCCCAGCTAGCAATTTGATTATTATTATTAAGCCTGCTAACGGCTGACAAAGAAATAAACAACCACATTGGTTCCACAACCAAAAACCATAACATATTTTCTAAGCCTATCACAGAAGCATATTATAAGGAACAGAAGACTAATCAACAAAAAAACACACATGAGTGCTGGCATTTAACTATATGCTCCAATGCAAATTTCTCCCTCTCTTCTCTTCTAGCTAGTATTACTTCACTATCGTCTGAAGCAGTAAGAAGTGGCTTGGAGAAGTAGCCACAACTCCAATTATAGATTGTTGACTGCGGAAGTAAACTGCGTTCCGAAACCCCAGATGAACCTCCAGAACCAAGAAGAGGGTCAGCTAATCCTGAGTCAGGAGAATTTAACAGATGAGGCCTGAACTCTAAAGAGCAAACTCTTCGCATTCCAGTTAAATAACTGGGTCGAGGAGGGCTGACAGGAGGAGTTCGGAAGGTTAAAGGTAAATGACCTGCCAACAACAACACAAGTACATTATGATTAAAAGCAAAAATTAAAGGCATAATCATGCTTGGAATCAAAGTAATACATTGGATTACTCCAATCAAAATAACTACCATTTCAAATATCAGTAAACAACACCATATTGTTCACACCCAAAAATTACCTCCACTCATGTCAAACCACGAAGACGAACGAGCTAGTCCAGAAAGATTAGGACTTGGAGATGCTTTTGCCAGTTCACTAGGCCGAACATTGCCGCTGGTGGTCCTCAAAGGTTTTGCCACCACTTGTTCAATCCCAATAATGGACAGTACCCGCCGACCAAGACTTGCTATGCGTGGAGATGGATCCTTGGCTAATGTACACATAGCCAATACACATTGTGAATACATTGCATTGTCCAGAGGTTTTGACCTGGAATGGTTAACAACCCCATTGCTGACACCATCATTCAATATTCCAGAATCAGAATGTTGAGATAAATCATCAGACAAAGGAGAACCATGCATAATTCCAGAGTTAGCTAGAGGGCTGCTGGCAGAGACCCTTCCATCTCGAACCAATGATGGATTGTCATTGCCAACTCTTAAAACGGAACCAACTTGGGATGAAACAATGTTTCCATGCGATATGTACTGGTTTGGGTTACTATATGCACTGCCTGTACTTTTTATATGAACCAAAGAAGGTATGGAATTCAGCAGAGAATTAGACTGGGGTTTCCAATATGCAGCAGCAATTGACTTGAGATGCTTGTTGTGGCCAAAGGCAAAGCGCCCAAGCGCTGCCAAGGAACGAGGAAGATCAGACTTGGTTACTTTCAAAGTTGCTATTAACAGAAGTTATAATCCACAGCTATAACAATTACAATTAATAAGCAGCAGCATAAAACAAGCAACTAGGAATTCTCCAAACTGAAACAAATAATGGGTAAAAGAATAGATGAGTGGTGTACAAGCATTGCCAAATCTATGTTTGTGCTAGTTAAAGAAGAGGGGAAAGGTAAAGTTCCAAGATATTACTTGTCAAATGTGGCTTTTGATGGTTCGCGAAATTATTAATCAAGAGTTTTGAACACAATGAATTTTCGACTAATTTGAACATCACAGTATAACAGTATTAATATTTTATACTGCCAAAAAAGAGACTAGCTCCGCTTATCAATTTTTCACCGAATCCAACCTAGCATAATTGATTGTGCAAAAAGGATTCCCTTTATAATCATTATAAGGTGTGTAAACTCTACCACTTTCATCCAAAAATATCAAGTATATACTAGATGAAAACACAGATGCAGAAAACAATGGAACCAGATTAATATGGGAAATTGATGACCATTCACATACCCACGGCAACCTCAGCCCTGACCAGTGGACTTCCATCAGCAACAACACTTAAAAGGCTTCTAGTGATACTAATCTCAGCCCTGATCTTTTCATCATCATCACATTCTTCATCTCCTCCAACACCATCTCTAGAGTGGGCCCCCATGTCAAGCAGGGTACCAAGGGCAAAAACAGCACAAGCCCTGACCTGGAAAAAAAAAAAAGGATTATACACTGAATCATTACAAATTCAATGAAGAAATTTAAAAAAAAAAAAAAAAAATCAATCAAAGAAAAAACAAGTGACAAAGCATGATGGCAAACCTCTGGTTGGGGCTCAGAGAGTAGGGTAGCAAATATCGCAGGGGCATCAGCCTGCAAGCCCATTATTTGGGCCTCTGTGAAATCCTCCCACAGCTTTCCCATACAGAGGCAAAGCCACTGAAGAAATAGGGGGTCAGTTGAATCATTTGGGGTTGAACCCTGAAGGTGCTTCAAGCAGACATGAATTAAATCAGCTTCAACACAGGCTTCCTGGCCCTTTCTGTGCCCATCAACAATTACAGCCAAAACGAATGCAGCCATTGCACGCTGCTCTGGATATGCTTCCATGCTATCAAGAAATCTAATGAAATATGTATGCCCACCATCCTTTACTAGATCAACCTGACATGACTATCATCCCACAAGACATAAAAGAGTAATCAATATTTAATATATAAAGGATGCATGTTAAAAACCAGTTTCAGCACTAGTGGCAGAAAATTAAAAAAAAAAAGAAAGAAATAAAGGAGGCAGGAATAAAGAATCAGTGGCACATGAAATTTCTTTCTGACTTGTGTGCCAAAACTCAATAGGATATCATTTTTTTATACAAGTAAACGATTGTATTAAAAAGAATAGGCATAGCCCAAGTATACAAGATGGTATACAAGAGGTGACACCTATCTAGGAAAGAGAAATAGAAACATGAAAATCAAGGCCATTGAAATCAACAGCTTTGACCCATAAAAATAAGGTTCTAACAAAAAGTAATCTAAGCTCTTCCAATGAGCACTCATTGTCTTCAAACGTCCAGTCATTACGCTCTTGTCATATGCACCACTGAATATAGATAGGAACAATCTTCCACAGCTGTGATTTGTGGAATACCGCCTAGATTTGTCCAACTGTGATGCAAGGGGATCCGAGTCTAAATCCAAGACCGATGAGGCTCAGGTGACAGATGCAACGTTAAAAGCACTGGACTACTTAGAGAAGATAGACCAGCGCAAAGTAGGCGAGAAGAGATAAAGATTTGGGTGAGGAGTGGCAGATTTGGGAGAGGAGACTTAAGTAGGCGGGAAGAGATAAAGACTTGGGCGAGGAGACTTACCTCTCGATTGGGCGAGCAGACTTATACCTTGGTTAGGCGACGAGACTTATCTCTTGGTTGGTTGGGCGAGGAGAACTATAAATTTGGCTACAGGTGTCAGAATCGCGCATATGACCCCAATCTAGAAAGCTCTCTTCGGCACGGACGTCATGGTCACCATGCTTCATCCTGGTGGGCCCCTTGCGAACTCAAAATCAGCCGTTTTTACCTCTAAAACGTCAACTTTAGTCAACTCTTTCATTTTTGGTTAATTTTCTTTTATGGTAATGTTTATCTTTAGTAGTGATTTTATTTCGGATTCTTAGGCTACATTTTAGTCATAGTTATCTTATTCCTTATTCTATGGTTTGGCCTTAATTGCAGTTTTGCCATTCTTCGTTACCTATTTAAGCCCGACTTGTGGGCTTCAGAAGGGGATGGATTTTTCTTATAGTAAAACCTTAATCTCAGAGTTTATCATTGTTTGCGATTTTCTAAGTCTTAATCTCTAACTTCCATTGTTTAACTAGCCGTCAGAATAATCTTCTATTTTGATCCAGCGTCAAACTGGCTAGAAACTCAACCACAATGGCAGGCATAACCCAAGCCAGCTCTAATCGTCTAAATACATCTTTCCCATAACACTCAAGCAACCTCACAATATAGTAGAAGGTGATCCACAATATCCCCACTTTTTTTACACATACAGCACCAATCCACTATAATCACCTTGCATTTCCGTACATTATCCATTGTCAAAATCTTACCCAGAGAAGCTATCCAAGCAAAGAATGTCACTTTGGGGGTGCCTTGTTTCTCTAGATCTTTCTCCATGGAAAGCGATTGTTACGTAATTGTGTAAATGACTTATAGAAAGAGCGAACCGAGAATATACCTTTTCCTGTAGGTACCCACCACAACGTATCAGATCCTTGGGGGCTTGGTTTCATGGAGTACAAAAGTCTAAAGAGATCCTCAAAACTGTCAATTTCCCAATCTTGGGCCGCTCTGGTAAAGCTCACATTCCATTGGACTAGATCACCAGCTATCCCCATGAGATCAACCATTGAAGCTTCCTTCTCACATGCAATCCTAAAAGCTGAAGGGAAAGAATCCTTGAGTGTATTATCTCCACACCATAAGTCGTACTAGAATTTAATTCTAGAGCCATCTCCCAGCACAAGTCTGTGTGATGAGCAAAAACCTCCCACCCTTTTCTAATATGCTTCCAAACTCCCACTCCACATGTCCCTTGTACCTCCCTAATGCACCACCTTCCCCACAAGCCTCTAGACTTGGGATCAATCACCAATTTCCAAAGAGCTTCCAGTTCCATATTGTATTGCCACAACCATTTCCCAAGAAGAGTCCGATTGAAAACCCTCAAGTTTCTAATGCCCAGCCCACCAGATGAAATTGAGGAGCACACCTTATCCCACTTTACTAGATGGAATTTGAATTCATCGTCTAATCCACTCCAAAGGAAATACCAATGAAGTTTCTCAATACAGGTTGCCACACTCGCTGGAATTGGGAATAAAGATAAAAAATAAATTCGTAGATTTGACAAAGTGCTTTTGATTAAGGTAACCCTTCCTCCTTTCGATAAGTACAATCTTTTCTAACCTGCCAATCTACGTTCAATCTTCTCAATTACTGTATTCCAGAAAGATATAGCCCTTGATGTAGCCCCAAAGGAATCCGAGGTAACACATAGGAAGAGAAGAAACTTTACATCCAAGAGAGCCAGCCAACCGCCAGATGTTGCGAGTGTTACTAACTGTAACCAATTATGACTTGGCTAAGTTCACTTTCAAGCCATATATGGCTTCAAAACAGAGTAGGAGTGCCCTTTATGCCCAAATCTGGTTTTGTTCTACCTCACAAAAAATTAGAGTATCATCTGCGAATAACAAATAGGAAATGTTAAGAGTACCCTATTAATGTCACCAACAAAAAAACTAGCCACAAAACCACTGTTAACGAAGGCAGAATCATTCTCCTAAGTGCCTCCATGACTATGATGAAAATGAGTGGAGATAGAGGATCCCCTTGTCTTAGACCCCGAGAGTTGTTAAAAAATCCATATGAACTGCCATTTACCAGAACTGAGAACTTCGCTGTGGATATGCACCACCGAATCCACGAGCACCATCTCTCTCCAAAACCACACCTCTCCAGCAAGTAAAGTAGGAAATTCTAATTGACGTGATCATAGGTCTTCTCCATATCCAACTTGCATAAGATACCCGAATTTCCAGACTTTAATCTACTATCAATACATTCATTGGCAATGAGAACCGAGTCCAAAATTTGTCTACCCCTTACAAATGCGTTTTGGAGTTTCGTAATGATCTTGTACACACCATTCACAAGACTAATGGGACGATACTGCTTCACCTCTGATGCGCCAATCTTCTTGGGAATAAGAGCAATAAAAGTAGCATTGAGGCTTTTGTCAAATTTTCCGACCGACGAAAATTCCTAGAACACCTTCATTAGATCCTTCTTCACCACATCCCAACATGACTGAAAGAATCCCATAGAAAAGCCATCTGGACTAAGTGCTTTGTCTTTGACCATCCTTCTCACCACACCATGAACCTCTGTCTCCTCAAAGGGCCTCTCCAACCAAGAGATATGCTACTGCTCAATGGACTCAAATGCTAGTCCATCAAGCTTTGGCCTCCACACCTATTTTGTAAGCAAATGTTCGAAACAACCAACAATATGCTCTTTAATCACTGGGGCCTCCGTACATACCGCACCATCTATATTCAGCCTCTCAATAGTATTAGTTCTCCTATGAGAGTTGGTCACTCTATAGAAGAACTCCGTGCTTCGATCTCCTTTCAACCACAAAGCATGTGATTTTTGCCGCCACGATATCTCCTCCAATAAGGTAACCCACTCTAGTTCTAAAATTAACTCTGTCTTGCGAGAGACTTCATCCAGAGAGAGAATCTGACCCTCTTGTATCCTCTATACCTCCTGTAGCTCTTCCAGCATAGCCTTCTTACGGTCGCCTATATCACCAAAGGATTGAGCATTCCAAAGCTTTAAGTCTTTTTTCAAATCCTTCAGTTTGCCCGCAAAGATGAAACTAGGAGTGCCCTAGAATTGATATGGGGACCACCATTGTCTGACCCTATCCACAAAACCATCAATTTTAAGCCACATATTCTCGAATTTAAAATACCACATCCCTCCTTGAATGCCTCCACAATCCAGCAAGATAGGAAAATGATCTGAAGAGAGGCAAGGAAGCCTCTTCTAACATAGCTCCGAATAATGAGTTTCACACTTCGAGGATACTAGGAATCCGTCCTTTCTACACCACGTTTGGATGTTAGACCAAGTGTATGCTCCGCCCATGAGAGGAATATCCACCAATCCCAAATCGAAAATACACTCCGAGAACTCAATCATTGATGGTCGCAACCTACCTTCTCCTGTGCGTTCGCTTGGGAAGCATGTCATTAAAGTCGCCACCTATGCACCATGGTAGGTCCCACCAGCTATGTACTCCAGCTAACTCATCCCATAGAAGTCTTCTCTCACTGTCTAAGTTCAGCCCGTAGATACCAGCAAAAGCCCACACAAAGTTGTCTTCTAAACTCTTAAAGGAAACATGCCACTGTATATTCCCCAATGTACTCCTCCATTTTCTCTACCACCCTTCTATCCTGCATAACTAATACTCCTCCAGAAGCCCCGACAGATGCAAGATAAGCTCAATCCACATATGGACAGCTCTATAAGCCTTGGAATCACTTCCAACTTTCTTTTCTTGCAGGCACACAATGTCCGCCTTCCACTCACGCAACAAATGTTTTATCTGAAGGCAATTATTATCCCCATCAAGCCCTTGGACATTCCAAAATACAATATTGGGCTTCATAAAGAGAGTGTTGGCCCCTTCCCTTTGGATCGTTCTCTACTTGAGCTGCCCTCACAGTTTATAGACCATGTTACTCTCTTTAGCTCTCTCTGCTTCTTGGAGCCATTTCTTGGGATCTAACATGACCCACTTCAATGGCAGTAAGCAAGCCCATGAATTGTTCCTCGCATTCAATCCCCAAACAATGTTGGATTTCCTTCACCCTGTGCAAGATCCAATCAAAAATAGTGTTGACATGGTAACAGACAATTTAGGGGCATTGGTTCCCCAACTCAATCGATCTCATCTCTAGTTGCTCATTGCAAATCCATCTGCACCCCCATTTCCTCCTTAGCAATCAAAGACCTACTTTTCCACTCAGAGCAGCCCTGCATAGAGATTATCAGCCCATTGGGAGGACCATCTTCACTTCCAGCTTCTGTAAACAAAACTCGAGCCACGTCCACCTGCTGTACAGCCTTTGCCAGAGAGGATACCACCTGGGAATCAATAGAATCCTCTTCCCTGCTACTCATCGGCGCCGTCTATATGTGATGTGCTGGAGACCCAGCACACGGCGGTGAGAACACAGCACCATTGCCGTCGACGTCACCATATGGGCTCTCGTCAAGGGTTCCTCGGCCAGTCGCGAGTCAATCAAAGCCTTTACCGGCAAGGTTGACAAGCTCCCTCTGGTGGAAGGCCCAACGTCGCCACCCTCTCGGACTCTCCACATTGGCTGGGCCCCAACCTTTTCCTTTCCTCTAGTCTGCTTCACGGGCTGAGGCCCATGGGAGCGGCCCGTTAGAAACTACCCCACTCTTAGTTGCCCACGTTCCGAGTCCTTGCTGAATTCAGGCCCAAGCCTAGGCCCATGTAAATACATTGTCTCCAAGTCCCGGCCCATGCAAGGCCCCTGCCTCCTCAACACACCATTTTGATTATTAAGGGTGCTAGGACCACTTGATTCAACGTACCATATTAAGGACTCCACCTTCTCCTGCAATTGTGCTTGCACATCCAATAGTGAACTGTGCACGCCATCCTCTGTCAACCTGACAGCGAGCCAACCCCCGCCACCCTCCCACTGACCACTTGATGTACCAACAATATGAGGGGCCTTGCCAGGGACACCTCTCTGAGCTGCCTTAATTCCATTTTCTCCACCCCTGTTCCACTCACGGGACTAAACTAGCATCACCATCTGTATCAGAGCCTCCCTGTACGAGCGGTGTTGTGGTTGGCTCGCCTCCACCAACAGCCTCAATGATGCCTCTCCACAGTTACGACTCAAGTTTCTACTTTCATTCTCAAACTCCCCCAGGGCCTCTGCCATCCTCCTTGATCCTCTACCCTCAGTATCCTCTGGTATGAAAATAAAGCTACGTCAGCTGCCACCCCTATATTCTACTAGCACCATGTAGCGACCGCGGGCATTTGAACATCTCTGTGCAATGAAACTCCTATTGGCGTCCCTTGTTGTGGTGTAAAAATCCTTCTTTTTGCCCTTCAGGCAATCCTTCATAATTTTGGCAAACCATTGCACCATGGACAGCCCCAGCCTCATCTGTTTCACCACCTTCCAGCTCCTTTCAGTTATAAGCATGAATCTTCCATCCTTTGACAATGTAAAGACTTTTGATTCTATCGCTACGTGTTTTGGGAACCCCATAATCATCCAAATCTCACCAAATGGATTTGGTTATGACAACGTATGGTATTTAATAGCTGAATTGGGATGGGAGCCACGAAATTGGGAACAGTTTCTTTCTCCTAGGGTTTCAAACCACGAGCCCTATTCCAAAATGAGTCAACACGAATTTTCCCTAGAACACAATGCGTCCTAGGAAATGCCAGCCATAGAAGCGTATCAAAGTATCTCTCAGTGTCTACCAGTCCCTCAAATTTCTAGGGTTTGGTTTTTATCCCTCTATGGCGTATAGATTTCGGTTTGGTTCGGTCATGTTCGTGGGGGATTGGGGGACCATGCAACCTCTACGAGTAGTGGGCTGGGCATGAAGAAGAGGAAGAAGACGACGACGAAGAAGAAGAGAGCTTTATTATAGGATATCATACAGACAGTAACTAGGCTCCTGTAAAAAAACTACTTAGAGAAAATTCCTCAAAGAGACGAGGTTGAATAAACCAATTTTTCACCTTGCTAAATTGTGGAGGCTACCAAAGTGTCAAAATTCCACCATAATTCATTCCATTTATATAAATAGCAACTTGATTTTCTGACAACCAAAAAAAAAAAAAAAACCTGAAATCTACGGAAACACTATGGTGTAGATTTAGTATACCTTATCAAGTGCAAGAATCTTTGTCCATATGAATACAAGAATTTGCCGAACCTCTGGTGTTATTGTTTGCAATAGCTTCAAGACATATGGGAAGATTCCAACGAACAGAGCCTGCAAAAATAGAGAAGAAACTCATTGAGCCAATCACTACATTAAAAGAGGAAAGAGAGAAGCAAAACTAAAGCTACCAATAACTACCAGATCTACTGCCCAGGGTCCCATATCAAGGAATCTTCCAAGAAGAACCAGTGCCCGAAATCGATGACTTTGGCTACGTAAAACCTGAAACCAAGATGGTTTATGGACTTGTTATTATAAGCAAAGACGATTGGGAACATCGAGACTGATCCATTGAAGAACAAAAAATCCATTCCACCAGCAGCCAGAACCTTAAAAGTTGTCAGTCAAAGCAATTTACATCAATCATAACATTATGGCTATACCAGAAGGCTTTACTGTGTTATCATCTCCATTTCAAGAAATTGAAACCGAGACTAACCAAACTCAAGTCATTTCCTTGTTAGTTCTTGAATTAGCACTTGTAAAACAATTTTCTAAAACAATTCTTAATACAATCATACTGTATTACTGATAGGACTAACAACTCAAGAAATAGGACTCAGCAGGCAATTTGGGTAAAAAAAAATTGCAAGCATCCCTACATCCCAGAAAATTTATACACCATTATACAGGAAGGATTGCCGAATGATGGCCCCCAATACTGAAGAGCAAGTGATGTGCTGCACCTGAAGAACAATGGGCAACTGCTCTGGCGGTTTCTTATGTTCAGATCCATGGTCAAGCCATACCTCAAAAGCTGTCAACTGCTCAGTAAAAAATGGACTAGCCTGAAACAACATAAACATGTGCTACTCAGAGGACAAAAGCAAAAAGAGCATAACAAGAGCATACAAAAGCATCATTCTTCGTAATTCCCTTGATAAGCTAAATTCTAAAATCATGGAAGCCCAGAGTGAAATAAAAACAAGTACAATAAAACCCAAAAGAACATACTACGAACTCTGCATTAGGGTCCTCAATCAGTGATGGAAGCTGAGCAAGGCAAATCTCAGAAGCCATGTCCCACGCATCCCTGCATTGTACAAAAGTGACAGTAATAATTAAATTTTATAAACACCTAACCGAAAAAATATACATGCATCTCCTGCATACCACATATGATGCTGATGGGTTGGTGGCAACATTGGTTGAGAGATGGGGGAACAATTAGCAGATCGCATAATTCGCTCCGCAAGTAAAAAATTTCGAAATAAACTGGCAACTAACAAATCTTGTCTGAACAGTCTCTGAAAAAGATCTGCAGCGCAAAACTAAGTAATGGGTAATTGTACCACTAACAAGAACCATAAATGAACAGCTCAAGGCCATGCTATGAAGCATTAAATCAGTGAAGTTAAAAATTTACCATGAGGAAGAACATTCCATGCAATTGTGTCGGTCACAGCGGTAAAAATCCAGTTCAATTCACCCAGAAGTGTTTTCCGATCATTCTGGCGGCCAGGAATTTTATCTATGAGGGAATCATCAAGGGACTCGTGAAGCAAGGAACGTTTGCAGAACCTATGACAAAGCAAGCCGATTGATAAGTCCAATTAACACATGGATAATTTTTTTTTATCAGTCCAATTAACACATGGATACTTAACCACTCAATAACTTAAGCTCAATTTTCTTCAATTCGCATATTGCAACAACAAAAAGTAAAATAAAAAATCAGCGATGGCCCAAGAATACATGGAAAACTTGTAGGATTAAATAAAAAATCAGAACACATACCTCCACAAGAGATAATGAAGGTCAGCGAGCATGCATTGATGCATATATCACTTACAAACGGTTTTAAAAATGCAGCACAGACAGCTCCACAATTAATCCAATTAAATAACTACTAAATGGCAGAACAAACAACAACAAAATAGGTCATTAGATGATGCTCACAAACCAAGCCAGTAACTGAATCTGAAGCAATACGGCCTACTCCACAATAACGCAAGTGGATTATGTTCGTGCGCACAAACTTACAATTCAAATGTTGAAACATCTGACAAGAAGCAACCCAGTGACACTGGTAACTAGGGGTGCATCTGTTTATAGGCACCAGGATAGAGTTACTTCCCTATTACATAATTGGACAAGTCCTAATAAAGGGATGCAAAAAGGGTGCCTTGATCATTTTTTTTCTTTTTTTCTTTTTTTATTGATAAGTAAAAAGAGGTGCCTTGATCATTCATCCCAACAAAAAGGGAAAAAGACTGTTCTCCACGTATCTACTACTAGCATCAGTAGTTTATCATTAATTTTTTATAGGTATTAGTAATTTATATTGTTAAAAAACATTTTTTTTATAAGTGTATTATTAAAAAACATAACCACCTTAAAGTGAAAAGAAAGCACAAAAAATCAGCATCAAGCCTCGTAATTATCAAAGGGAAAGGAACCCTATACCCATGATGACACAAAAGTAGATGAAAACAGAAGGAGCTGGAAGCCAACTCTTGATCAAATACAAAGATTTCTTTTTCAATACTCTAATCTTTCGGACAGCTTCTATAGACTTTAATGGGCTTAATTTCAATGACTTTCTTGTATCTTTTTCTCTCTAGACAAGTGTCTCTTGCATAAATTCTCTGTACTGGGATTGTGCGTTCTGTGCTTTTTAATGAAGTTTCAACCACTTATTAAAAAACCTTTAAATGACTACAAAGACCACAACCAGGCTCCATTAATCAGGTAACTGGAGAAGATAAAATGGAGAGCTGTTAAAAGAGTATAGCATATTATACCCAGGATCAAATAAGTTCATTTAAAAAAAAAAAAAAAAGTTTCTTGATAAGAGGGTCATCATAATCTATTGGTCCACAAGCCTCACCCTTAGTCACAACTCCAATTAGATCGAAATTATGAACTTTCAATTTTTCTAAATGTACATTATATAACATGGCTTACTAAAATTAATATTCTCCAATATACTCACCTAAATTTAATGCTCAACGACACGTAGAGAAATTTCAATAAATTTTGTATCAGAAAGAAAATATAAGCTCACAATTTAACTTTAACTTTCTTGCGGATGAGAAAGAAATCATAGACTAATAAACACTACTTCAATACTTAATCCATAAATATTAGGGTGTTCCACAATTATTGTTCATACTAAAAAGTGACAAGATAATTTATGCTTTTTCTCTCATGATAACTCCACGATGATTGTTCATAATAAAAAAATTATTACAAATAGAACGGCTAAAAACAGAATTTTGATTTAGCAGGAAAATAATATTTTAAATTCAGGATTCAGAAGACAATATTATCTACAATGAAACATCCTGAAAAGAGATCAAAGTTTCAGCTAGTAGTCAAACTGAACAACAAACAGGGAGATATATTTCACCATCGTAATGCCATCTTTATTGGAGTAGTGAGGCAAGCAGTAAACACATCAGCAGGAAATTCAGCACTCTGTGGAAGAGTCTCGTGTGCTTCACAGGCCGCAAGCAGAATGCAATCCCTTGAGGATCCAGAAGCACCCCAGTCATTAAGCTGTCAAGAAACAATCCAATATTTACCTTAACAGTCAGGATAACATTAATACCTGTCCCTAAATTAAAGCTACCCAATTACCATGTCAAATGACTTGTAGCAAAGACACTGTTTGGTACCTCAGTGAAGGCATTGATAATCATCCCAGCAGCAGAGCAGTCAAAAACATATATCGATGGAGTCTTCAACCAGGAATCAAGGTCACTGATTGGCAAGGGGATATACTGTGTATAACTCTGCAACAACATAAGTTAGAACATGCTGACAAGCTATTTAATAGTGACAATAAAACAGCACAAAAGAGAAGGTTGGAAAGCAGTAACGGACCCTATTAAAGAGCCAAATTTCACCATTAGCTGTAGGTTTCGGCACACCATGTCCATTATAATGGAACAGAACTCTCTCTGACTTGGCATATTTACGACATGTATTACAAAGTTTCTTCACTTCCTCCACGGTAGGATCAAGTTGATACTTATAGCGAGCCTGCTAATTTTTAATATATTAAAAATGAACCTGATACCGTAACATGTCACACGAATACATGATAAAAATGTTCTGACCTTTGGTTGCCACCTTTCATACTGACTACTCAAGGTTTTTCCAATTGTCTCGAGTGCTTTTTGAGGTATCATAGAAAAAGGATCTGCACAGATGCAAGAATATTAGAAAACAAGAAAGACCGTTTTTTAGCCCCTATTCAATTTCGGTTTAAATTTCAGTGAGTTTCTGCCATTCTGGTCTATTGGTCATTCGGGCCAAAATTTGCATTCTTGTCCGGAATGTGTTCAATGGAAATTTTATGATTTTCTTGAATTGTGATGACAATTCTGTAATTTTGCTTCAGTGGCATTTTCAGGCTTATTGAATGCTGCTCACAGTTTTGTAATTTCAATTCAAGCACATTTCATGTTATTTTACTTTTCCAATTATTTCTTATTCTCAACTCTCAATTAACTAATTTAGCACCATAGTTTCTTCCTTTAAAGTGCAAGATGAAATTTTTTTCTTAATTTTTATTATCATCCTTGTGTTTTTTTCTTAATTTTTATTATCTTTCTTGTTATTCTGATGTTAACTAGTGTGTTCCAAATTATTGCTTTTTTCTTCATTTTCGTGAAAAAGAAACAATATAACATGCTAGAACACATGTACCAGAAATTGTTTTTTGATAAGTTAGAACACATGTACCAGAAATGGAAAAGAAACATAAATCATAAGCACAACATAGCTAAGCACAGCATATGATTCATCAAACAAATCCAAAAATAAGTCCAGAATTTAACTCAAATCAGCATGAATAAAATTACCATTGAAAGATACTAAAACTGAACAACAACACTGAATCCCTTTTAACACATTTATACTGATTTCAACCACCTTGTAGAACATCCCACCGAGAAGAAGTAATGAAATAAAATCATTTGCCAGATAATATAAGAATTACTCACTAATAACATAGCAAGGAAAGAGAAGTATTGGAGACCTATTATATGACAGCTCAGACTCAAAAGAATCCTTAAAATCCCAAAACAAGAAAAATAGAAGCAAAATGACAATACATTAATAATGAACAAACAACCCATAAACCAGAGAAATAGAAAAAAATCGGCAGCTTTAAATGCACCTATCCAGCACTCCATTCTGGCACAAGGAGATATCTTGATTACATCAGGTGGATCAACACTAATGTTTAAGCATAAAACTAGAGCAACACATCCCGTCTTCATCTGCATTTAACAAAAAGGAGTTGATCAAAAGCAGAATCTGTGTAAGATAGAACTGTCCCAAGACCCATTTACCAGAATATACTAAAACAAGGAAGCAGTGAGAGAGAGAGAGAGAGAGAGACTCCACAGCTACCATACAAAACTAAGAGGCCTCGGGTAGGATGATCTTAGCATTGGTGTCGGAAGGCCTGCTTTCAGGCTTATCAATGGTGACTAATAATGAGGGAGCACTTGTCCCATATCTATTATTCGCAGATGATAAACTATGTTTTGTGATGCAAACCCTGAGCATTTGCATTATTTTCACTGCCTGTTCCTTTGGTTAGAAAGCAGTTTCAAGATGAAAGTCAATTCAACCAAGTCTGAGATACTACCAATTGGTAATGTGGGTAATTTTGATGGCTTGGCTTGCAGCTTAGGGTGTTGGGTGTCTTCACTGCAATGACACTCTGGAAGGGCATTGTAGAGAAGCTTGAACATCGTTTGGCAAGCTAGAAAAGGTTGTATTTTTCTAGAGAAGGCAGGTACCTTGATTAAGAACACACTCTCAAGCCTGTCCACCAGCTTTATGTCTTTGTTTACTCTCCTTGTCGGCATGGCAAAGAAGTTACAAAGGGCTATTGTAATGCCTTATGCGAAGGCCCAAGCTACATCTAGGCCATACTCCAAAAGGACTAGTCAATGATACAATTGGGGTCCCGTTGGAACCATTATAAAGAGCAAAAACTTCTCCCTCCCAAGCAACGTGGGATTCCATACACCACCTACAATCACTACTCAGTATGGAGTATCACAATCTTCCCCCTTTAAATTCTCAATATCCGCGTCACGTCATTCCATTGTAGTTGGCATGACTCAAGTCCCATAAATCTGGTTGGGATAGGCTTTAATACCACTTGGTAACACCCTAAGCGTAGGCCCAAACCACATCTAAGCCATACTTCAAAAGAACTAGTCAATGGTACAATTGAAGTCCCATTGGAACCACTATAAAGAGAGAACTTTTCCCTCCCAACCAATTTGTGACCCCATACACCACCTACATTCACTGCTCAGTATTGGGTACCAAAGATTTCTTATGGAATGGTTTGGGGGAGTAGAAATTTCATTTGGTGAACTAGGCTAAGGTATGTTGTGCACTTTTGGAAGGTGGCTTGGGTATCAAAAGGCTACTTAATTCAATAGAGCTATGTTGAGGAAGTGATTGTGGCACTATTCTAACAAAAGGGAGAGATTATGGAGAATGGTGGTAAACTTGAAGCATGGCCGTGAATGGGGTCAAGGGTCAAAAGTCACATGACATGAATAGTCAAAAGTCATATGAGGTTAATATAAGCTATGGGATTGGATCATGAAAGAACATTTGCAAGGGTTGGGGGAGTTCCCTTGGCCTATTAAGTATAAGGTGGGGGATGGAACAAAGATAAAATTATAATATAATGCAGAGTGAGGTGATCGACTGCTTGAGGGAATCTTTTTGGATCTGTTCAATGTTGCTAGGGTATGGTGCCTCAGTGGTGACTCTCCACAATGGGATTGAAGTTTGCTGGACCTCTCTACCTCTCTTTTTATAGGCAAGAAGTTTTATTCATAATAATAGGCATTGTACTACATGATGTATGAATGAGTAAGCCTAACTAGGATTTACAACCAATATAAGAAACTCGTGGAGATTAAGCCCATTATAATCTATTGCTTCTACCCAAAGGAATAAGATTTTAAAAAAGAAAGCTTCATTCTCCTCTCATGGTCTACAAAGCTTCTAACTTTACCTCTTTTTATAATTGACTATATACTTTTTGATTGAGACAAGGCCAAGAAGACAAGATGTATTGGAGCTTCTACAAGATAGGGGTGTATGAGCTTAAGTCCTTTCATAGCACATTAGTCCCCCACGACAACACTACTTTTTCATGGAAAGTCTATTTGGAGAAGGAAACCTAACTTGAGAGTATCTTTATTTGTTTGGATGGCTACACTTGAAAAGATCCTTAGTCTAGAGAACTCGACACATACACCATATTATCTCAAATGTATCGTATCATTTACTCATCAAAAAATTTATCGTATCGTTTTATGGGAAAAAAAAAGTTAAGAGACAGGTTAGAACCATAAAGATAATTGAAGATCATTTGTTTATGGAGGCCTCCTTACTTCCCAATATACCTTTTTCAGTTTGAGCAACAAATAGAAAATCTTTATTCCCTCATGAAAAATCAATTGCAAGATATACTCCAAGCTTCTTAACGATTCCCATTCAAAAATAACAGCCTCATACTAGACATTCAGAAACTTCAACCAGACTAAATGGTGTCATCAGACCTAGAAACTACCTTAGTAGGTTGGGCAAGCAATAGAAGTATAGGCACTCAATATAACTAAGCTCTGTATTTAATGCTTTATGCAAATATTTAGTTCTCTAAACTGCAACTCATCGATCAACAATGGACCATGTTCCTAGATTTGATTCTAACCACAATGTTGTGCTCCATTCAGTTTATGAACTAAATTTATTTTTTTGATCAGTAAATAAGGATTTATTGATGAGAACTAGGCATAGCTGAGGAACATGAGACATATACAAGAGCGACACCTAGGCATGATTGACCAGAAATACAAGGACTTAAAGGATATTCAGACCATTGAAGTTTAATACAATCAACCAATGGAATAAAGTGTGAAAAAGAAAACTCTAAGCTCGTCCATTGCCTGCTCGCGATCTTCAAAACTTCTATCATTCCTCTCCCTCCAAAGACACCACCATAAGCAAATGAGGATCATCTTCCATATTGCTATGATTTGTGAGTTACCACACAAACCTCTCCAATTAGCTAGGAAGTCAGCTACCTTTCTTGGCATCACCCAAGCTATCCCCACCCTAGCAAAAAATTCGTTCCATAAGGTCATGCCACCTCGCAGTGAAGAAGTAAATGGTCCACAGTATCCCAATTCTTTTTGCACATGCAACACCAATCCACTACAATGATCCGACGTCTCCATAGGTTGTCTAAGGTGAGGATCTTTCCCAAGCAAGCTGCCGATACAAAAAAAAAAAAACTACTTTCAAAGGTGCATTCGTCTTCCAAATACTCTTCCACGAGAATGAGAGAGATTTGTTCATGATAAGAGACTGATTGAATTACCAAACAAAAAACTTCCCTTTCTTCAACTCTAGATGAACCAATCTACCTAGTAGAATAGACAAGGTTGTAGAAATTAGTGAATGCCTCGACTTCCTAATCTTGTGCAGCTCTGAGGAAGGTGGCATTCCATTGAGGAACACCATCGGGCAGCACTAATAGATCAACAATTGAGGCTTCTTGCGACCTTGCAAGTCCATTAATTCCAAGAAAAGCTTCCTTAATAGCCTTGTCACCACACCATAGGTCATGCCAAAACTTGATTCAACATCCATCGCCCACCTCAAACTAAGTATATCTAGAGAAAGCTTCTCATCCTCTTCTTATGGGTTTCAAAAGCCCTACCCCATATGGTTCACTCACCTCATTTGTGCACCAACCACCCCCAAAGCCCCACCCCACTATGAACTAAATTTTTTTTTTTTTTTGATAAGTAAAAATATTATATATATATAAATCAATAGGAATAACCAAGTACACTGGACGTATACAAAAAAACACCTAGCCCATACAAGAGAGCCCCTAATGACCCAAAAATCCCATGAAACCTACCCAAAATACACTAAGCCGGAATTGGACACACCTCCCCAACCCCAACCCCTTGTTTCCATAAAACTAATCCTCTACCCAAACATCCCACAACGGGATCATCTTCACAATGCCCTCCCTTTATTCTTCCCTCGACTTGAGCTACCTCCCATAGCATCGTAGTTAATTGAACATAGAAGACGCTTTAGCTCCCTGCTTTTCTTAAAATGAAACTAAATTTTTAAGTTGGATAATATTTTGAACTCAGTTATGAGCACAGAAGTTTTTGGTGCAATTATAGGACTCAGCCAAGAAAACAAATAATTACGATCCCCACAAGTCTATGAAATCCTAGAAGCTCATGCTATATATTTCCTATCAATTGTAGATCACACAATAAACTGAATAAAACGATACTTTTCACATATCAGATTGCATAATCGTTATCGACTTTCTTTTCTACAAAAATGAAACACATAAAATGCCTAGCATGGTTTAAATTACAATTATTACATGCACACAAGACAACAACTTTGATGCCTCGGAAATTGTCAAGGGTTTTCCTAAATTTCAGACTCAATATGGTCACACAAAACCCATGATGAGGACTTAATTTAACCACATACATCTAAGGAAAATACTGGTCCATCCATGCATACTCATTTTTAACGGTGCTTAGCTTAGGTCAACTAACAGGACCTGTGAAAGTTCCATTACAGGGAAGGACGACTTACCAGCACAACAACGAAATTGAAATGCTTCGGTGTAACCGCTAAACTAATATAATAGGGGTATGGGAGCACTAACGAGCAAGAAAGAAAGTCCATTTTCCCACGTCTTGGTCAAATCTGTTACAATTTGGACAGATCATACTGAAACAGGTAAAATAACTTCGATTTCTACACGACAGCACCAATCAACTAAATGCTAAAAAGCCTATTTATCAATATTTTTAAATCAGTTTAAGAAATGCCACCTTTTCAACAATTACCAGTATTAAAGACTAAATTAGCCCACTATTTCAAGGCACCGGGTTCCCCAAATAAAGGTTTTCATTTAGATCATAAATTTGCAGCTGAATCAATAATAAGATCAATTTCTGCCATATTACCCAACAAACTTAAACCTAAAAGCAATTCAATATCCAGTATAACAAAAAGAGGAGCAGCAACGGAGACTGGGGGGCATACTCGGTCCTTAGGCCGCCATTTCGAAACCAAACCGTTATCGGATGGGCCGGTAGGCACACAAGCCTCGAAGGCCTCGTGCCGAAGCTCACAAAACACTTTGTTCTGGGGCAAGTATGCCATGCTCGTAGTGGTGGAAGCCGACGCGTTCCCATGACTGCTGCTGGCAGTCTCCGAATCCCTTCTCTGTGAACCCAAATCCCCGTCTTCGTGGCTCGAAGCGCACTCGTCGAAGTGATTCGAGACCACCGTTGTAACAACCGAAGATTGCGAATACCGAGACGCCATCAAATCCCCCAATGCCATTCAAATCTCCCGAACCCCCTCAAAGTGCAAACCCAATCGGCAAACCAACCACTTGCCCTGAACGGAAAGCCATAGTATCTCAAAATGAACAAATCAAAACCCTAGGCTTTTGAGTGGAGCTAATTAGTATGGCAAAGATTGAGAGAGTCAGATATCAATTGAAAAGAGGAAGAGAGAGAAGCGACGCCTATCTAATCAACGAAGCCACTAAACCAGCGGCGCATGGAGATACGTCTGAGAAAAGCGAGAGAATCCAGCTCGAAAAGCCCTAGATAAGCAACTGAAGGTCTTCGAAAACCCTACAAACCCTAGAACCCGAAGAGAACGATAGAGGCGCATATGGTGGTGGCGGCACAACCAAAACAGAAATCTCTCTGAATAGTTTTAAGAGGATTTTGTAAGAGACTCTTTTTGTGTTGTTTGTCTTTCTGCTTTTTTTTACAAGTTTTTTCCTTCTTCCAATTTTTCCCACTTCCTCTCTCTCTCTCTCTAGGTTTCTTATTATTTTTAATATTTTTATTACTCGAAAAATAAAATTAAGACTTCTCGTATATTTATTAAAAAAAAAATTAGTCATAAATAAATTATACAAAAGTAAACAGTATATAGAACATATCATCTACTTCATTAAAATAATAAGATTTAAATTTTAAATTTTTTCTATATAAACATTTTATTAAATATATTAATATTTTATTACTCAAAAAATAAAATTACAACTTCTCATATATTTATTGAAAAAAACTTTAGTCATAAAGAAATTATACAAAAATAAACAGTATATATAACATATCATCTACTTCATTAAAATAATAAGAAATGATTTATAAGATTTAAATTTTAAATTTTTTCTATATAAACATTTTATTAAATATATTATTTAAAACGATTTATAAATAGAATTTTTCATATATTATTGGTTCTGCTTGTTTCAATTTGTTAATCATAATTTTTTTAAACTTTTTTCTTGCCTATATTTTGGAAATAAATAGCAACGGGTTTTTTTATTTCTGGAATATTTATTGGTATTCAATAAACAAATTGAAAATCATACTTAATCAAGTCATTATTGTTATTATTATCCATTTAGAAAATTCAACATATCACACTATCATCTCTTCTATTATTATAATGAATGAAGTGGCATTATCCATTTATCTTTAAGACTTTTTCTTTTAAAAAATAATAAGAGATAATTCTAAATTGATACATTTATTTAATCACTAAATTTCTACATATATTACCATATTGTTTTAGTTTCTCTCTAACTCCAACGATGCTATAGATTATTATTAAGAAATTATTTTTTTCATATAAATCTCAATTTATTCACTATTTTTAAAAAGAGTGCATTTTATAACTGTAAATATCATTTTTTATAATATATCTTACCTTTATTACGTATTTATTTATTTTTTCCTCTAGTGGATGATATAAATTTCTTTACGATATCAAGGCTTACCAAAAAAATAAAAGTGTATTAAAGAGAAGCAATTTTAATTAAAGCAAAGATTTTAAAAATGTGACAAACTTAAAAATAAAAGCCTTGACATTTTTGAATTTGTCAAAGAAGGGATCGAATCACGGAAAAGTTGAGCAACATTGTAGCACTTTTACAAGGAGCTTGGAATGCAAATGATCATCAATTAAATTGGCAAGAGAGAGAGATGGAAACAAGCTATGATTTGCCATCAAAGAGAGTCACTTGGCGATCACGAAAGAAAAAAAAAACTGTTACATATATAAAAAGATTACATAAAAGTAAATTTATTAACTGATGTAATTTTATAAGATTCGTTAGATTTATTTTACAATAAAAGTAACTTTATAATCTGACGTACCACATCAAGCCACATCAATTTATAGATTTATTTTTATGTAATTTCTTTATATCAAAAGTATTTCTAAATAGAAAATAGGGCAACAAATGTAGAAAAAGGAGAAAAGGTGAGGTTGTGTGTGTAAGGAAATGATCAATAGACAAAAGTTGGAGATATAAGTACCAAAAGCCAAAAGCCAAAGAGAAAAAGGAAAGAAGATCGGGTGAAAGCCAAGAGAATGAGAATGGAAATATAGGGAGCAACCAAAATGTCAAGAGAGTTTTGGATATCTAATCTTAAGCTGTATATAATATCAGTACTGCAAGTTATTAATCTGTAGGATCAAGAACGTTGCATGTGCAATGCATTGTTTGGTCCTTTTTTTTTTTTGTTTTACTCATCATTTTCAATGGACTCAAAAGAGTCAAAGTTTGCTTACCCATTTCTGTTAGCACATTCATTGAGTCCGTGAACGTTTGTCATGAGCTTTGGAAATCAAGCAAATGACAAAAACTTGTGGGAGAAACAAGACACGTGGATGAACATCTTTTAAGAGTCTAGTTTTATGGGCAAATCTGAAATGTTAAATATATTTAAGAAAAATTTATAAAAAATTTATTTCTTTATATGTCAGTTATTAATATGATGAAAATCATAAAATTTAAATTTCAAAATAAAATTAATAAAATGAGTCTTATAAATAAAAGTATAAGTAAAACTGTAAGTACGTATAGCACTACTCTAAACTCATAGCATCTCATATAATTATTACAATTTTTTTAAATTCTCACGTAAAATAAAATAAATAATTCAATTTTTTCAAATCTTAAAATAAAAATAATATTTTATTTAACTTTTAACTTTGATATAAAATTATCTCATTTTATTGTACTGTTCAAACGGGATCTCTGTTTTATGGGCAAATCTACAGAAATCTTAAACAAGATCGAGTTTTCTGCTGCAAAGCCAGTTGTTGGAGATTTTTTTTTATTTTTCCGTTTTTAAACACTTGTTGATTTTGGCTGATATTGATTTTATTGGTTTGGTTTTACCCCTTTGTGGAAGTCGGTCACATTCGTTTTTTTTTTTAAAACAAAATAGAATTCACTACTTAAAAAAACGATATTTTCATATAAATTTTAAATTTATTCAACTTTTCTAAAAAGAGTACACAGAATTGAAATAAAATAAAAAGATGTAGGTGCATTTTGGATTAAAATAAAATAAAAATAACACAGGTAGAACTCACTGACACACATCAATGTCGTTTTGGTCATAAACAGCTCAGCAATTGTACATTTGTACAATGCGTACACTCGAGCTGTCAACAGTTGCTTAAATTCGAAGGTGGAATGATGCTGGAGCCAGCTTATCAATGTCCGATCTCTTCCTCTCTCGTCTTTTTTTAACCAACACACGTTAAATTTATTATCAATTCATGCTAAAGATTAATTATAAAATTAAAATTAAATTTTACAAAATTTAGAAACATATTATTTCCTTATGAAACACGTTTTTCCTATGTAAAAGAATAAAAATTTTACAAGATTTAGAAATATTCCTCAAAACTTTCCTCTCCAAACACATGTTAGGGTTAGTTTAGATATAAAAATCATCTCGCTTCATCTTATCTTATTATTATAATTTTTTTAAATTTTTATACAAAATATAATAAACAATTCAAAATTTTCAAATCTCAAAATAATAATAATATCAAAAAATAATATTCTAATAATATTTTATTCAACTCATCTAAAACCATCTCATCTTATCTCATTTCACTATCCAAACAAACCCGACAGAACCAAACAGTTTACAAAATAACTAGTTAATAAAAAAAAAAAATTAACATATTTTTATATAATACATCAGTTATTTTTATTATAAAATAGATCTAATAAATTATATAAATTTTTAATTAGTTCATCATTATCATAAAACTCCATAAAAATTCATTTAAAGGTTTTCTAAAGAACTTCAAAATATTTTCAATGATCCTTAAATTCAAAAACAAATTACAATTAGATAAATCAAGATAATCTTACCAGGATGGAGACTCGTCCGAGCTTACCAAAGCATCTTGACAAGACTTACAAAAGCATATTCCCTCAATGATTAACCACTCGATCTCGAATACTAAGCTCCAAAGCAAACATGGTGGGCACGCATGGAGAAATTTCGAAGATATCCCCCAATTTTCTAACAGGGAGATTAATCTCCACGTTAATGGTATATATTTGATATATTAAAATATAAATTTATAAATATTTTTATTTAATAAATTATTTGTAACGTTTCGATGGATGACTTTTTATTACCGTTATAACCAAACTTATGCATGGAAGATCATCGCTGTCTTTGAATCTATGCAACTTAAATAGTACTCATTATATGTAATTAATTGCGTGAATACACTATTAGAGAAAGGAGCAATCCCATCCATATGGTATCTCTTTGATTTTAAAATAATTTCAAGGATATTAATTTTTTTTCATAAATCTTTAAACTAATACATATAGACAATCGGGTTGAATAAATCGACCCAATCAAGTATTAATAACAAAATAATAAATTACGGGTCAAATCCTTGACCCTTAATACAAGTAATAAAATTATGTTTCTGCAATCATTCAATTGTATAATGTTATTTTTTGGATTAGATTTTTGTTTTTTCTATCATGAAAATAGTTGTGAATGTGAATCATTGGCATAATTTACGATTACAAGATATGAAATTGTGTTAAGAAGGTTAGATTTCCCCGTTTGGATAGTGAGATGAGATGAGATGAGATAATTTTAGATAAAAGTTAATAATTGAATAAAATATTATTTTTTAAATATTATTATTGTTTTAATATTCGAAAAATTGAATTATTTATTATATTTTGTGTAAAAATTTAAAAAAATTGTAATGATGATATGAGATTCGATGAGGTGAGATAATTTCTGTATCCAAACGAAACCTAAATATTTGGATCTATCTCTTGAATAAGTTAAAATGGGCTGTATTGTGTCATTGTAATTCAAATTATTTATTAAACGATTTATTTGAATCATGTATATGTTGTGTTGTTTTTTTTTTAATGGTGTAAAACTTGAGATATTTGACTCATAAGTCAAGAAAGGGATGCCCTCAAGAAACCTTACCCTTTTATAATTGGTTATGTTTGGATTGACTCAACAAGTCATATACCCATGATTCAACACGAAACAAACCAAATTGCCTACTTGCAATTTTTTTTTTTAATTTTAAACATTTTTCATGTATGACAAGAAAGGGTTTCTCTCATATTTTAATAACATAGAAGTAAAGAGATTAAAAAAGAAAAAAACAAAGGAAAGAAAGTTTAATGGGTGTCATGCATATCTAAACTGAATCTCATATTTATTTTTAATCTTAGACCTAGTTTGGGTACTGACTGAGGTATTCCCATAATACCTTATTATTATTTACTATTTTATTATTTTTTTCACTACTATTTACTATTATTTAATATTTTATTATTATTTTTTTACTATTATTCACAAAATACTTGAGAATACCTCACGACCCAAACACAATCTTAAAGGTGTAAGGTGCAGTCTGATTCCCTAGCCACAAATACCATGCAGCTTGTACGACCGACAAATCTCACCAAATATTATAGAGAGTTGCTCCTAGCCGGTTGGGTGCAAACCCAATTTTAACACCGGCCAATAAAATTTTGCCACGTAGGACATGCAATAAATCTTCATCTACACTCACATGCACTAGATTCCTTCCTTATCTCCATCTCTTCCCCTCTTCTCTCTCTTTCTCCCTCATCCCGCTGCAACTTCCCCCCTCTCTCTCTCTCAAATACACTCTTCTCGCTCTCCTCTACAGGCTACCCAGAAAGCAGTAAAAGTTTGCAACTTTGTTTTTTTTTTTTTTAATTAGCAACAACTTTGTTTTTTTTTTTTCTAGGATCTAGATTTTCATTGTCATTTTGTTGTTATGGGTATCTTTTGGACTGGTTTGACATGTGCAAAAGATGATGATGAATTTAGTACGATTATTAATTCAAGGCAATGATCTATAGAGGAGAATGTATTTTAGAGAGAGAATGTATCTCAGAGAGAGTATTTTAGAGAGAGAAGGAAGTTGCAGCAGGGTGGGGAGAGATGAAAAATAAAGAAAGAATCTAGTACATGTAAGTTTAGATGAAGATTTATTGCATGTCCTACGTGGCAAAATGCTATTGGCTGGTGTTAAAGCTGGGCTTGCACCCGACCGGTTGAGAGGTTTTTCCAATATTATAATCTCGATGCATATTGCATTAAAAAAATACAAGCCCACGTGTCGTGCTCGTTTGTTTTCAGAGATGAGATGAGATGAATTAAGATTAAAGTTAAAAAGTTGAATAAAATATTGTTAGAATATATTTTTTAATATTATTTTTGTTTTGGGATTTGAAAAAGTCGAATTGTTTATTTTATTTTTGTTTTGGGATTTGAAAAAGTTGAATTGTTTATTTTATTTTGTGTAGTGATTTGGAAAAGTTGTAATGATGAGATGAGATGTTTCTTGTAAACAAACGAGAGTTCGAGCCATAGTCATCATCTTTTTTTCGTTTTCGTTTTTGATGTTATTAGTGGTAGCATTGTATTTCATATAATTGATCTCATATAATTTCATGTATTAAAAATCTTGTAATCTACTCTCTTCCCTCCTCAATCACATTAGCAGAAATTGAGTTTTTTTTTTTTTCTCGTCAATATTTATTTGTTTAAAAAAATGAAAAATTTATTTGTATGTTTGTTAATGACACATTCAACACGCTATTAATGTAAAAATTTGTCACATCGACTTATATAAAAAGTATTTGTATTTTGATAATTTTATAACTCTAATGAATCCCACAACAAATTATATATTTACACACTTATTTATAAATGGTAAACCCGATTTTTGTTGGCGGTTTTGGTTTGGAGGGTGAGGTATAAGCTGAGTTGGATCTCATCAGGATTGTGTTTGGCGGCTAAGACCATTTCAAACTAATTCACTATTATTTACAAATAATTAACTACTATTTATAGATAATCTGATATATTTTTAACATTCAAACGTATCCACATCAATTTGCTGAATAAGGTATCCAGTGGCGGACCTATTAAGGAGCAGGGGGCCTTGACCCCTCTAAAGTTTGAAAAAAAAATAATATATATTAATTTTTTTGATTTAATAGGATTATATTAATCTCATATTGTGTTGGCACTCTTTTTAAAAAATTATCTTAGTCATTTTTATAAAATTATTTTGATCTTATAGATTATTTTGACTCAGAAATAAAATAAAAAATATTTTATTATAGTTTTAGTTTTGCTCGACCTCCCTACAACAAATTCCTAATTTCGCCACTAAAGGTATCCCTAGACCCAAATCAGGCATTTGATGATTGAACGGGCTTGTGGATCTACAACTATCAAAGATGTTAAAGGTAGAAAGAGGTGTCTAGAGAATCAATGAGTGTGTGTTCCCTCCCACATTCATTCCAAGACCCTAATTTCGATAAAAGTTCGGAATCCTATAGAAGACAATCATCTGGATTTTAACAATTAAGTTGGAAGGTACAAGAGGTTGACCTTGAAGTCGCAATACTCTATTGAAGAAAGCATTAATAAATAATAATCTCACCACCTTTTGCATGTCCGGGTAGCTTTTCCTCATTGCTTTTTGTGCACCATAAACAACAAACAAAGACCGAAAATAGTATTTATCACAAGGTCCAACAATTTTCACATGTCCCTCAGATGAAAGGTTGAAATGCCCAATGTAACCAAGCAAGGAAGGTTCAATTTCAACTGGGACGAAGTTAGAACATAAGTCTTAACTCTTATATTTACTTTTTTCTAGTTAAGTGGGCACGTGCGTATTCCCAATTATCTTATAAATTAATAATTTCAAATGAATAAAAAATATCTCAATCCAAATCTACAAATTAATAATATTAATTTGAAAAGGAAGAGTTTGATTTAAATATATTAAATTCACAAACAATTATATTAAGCAAAATAAGTTAACTTGCATGCTTTTATAGGCATTCAGAACATGATGACAACCCCTTGGTGCTCCCCCTACCTAGGGGGCAAGAACTTTTGCTCTCATGGGGGTGAGCACTTTGCTTTTCCCAAATGCTCATTGAAGTCGTGAGCTTCATGCTCCTTTATCTTGCTGGCCTAGGACCAAGCACTTTAGTTCTCGTTGTGCTCGACTGTGGGTGAACATTGCTCGCGCTAATGTTTGCATAGGGGCGAGCACTTTTGCTCTTCTCGATACTCGCCTGAAGGACGAGCACTTTTGCTTTACTGGTGCTCATCTAGGGGCGACCTTTTTAACGCTCCATCGTGCTCGCCTGGTAGGCAAGCACTTTTTCTCTCCCTGGTACTCGCACTGTGGGCGAGCACTTCACTTTTCCACGCTGCTCGCCATGGTGGAGAGCTTCATACTTCTTCACATTGCTCGACTGGGCAGCAATCATTTTACTTTTCACACAAAACTCCCCAAAGTTGGGAGCTTCCTGCTCCTTCACGTTGCTAGCCTTGAGGCGAGCATTGGGAGAGTATAAGTGCTTGCATGCCTAGTCGAGCAACGTGAAGGAGCATGAAGCTTGCCACCTTGGTGAGCAAAGTGGAAAAACAATGCTCGCCAAGGGGCAAACAAAAGTGTTTAAGTTTGTACATCATTGTCTATTTTTCCTTAAATATACAAAGTGCAAGCACCAAGGACAATAAATGTGCGATTACAAGGGAGATGCCGTATCACTTGGATGAGTAAAAGTGTTGTACAAACTTATGTTTGCACTTTTGCAGATAGCACAACATGCTTGCCTATTTTTTATCAAATAAAATTTCTAAATAACCACATCTCACTTGAGAGTAAAAGTGCTGATAATATTTATGTTTTTCTCTATTTTTCATTTAGCACTTTTGCTCTCTTTGATACTCTAAATAACCGCCCACCCACAACTGTCCCAGCCAAAAAAACTCAAAACAAAATTCAAACACATGATAGAAACCACAAAATACCATAACACAACAATAAACAAAGATACAAAATGCAAATCAAATCCACAACAATACACATCGAATCAGAATGACGAAAATAACAAGAAAACAAAACCAAAACTAGCAAAAAAAAAACCTAAACACAAAACAAAATCTGGAGGCTTCAAACACAAACGTCGTCGGATTCTCGATGCACTACTAGAGGGGGAAGAGAGAAGAAGAGGACGCGGGCTGCACCGTCACGGCGACTGCAAGAGGGAGAAAGGGTAGCGGCGCAGATAGCCAGAGAGGAAAGATAGAGAAAGGGGGAAGAGAGAAGTGACTATGGGTGGAGGGGGAATCCTAAACTTAAACCCCCCAAACGATGTCGTTTTGGTAACGAATATTATATATATGTATGTATGTATGTATGTATATATATAATTATAAATATATATATATATAAATATATATATTTATATATATATATATTGGGCTGGAGTGGTGGGGGGTGTCGCCCCACCGCCCACCCTTACATCGGAGAGGAGCTGAGGGAGGGAGCTACGACACTCACTAAGGATTCTTATCAAATGTTGTAAGTTTTTTTTTTTTAAACATTTTTTTAAACCCTTAAACATTTAAAAAAATTTCACAAAGTCATTAAAAAATAATTTCTTAACCATTAACTAAAAAAAAAGAAAGAGAAAAGCTAGTCGGAAGTTTTTACGGTAGCCACTCTTAGTGAGAGTGGCATTTACCTTAGAGTTATTTGATTCTGACTCACTATCACTCAAGGCAACTTTTATTATTTTCCTTTGAGACTTCTTATAAATATGTATGATTTTTTTTTCCTAATCAAGCTTCATATATATTAAATAGTTACAAGAAACATGAGTCTAAAGGGTGGGAGACTCGAATAATTATCTCAAACCAGCTAATACAACACAAGAAAAGAAAAAAAAATGAGATCTGAAGCCAAAGGCTCCTATCCATTTCCTACAAGGGGATGCCGCTAGAAGCCATTTTCTGCAGTCCAAGAAGTGTACTGCAACGCTATGACTAAAAGCCGCAATAGATTGTGTTGTGATGCACTTTGCTGGTCCAGTTTGATTGAAAGAAACACCCACTATCTTTTTCTCATAATCTTTGGTTAGGAGAAGCGGTAACATAAGAAAATAACATTTGGTAGATGGTTCGATATGTCGAAGGACAGACGTTAATGGCAGTGAAGACTTGTGGGGATCACGCGCCACTATTAGTGAGAAAAATTTTGTTGGATCTTGCAGGTCCAAGGTCGTTGATCCCACTTCTGTTGCATGTGGTTGTAGAACGCTCACCGTAACGCGGTTGTGCATAGATCTAACCCGCGACATGGGCCGCGCGTGAGACTCACGTGCTACTTGTATGGACGCGGTTCTTCTAGAGGCCAACATATCGACAATTGGGGAGTCTTGTGGAGCAGCGCGTGACGGTTGAAGGTAGTCGTAAAGCTATAGATCGGCCCATGCATCTCTGTGCTATTTTGGAAAATAAAGAAAAAGACCGGACAAAAACAAGTGGACAATATTGAAAAATACTAGAGGGAAGGAGGGGAGGAGGAGCTGAAGCTCCACCCCTTTGGACGGTAGAGGAAAGATCTTAGGAGATGAGCCTTGGGAGAACTTTTCAGAAGAAGAGAGAAAATGAGATGGGGAGTTAAATATATAGGACAATCTACTTTAACATGACCAAAACCGTGACATTAATGCTGTTGAATTCCTCGAGTTTTTCTATATTCTCCTACTTTAGACCAAAACTGTCCTTCAAATTTCTTTCACTTTTATTCATATCTTTCATTAACCTAGCTAAAACGTTTCCTGCACCTTTTGGAGTTTTCAAAGCATTAGATTTATTCATTTAGATTTTGGCAATGCATATTCATAGCGCTGAAGATCAGATCCATCTAACGTTTGTATTCTACCTATATCTATGTCATTGCTTTCTTTTTGTTAATGTGATTTAGGTCCAAAACTCTCAAGCAAAGCTTTAAGGGCTTTTCTCACAATCCTATATTTTGAAATTTTTTCAGCCAAGTTAAAACTAGAATTCACGATATATATCATTTCATTTAACATAAAACTCATTGAAATCTGAGTGGCCTCGAATACTTTTCAATCTTCTTTTGCAATTTTATACATATATTTCATTTTTAATTCCTCGAGAGAAATAACCATAGATATTGCATTTATACCTTACAATTGTAGTTATACTCATTAGCTCATCTTAGACCAATTCATGGTATCTCCTCCCCAACAACGACTCACTAGTTCAAGTGTGTCATGCAACCAAAAATCATGAAAATATTCCATTCAACAAGCTTCCGCATATCTTCCCAAGATCATGCTTTTTCACTCTATCACATTTCCCGTTTGTAGTTGAAACCTTTCTACGCATCAATAGCATGAAGATAAGTTGGTGTAATGCAAATTATTCACATATCAGTTATTCTAGTGCTAAGACTGGACTTATGCTCATTTATGCTTGATGTGTAATTGTGTAATATGTGTTTGTTGTTGACTGTGAAACCATCACTTGTCTCAAAAAGTTAAACTGATGGGACGAGATATATTTTATTATTTATTTTATATTTTAACACTCACCTTCACGTGTGGGCCAGACTCCCCCTCAATGGGTGGTCCAACACGTGAAATATTTAATTAAATGTGATAGAGTGTAGAGTCATGGTTCAAACTCAAGACTTCTGCTCTGATACCATGAAGAAATTCATGGGTCTAACTCATCTCATAAAATCGTTTCTATAAAAGAGGATTGCTCATTCCTTATAAAACATGCCCAAGACATTGCCCACAGGCAATGTGATATTATTCCTCAACACTCTCCCTCACGTGCAGACCAGTATTTTTCTTGGTCCTTGTCATGGGTAAGTAGTGTGGGCTCCTATTCGTTATAAAGAGAGAATTGCTCATTTCTTATAAATATGCCCAAGACATTGTCTACAGACAGTATGTAATTATTCCTCTACATTGACGTGATCATGAGATGTTACATTACAACTTAGAATCTATGAAGAATGAAAGAGTAGACAGGTTTAAGTTATCCTTTATTCTAATAGCTTGCCAAATTATGTCTTTTTGTACAATGAAATCTTGTGTTGGATTTGTCAAATAATGTCTTGGAGTTGACCACCAAGTGTAGTGGATTTGGCCCTATGTGACGAGGTGGTGGATTGAAAATTCAATTTCTAACAAATGTAATGAGTTCTACAATATTTTTCTTTTTTGAAACCAACCTCCAATATATTGCTATATAAAGTTCAAACATTACATCTTTTGTCCCTCGTTATATCACTAAAAATAACATTAAGCCTAGTTTATCTTATCTCAATATCCGAGCATCATAAACACAACACTTTTCAATTTCAAATTTTCAACTTTTTTATCTAATTATTATTTAATTATTACAACATTTCCAAATTTTCAAACAAAATACAAAAAATAACTCAATTTTTTCAAATCTCAAAACAAAAATTATATTAAAAAAATATATTATAACAATGTTTTAATTTTATAATATTTTTATTCAAGTTTTTTGTTCTCATTTCCTAAAACCCATAAAACATTTTAACTCAAACAATTTCTAACTCATCCCATCTCAATTCAAATATCTCGCTACTATTCGCAAATCATGTCAACTCATCTCATCTCAACTCACTAACCAAACTAGGCCTAAGTCCCTCATCAATCCAAGCCTTTTCACCCTCTAAACCCACTGCATACTTGGCCAATAAATGTGCCATAGTGTTCCCTTCTCTAGGGACATATTGCACCTTCCACTCATTTCTTCCTCATAAAAAGTTTTTGATATATTCTTTCATGTGACCTATCTATGAGGAGTTAGAGGTGACAATATGTGACACAACCTGTAAATTCAATACGAACATGACACGAAATTAACGGGTTTAGGTTTGATGTTAATGAGTTCGGGTCAAAATGAGTTGACATGTTAACACACATGTTATAAATGGATCAATAACGGGTCAACCCACTTAACACGAAACGAACCCTTTATGACTCGTTTAAATTTTTACTCACAACCATAATTTTATTATTGTTAGATTGTAATATTTGTATTTCTCAATATACTTATATTTTTATTATTGAGAATGTAATTTTGAACCTATATGCATATTTGTTAATATAGGGATTGTAATATTGATTTTATTATAAGTTAAAATCTGAAAAATATTGATATTTTTTGTTAGTGGTTACTCTAGTTATGTTTTTAGATATTGTGACTACTAATAAATATAAATTTTAATTTTATGTAAATTTATGTTAATTAGGTCAAATGGGTTATGCAGATTAGTTCAACTCATTTACATGAAATAAGTTGAAATGAGTCATGTCGTGTTGATCAATTTCTAATTAATTATTAAACTGGTCAAAACGGGTGACACGACATGACCTGTTATTAAACGGATCATGTTAGAGTTTGAAGATCTAACACGTTTAGTTTAACGGGTCAAGTTTGAGTTAAGTTATATAGCCGAATATGTATGACTTGACACGACCCACGAATACGAATTGCCACCCCTAGGAGGAGTCTTTCTCTATTATGTTCACAACTTTGATAATTACCAGTGCATCCCCTTCCAATATCACATTCCGGAATGCTAGATCATTACATACTTCAATGGCCCTCCAAAGCGCATAACATTTTGCTAATGCAGACTTACTAACATGCCTTCTGTTAGCACACACTGAAACCAGTATCTCCCCCTCATCATCCCTTATGATAATCCCCAACCCCATTATCTTGCTTTTTGGATCTAAAGCAACATTCCAATTAACCTTTACAACATTCGTATCTGGTTTTTCCCAACATTTAGTTGATCTTCCTATATCAGTTGTTGAGTGTCTCTCGTTCTGCGATTCCTGGGCAAACGAAAAATCTTTCATTCCTTCACTAGTCATCTGAATCACCTTCCTTAGGCTATAAAACTGATTCTTGAAAATAAGCTTATTTCTTCTTAGCCATATACTGCGCATGGTAGTAGCAATCCACTCCAACTCCGCCCTTTTAAACTTCCACATCAGTTTCTTCCACAACTCAAGAAAGTCCTCTTCAACTGAAACCTATTTATGAACTGGACTTGAGCTTTATGCCCACATATCACTTGCAGATGGGCAGCTCCATAGGGCATGCATTACTGATTCTTCATGTCTTTCACAGATTGGGCATAAGGAGCTATCTACAATTTTCTTCCTATAAAGATTACTCCTAGTAGGCAAAATGTTATTCCATGCTTTCCAAAAAAACATCTTCACTACACTAGGGACATTTAACTCTCACATGTTCTTCCAGCTTGCCTTGCTTAGTTCACCTCTGAGGATTCCCCTTTTACTTTTCTTTTTCTATTCATATCCACGTGGTATGCACTCTTAACAGAAAAAAGACCACTTGTAGTATATCCCTGGATTAGCTTATCCTCAGCTCCCAACTTACTTAATGCCTCGTTTGGATGTTGAGATGAGATGATGTGAGATGACAAATTCGTAAATAGTATTGAAATTATTTAAGTTAAGATATTTTATGGGATCTTAGGAAAGGATAAAGAAAAAATTGAATAAATATATTATTAAGTTAAAATATTGTAATAATATAATTTTTTAATATAATTTTTGCTTTGAGATTTGAAAAAGTTGAATTACCTTTTGTGTTTTGTTTGAAATTTGAGAAAGTTGTAATGATTAAATAAAAAATATATGAAAAAGTTAACATTTTGAAATTAAAAAGTATTTGTTTTTTAGTGTTTGGATGTTGAGATGAGATGGGATACTCAACATCCAAACCAGCCCTAAAGGTATCTGCATATTTGCTCAGCTTCTTCTTCCTCAAATATCTCTTTGACAAGTGCATCATCCCACTCTTTGGACTGTTCATTAATTAACTTGTTAACATTGGCCTCCCCACTAAGAATCTTTACATACAGGAGATTGCACACATATAGACAAAGGATCGAGATGATAACCATTTGTTGCCTCATATTCTTATTTTTTCCTCCATTGTATGTCAATCCTCCACTTTAAACCTTATTTTAGTAAGCCAATAATTGACTATCAGAACTGACGATGAAAAAACGGATTTTGTTTTATATATTTTCTAAGATAGGTTAGCATTATCAAACTAAATTCTTCAAAATCATGAGGTGGAGGAAAATATCAGGGAAGAATCTAGATTCTTATACCCTATCTAAAGAAAGAAAGTGAAGAATAAGGAAATACATATTAAGATGATTTTTACCAAAAATGATTAATTTATTTTTATAGTAACTATAAAAAATGATTCTATCATTTCGTGTTTTCAAAGCTTCCCCAATTTAGTATGGTATATTCTTGGAGATTATGGTGAGTGAGTTTAACAAAAGAACGCGTCAGACATATGAGAAGCCTCTCCTGAGCAATCATGTAGTACTATATTTTCATCCCAATTATGTATGGAACATTAATCTAAAGACCTTTTTTCCAGTACAAATTAAAATCAAGATATAGAGTACTACCCATACAAGAACAATCTTAATTCGATCGATAAAGGTTTGGTTTATGTTGGGTTGGGGTGGATATGTGTTTGTGGCATTCTTTTCTCTCATCAATGGATGAATCATTTCATACTTTCACATCATTTTTAAAAAAGACTTGACACTAGCGCCTCCCCCCCCCCCCCCCCCCCCAAAGTAAAAAATCAAAGGTTCCAGTAGGACTGTTCATCTGGGTTCTGACCCGGGAACTCAGGTATATCTAGACCGGAACCTGGACCAGGTTAGCCTGGGTTAGACCTGGGTCGGTAAAAAACCCAAATTTTGGGTTGAACCAGTTTTTTTTTTTTTTTTAAAGTTTGCATAGTGCATTTGAAGGAAAGCTTTTATTCTCAGCTTTGCTTCCCCTGCTTCAAGTCGCAAGTGGTCTTCTTCTTGGTTTTAAGGGAAATTCTCTGCTTTGCTTCTCAGTCGAGAATCCAGGGCTCGGTATCACTTTGATGCCCATGAATCTCTATGCATGCCATTGAGGTGAAACAACTTCATAGAACTGGGTTCCATTTTCAACCTCCTAAGCATTGGATCAATGGTAAGTTTTTTCCCACTACTCTCGAAAGAAACTACTACGCATGCACAATTAAACTTCTCTAATTTTTAGTTACTTCTTCAATTCTTTAATTTCCTGAATCCATTATCTCTTTCTTCCTCTTTGTCCATGCATGATGCATCATCTTCTTTCGTCCATGCAGTTTGTTTTTTATTTTCTTTTTGGGTTAACATTTTGCTGTCTGAATGTTACTTTTCTCTTGTTTGGAAATTAATATTAGGGTCACAAGTAGAGGATAAGAAGCAATCTTCAGACTTGGCACATAATGGTGGACATGCAACACCAGATGCTGGATTTGCTCTACTGGACTCCAATGCTTTTGGCCAATATTTTAGGTTTCAATACTTTTGTTCCTCCTGTCTCAGTTTCTCCAAGTTGATGCTTAAAACAGTAAACTAACTGGACTGCATAGATTCAAGTAATTGATATATGAAACTTGGAAATCAAATTGCAGGTAAAGAGAATGAGGGAAGAGTATGGAAAACTAAACTTAAAAACAAAAAAACAAAAAAAATTGGGTTTCGGGTTTAAAAGAACCGGAATCCGGTTTAACCCGACCCGGATGAATAGTCCTAGGTTCCAGATCTGATTTTTGCCGGAGGGCAAAGAGGCCTTGTTTTCCTCATCTTCCCTCTCCTTCCCTCATTCCTCCATTCACCCACCTTGTCTATCAAGGTTTCTTTTACTTAATTTTATTTTATTTTCTTCAAGGCTGAAAAAGACAGATATACAGTTTTTTAGCAACTACCGAGAGACACACATGACATAAGCAGATTCATAGGTTGAAAGTCGTTTGGAAGAAAGTGGTGGTTGTGACCGTGCGTGGTTCTCACACGCCGCCCACATCCGTGTGTGGTCCTCACGCACTATCCCTTCCATCCCTTCCTGCAATTCTTCTTGACACACGCACCAGATTACCGGACTCGTCACCACTATACATTTCATATTTGACCTTTGTGGAGGAAAAGAGACAAGTGTGTTGCCTTCACGGGCCGTCACAAATTCAGAAGTCTACCGAAATTGGTCCAAATTGTAATCCGTCATTTTTCGCATCTATCTTATTATTTTCCTTTTTGGTTTCCTTATTGTTAATTAAAATAAATAAAAAAGTTTATCTTTCGGACGTTTGTCTGTAGAGGTTGAGTCCTCTCTTTCTATAACTGGTGAGGTTGAGTCTCTGTTTAGGCAAAATGTGTTGTCTCTCTTGGAAGTTTGTCTTTAGAGAGTATCAGCAATAGTGAAGACCAGATCAGTCACAAAATGAAATAGTATATATGCTAGTGGAGCTCTAAATGCATTATTTTGGTTTATGATGTCATGTTTGATATGGGGATATTCCAGAATGTATCCGGTCATGGATGTAAGTTTCTCTGATGAATGAATGATGACAATTTCCTTAAAAAAAAAAAAAATGGATGCATCCTTTCCTTGTAGTTGTTTGTTTCCTGTTTTCCCGCAAGGATTATAAACAAATATTCGGATGTAAGCTTGAAAGGGAAAGAGACAGAAAATAAAGAACTAAGATCAACAAACTGAAGACGAATAGATTTCCCGAGAGACAACGAGGAGTTGACTCATTGTTTTTTAAGGATCATAGCAACTCATTCAAGATGATGTAGATACCTGGTATTTTTATATGGTAATAGTTTTCACTCACAGAATAGACGAAATCATACACCACTATTTAGTACAATTTGTAAACGATCGAATTTAGACATCTTCATCCACATATAGATGGGAGGGCTTTACATCTTAGACATGATGTAATCCATAGAATCCACAAGGAAATCTGCACCCCAAAAAGAAAGCATCTTTAGCAAAGGGACTAGTGGCAATGATACCAATATTGTCACCAAAGGTAACTCCAGATTTTGAGTCACTAATTTGCTCGGTTGTCGACATGTTAAGGAAGTAAAGAAAGACCTACCTGCATCTTCCTTGGTGAAGCAGAGGGGAGGTGTGATTCTAAATACATTTCCATAGAATCCACCTTTTCCGATCAACACTCCCAATTCTGCAATATCCACAGATTTCCATTAGCTGCTAGAATGAGACTTAGCTAGTGAGTTTTAAGGTATGGCAGATGAGAGAGATGCGGACCTTTCATCTGGTCCAATACATGAAGAATTTCAGCCTTTGCAGGAGTTTTCAGCTGGCGATCAGTGACTAGTTCAACTCCAAGCATAAGTCCTCTTCCCCTCACGTCCCCAATAACTGCATATATCAGTATGGTAGAACAGAGAAAAATGAGAGACTGTAAAGTTATACAAAGGTTTAATTGCCTTAGACGCAAAGGCTTGTGGAAAACGGTTTACTTTCATATTTATCCTTTAGGACAAGTAGTCTGTCTTTCAGGTATGACCCCACAGCGAGTGCATTCTCCTGAAGATTTTCTTTCTCGATCACTTTCAAAACTGCCAGTCCTGCAGCAGTACAAACTGGATTCCCACCGAAAGTGTTGAAGTAGTTGCGGCGAGTCAAGACCTCTGCAATCTGAGGAGTTGTTACCACCGCCCCAAGGGGAATGCCATTTCCAATGCTCTGCAGATACCAAGATAACAAAATCAGTCAAGTTCTCATCAACGTCTCCAGAACCCCAATATATAATGAGCAAAAGAAAGAAGAGAAAATGAACCTTTGCCATTGTGACTATGTCAGGCACGACACCTTGGGTTTCAAAACCCCAAAAGTGACTCCCTGTGCGGGCAAACCCAGACTGAACTTCATCAGCAATACAAAGTCCTCCTGCTTTCTTAATACTACCATAGACAGCAGGCAAGTAACCTGGGGCCAATTCTACAATCCCCCCCACACCCTGTTACACATAAAAATGAGGTTAAGGAGGACTATGAATAGTCATGTCCATATATAGTAGCTAGGGAATGAACAATTTCGTGGGTAGATGATTTACCTGAATTGCTTCAGATATAAAAGCAGCAACATTTCCAGAAGTTCCAAAATCAATAAGATCTTGGACATCTTTTGCATACATCGCACCCTCTGAGCCAAAAACACCTCTGTATGGGTCTGGATTCATGGCATGATGAACTCCGCTCTATTGACCAAAGCTATAAAAATTAGTACAGTAGCAGCATACATCTGGTGGTCAACCTCTATATCTATTAAAATTGTCAAAGGTTTACTAGGTTTCACAGAAGAAACAAAAGCAATATAAATTGCATGTTTTGTTCAACAAAGCATAAATATTATTGTAAGAGCACAATAAATCATAAAACAAGTAGTTCTTTAATTCACTTGTTTCTGTGTTATAAATTGATGATGTCAGACTCGTGGCCTACTTTTTTTTGTTTTCTACAAACAGAAATCATGATACCTATTCCCCTTACATCCCGCACCCAAAAAAATCCTGATTACATGATTGGAAGCATCGAATTGACATCAAGTTTGTTCGAATATTACCACAATGGTCATGGTATTCATGAGTTTCATCATCGTTATAATGCTCAGTTCAATAGCTGTGATTGTCCAATTGGCCTGAGTTTAGCATTGTTGATAATGCAAAGTGGGGCTATACCTTGTCCCAAAAGCTAACTATAATATGCTTCCTCACCCTCCATGATATGACCACTTTACAAGCCACCTAACAATTGAACCATATAGCCCAAGAACCCCCCTTTCCAAAAACCCTCGTCCTTTTCAGTCGAATCATGGTCACGAATCAGTAACAAAGTGGACGATGAGTCATATGAAAATGAACGATTGGTTTTCATTCAACGTGAAATCACATCAAGTCACGCTAATTTGTGAGATTATTTTTGTATAATTATTTTGTAACTAGAGTATTTCACTTTATTAAAACACGATATTTTCATTCAAAAATGCTTTGGGTCCTGAATTCGGGACCTAAATAGTATCCTGAATGAGTTTTTTTTTTTTTACTTAATGGTTAAAAAAGTATTTTTTTAATGATGTTGTGAATTTTTTATTTTTTTAAAAAATGTTTATGATGATTAAAAAAATACATAAAAAAAAAAAAAAAAGTGAAATGCACTCTTCAGTGAACTCATTCGAGTCACTTTTTCAATAGATTAGCAGGACTCATTTTCATTTAGATTGAAGCAAAACTAGTACGTGTAACGATATACATCCATTGATAACTATTATCAACTGCATTTCCTTTTTTTAACGTTTTCATGATTCATACGCAATCGTATGGCTGAAGTACAAAACCATTTATAAGCTATTTGTTTAGCTTACTTTTTAGCACTTAAAAGAGTGTTAGAATTGTTTGAAGTTTAAAAAGCCAATATGCTAGTGCTTCATTACGGTGTGACATGCTTAATGTGATACTGACAGGCCGGAAGAACACGTAGGATTTGGATGTTTAAATTAAAATTATATTTATAGGACTATATGAAGTATTCACCTTTTTTGCACTAATGATATGATAAATATTTACTTCTTATCTTATTATAATAAAATAATTTATAAAATATTTACTTCTTATCTTATTTATTTAACTTTTAATAAAATATTTCATTTCATTTGATCTGATCTCAACTGCATATCCAAAATAGGCAGCAAGACTGTCAAAATTATATGATCTAATCTGTTACGTGTAATTTTTTATATTTGGTACTGCACGGGGCGCGCCCCACCACACATGCCATAACGTATGTTTCTGTTTTGTAAATCTTAAAAGGGAAATAATTTATATAATTATAGAATATGTAAGTTTGGCGCATTCTATTTAAAAAATAAAAATAAAATCAGTTTATTTGGATGGTGAGATGAAAATTTAAAAAATTTATAATAATGAGATGAGTTGAGATGATTTCTGTATCCAAATGAACTTTTAGACTCAAATAAAAAAAATTAATTTTTTTTTTATAATGAGTTTCACTCTTTTTTTTTTTTTTTATAAAAAAAAGAAGAAAATATACAAACCAATTTAAAATTTTATCTATCATTACTACTTAAATCACCACCCAACTTTGCCATCTTTAGTTCCTAACTTGGGTTCAGAGTCGTGTGCACTTTGTAACGGGGAATTAAGATCAATACAAGAGTCACGACGACAAAGAGAAGTACCTGTACGACATTAAATTTCCATATGCTCTGTCCGGTGGCCCCCATCGTCCCGGCTGCGTTTCCGTGATATCCATTCCTCAGTGATATTATGTCGTGGCTCCCTGTGTACAACCTGGCCATCATTATCGCCAACTCGTTCGCTTCCGTCCCAGAATTCGTAAAAAACACCACCTGCGGTGTTCCCAAATTCTTTAATAAAGTCGATCCAGAATATATATTCAGCTTTTTCCGATCAGTTTAGAATCGGTGAATTAGAAATAACGTGATGTTATCTTAAAAGTTGGTAAATATTTTAACTAGGAACCTTAAGGTCGCCGGGCAACTTGGAGGCGAGGGCCTCTGCGAAATCGGCGATGGCGGAGTTGAGGTAGAGGACGGTGGAGTGTTGCAAGCGCTTGGTTTGATTGACGATGGCGTCCACCACATCGGGATGGCAGTGCCCGCAGCAAACCGTAGCGATCCCGCCGAAAGCGTCCACGTATCTCTTCCCTTCCTCATCGAACAAGTACTGCCTCTTCCCCGCTACAACGTGCAGCTATCAAAGCCAACGCCCCCGCGCCCGCCCCCCAAGGAAAAAAAAAAAAACAGAAACATCAATTCCAATCTCACACGACTATACACACACACACACACACACACACAGAAATTAACCCACGAAAAAACTCGATCTTTGATTCTCATGCTCAAAGATTAAAACATTAAGTGCTTTATATTTATAGATGCAATATGAGGTTTGGTGCGGACTCACGGGCTTCTTGTAGAAGTGAAAGAAGGAAGGGCTGAGAAACTCCTTCCGCTTCGCCATGATTTCGTCGGCGGAAGGGCCGTCGTAGGGGGGAGGAGAGTAATCGAAGGGGGGCATTTTCCGGATGAAAACATCATTTTCAGGTAGAGAGGCCTCCTTCGATGCCACCTGCGAGAGGCAACGCTGCGCAATCGCAAAGTTTCTTCCCGACAACACCCTCCGCACTACAAGTCCCTGCATTTTTTTTCTCTGTTTTGTTTCCTCTCAGTCTAAAAAGAAAAGAAAAAAAAAATCAACGCTTCCTCTCGCTTCTTCTCGTGTTTGTTTTGTTGGTTTTGGAGATGCGAGGAAGAAGATTCCGAGAATGAAGGGACTGCGGTGATGGCTGATCCTAAATATAAACGAAGCTGGAAATTTATATATAGGGAGGGAGGGAAGTAGTAGCTAGTAGGAGAAATTTACTTGTGCTTACGTGTTTGAGGTTGACTCGTTGAAATTCTTGAACGCCTCAACATTATAACATTATATGCTAACAAAAATAGATTAACCTTCTAGAATTTGATTTGTACTTATATGAGATGAATTTAATTCAGTCTAATTTGAAATTGAGTGTAACATCTAAATATTCATTCAAATTATTAAACTCATCTTAACTCAAAACCTCTTTACACGTCGGACTCATAACCTTAATTCAATTCAATACTTCTTTACATGTAAGACCCACAATCTTTTTTAATTTCTCATAAATATATGAAAATTCATCTTAACATTTAAACACATCTAAACTCATGTTAAGTTAGCTCTACAAAACTCACTCCACCATCTCAACTCATTACTATTCATAAAAAACTTAATCTATCTCAACTCAACTTAACGTCCAAACAGGACCTAAATAATAATATTAGGATAATCAATTTCCAACCTATTTTACAGTACCATCCCATTAAAAATAGAATATCTTTTTATTTAAATTTTTGATTTCATATGAGCGTCTATGCAGAAGGAATTACTTTTGTATTATTATTCAGTTTATTAAACACTAAATTATTTTGAACTATAAATAATTTAGTAAAGCCATAAATAATTATTATTAGTTAAATTATTTATATTTTGCAATCCAAAAGGTGTTGATATTTAAAATGGAAAAATGCTATAAGAAAGTCTTACACCACACACATATGCATAACTAATACGTGCATGATTTGTCATTTTTTTTAATTCTATTTAAATACACACATATTTAAGCATTAAGATGAAATGATAAAAATGACAAATCACATGTTGATTAGGTGAAAGTGTGTAATATAAGACTTCCGTGTATGCTTTTTCTTTAAGAGGTATTTGTCAATTTGACCTGAGGTCAATTAGAGAAATATTTGTAAAATAAAACTAAAAAATTAACGAGACTTGTACGATAATGTGGTAGATCATATTATGAATCCAACAGTACTACTCAACGCGACCATGCCAACCTCATAGAATACCTTATAATTTCAAGAGTTTTTATTATTAAACTAGAAAACTGATCTATATATATATATATATATATATATATATATATATATATATATTTATATGATAACCAGATTCGTAGTTGTTATGATTTATTTTTGATATTCCAAAGTAACAGTAAAGAATTAATTCCCCATCATCGGTTCCTTTCATCATCGATAACCTATGTAGTTGGGAGACAAAGGGCTTGCATAAGTCCAATCATGGTTTCTTAGTGAGTGTCGCCTCGCCGGAATAACTTGATAGAGATAACCTAAACTATTCTGTTTGGGAAGGGCTTAAACATTTTTGTATTCCTTTCTTTCACAAGCGACAATCGGAATAGTTAAAAGCTTGTAACGTTATCGATGAGAGAAGAATCTGGCAGACCCATTGCTATCCTCATAGCACTCAAATAAAAGAAAAACTCTTTTTATCAACTACTATTTACTATCCCATACTTCACATCCCACACCATATGAAAAGTACATCCACACCATATAAAAAACACTCCCACACCTTATGAAAAAAATAAACTATAAGTGTAGGGTGTGAAAGTGAATAGTGGTTGATGCATATAATTGCTCTAAATAAAAATGTATTATATTAAATACTATTTATCATTTTATTATTTTTGAAGAGCCATCAAATAATTATTATATAATTTTTTAATAATTTAATATCATAAGAAAATGGTGAAAGGATAATGGTTAAAAGAATATTATTAAATATTAGATGAAATAAAAGTATTATTTATCAATATTCTTTTAACAATTATCATTTCATTATTTCTTAATGTAGCCCCAATAATTAACAAATAAATAAAAAAGAGAAATTATATTTACAATCATGGAATGTGCAAACGCCGCACAATTTCTTTGAAAAAAGTGAGTAAATACAAGACTCACATGAAAAAAAAAATTAATTTTTTAATAGTTGACTCTACTTTTTTTCAAAACGATTACGTGGTGCTTGCACACTCTATGACTGTATGTAACATTACTCATATTGTGCCTGAATTTGGAAAGCTTGTTGCTAAAGTGCCATAAAAGGAGTGGCGAGTTTCGCTAGAAAGACAAGTAATATTAAAGGTGCACACACGAGTATTCTAGATGAGAAGTACAACTGACATAAATGAATTACATAAAACTAACCTCATAACTTAACATAATTTCAGTTGATTCGTTATATATATATATCATGCTTGAACGCTTCATTCTCGGTCTAATTATGAAGTATATTTAATTGTTTCTTTATTAAAATGTAATTACATCTCTCTAACCATAAATGAGCATTTACATATTTCGTTTATTTCTTATTTTTAAAACTTTCTTTTTAGTTTATAGAGTTCATTAATTAAGGAGAAACGATACTTTTCTTTGTTTCTTTGAGTTTTGGTGCCATAAAAAACAAAAAAATCATTAAAACCATAAAAATCAATGAATAATTCCTATTAATGTCACATTAATTTATGCCTATTGAATGCTTGCTTAGTCACTAATTTTCTTTGCTTCTCATCTGGGTGACATAAGCTAAAAGGAAAGGGGAAAAAAAGTTGTCTAGAAAAGTGTAGAACCCGACCCGTCCGATAGATCCGTCCCTCCCCGCCCCGCCCGGAAAACACGGTTCTACACTTTTTAAAAGCATACAATCAAAAAATTTATACTTTATATATGTGTATGTGTATATATATATACATTGTAAGAGTGCGTTAAATATTAACTATATTATAAGAAAAGTTAGAAATCAAACCTTTTTAAAAAAAAAAAAACTTAAAATACAAATATGTAAATGCATGCCGACTAAATATAGATGCTCATTAAAATGCTAAAATAGGTTTTAAATGTGATTTAAAGGATGCTTATTAAGATCAGGACCTTCATCATGATCACGATGTGTATTGTCCATCGATCCCAAGCATGCACTAAGAAAAAAAAAAAACATCGCACCCTGAAATGACTGCAGCAAGCAGTACTGTAGTACTACTTAATGAACATGGTCGAGTTTTGAGCTGAATTAATGCAACATAAGCATGGATGCATGAATGGCGACCAAATTAAGAAAAGCAACTTATAAATTCTATTCAGATAACATGAAATTAAGCGTGTGGCCCTGCAATTCCAATGATCATATTAATTAATGATCATGGCCTTTTGGCTAAATGGGGAGTGATGGGTCTCCTCAATAGTTTTTATTAGTCGATTATTCCACAAAGGAGATCATTTATAACCAATAATTGGAGCCTAATATTAATATATATATATATATATATATATATATATATATATGTTTAGAACTAAGCCAAAATGTACCTGGTTGATAATATGGGGAAGGTGAAAACTTTGTATATGGGATATCTAATGTACCTAACCATTTTTTTTGTGGGGTTTCAACTAGAACTTATAAAGATAAACTTTATTTAAAGGGGCACGTAGAGCTTCTTTCTCCTCGTCAGATATCAGCCATAAATTTGTTTTAAAAATTTATAGACAAGTTATATATAGAAAACAAAAAAACTTTATAGTCGAACTCATCGATAAGCACTAGACTTACATGATATTAACTATTGAAGATTTTTTTATTTTCATTTTTTATTAACTATTGAAGATGCATGAGTGAATTAGTTGTTAAAATATTAAGAGATACCAATAAATTAATGTCAATAAAATGGTAGAATATTATTGTGATTTTAAAGATTAAAATTTAATCATATCCCACAGTTAGCCTTATACTTTTTATAAATTAGATTTTTAATGGTTCATGACAATTAATATAAATGCAACGAAACTATAATCATGAATATAATGACCGAGTGCAAACGTCGACGGAAGTGTTACACAAGAAACAGACAACAAAACAATATGGCTTTCAACATCCTTGGTCGGTGAGAGAAACACCTTTGTAGTGTTTGCCATGTAGAGTCCCACTTCCATCTTGATCTTGATCTTGATTTTGATAATTGTGAAAGTATAAGCTCTTTTCCTGAAATGACAAATAATTTGAAGAGGGGAGAGGTTTTCTCTTAAAATGGGTATATTTTTATCGTAAATAATCGTAATTAATCTGTCATAAATATATATATTTTTTATAGTGATTGTGAGATTTTATATAATAGTCATTAAATAAAGAAAATAAGATAATAAAGACATGCAAAGCTGCCAGATCAGAAGAATCAATCAAATATTGTCAGCAAATTGAAGGTGTGTTGGATGGATTTACCAAATTGCGCGCATGATGAAGTGGTGATCTACATGACCATGATATGATAACCCATCTATATATATAAATATAATAATAATAGATCGAGAGTACGTACCACCCTTATCTTCCTAACCAAAAAGATATCCCTAAGGCCACTGTTCGGTTTCACTTTGGATGTTTTTGATAGCATATCTTGTTCTGACATGTATAAAACATTAATAATGCATGTAAAGATGTTGAGATAATGTGGTACACGAATTAAAAAGACAGCTACTAGATCTATGAACATGATCATGTCCAAGTACTGAATGAATGCATGGCTCAGAAATATTAATATTAAATTGGGACATATATATCACAACAAACCAATCGAACACTTGCATGTGGCATGCACCATCCGAAGCACCTAGATATTAACGCCAACGACATGGCGTATCAGTGTAATTAAGCAACTAGAAAAATAGAACACGACCAAAAATGACATGGACTGAAGTTTTAATAGAATAGAGTAATATATATATATATATATATATATATATATGTATGTATATAAATGTTGGTATCAAAATTGCTTACAGATCATCATCGAAATAAACAAATTACGTAGGTGTTATAACGCATCATGAGGACTGATATTTATAAAATGAGATCATGCAGTACATTTATTTTAGCAGTACATCATGGTCTAGCGAAATCGTCAATCGTGCGACCTCCCTTGATTTGATCGAAGATAATAGGGACGAGTCGAAATCAATTTATTACGTAAATATCCTTTTTCCTTTTTTATTTTATGTACATGCATGGATACTGTGTAATCTTTGAAAATACGCAACAGTACTATGTCCTCTTGGTAGCTAATTCTCAAAGCTCAGAAGAATAATTCAAAATCCCTGATGAGTACTGTACCTGGGCATAGAAGAAGATCCTAATTAATAAGACTATTAGCAATGGGGTAAGTAAATTTTGACTAAAATTTCAGTAAAGTCAAAATTTTTGAAGAGGTTAATTCATATTAGATTAGTCATTCCAAAGTCAAAATAATATTATATATTTTAATTTATTTTATATTTTACAAATACACTTCATATATTAATTAATAATTTAATTTTTACTATCCAAACAAATTATTTAACATGAAGAAGAAAGGAAGAGAAATGAAAGTAAGAGAAAGGGAAGGAAAGGAGAGAGGATAGTGAGAGTGAGAATACTTTTTAATAAAATATTATTTTAATTGGTGAGCAGTAACTCACCAAATATAACTTTGGTTTTCTATTTACTGTAGCTCATAACTTGACTTGAAATGATTTGACTAATCCAATACAGTTGATTTTGGAAAAATTTAGTCAAAATTTGAACTTGGCTGACATTTATCTAGTCCAATACCAATGCTCTAAGAGCAGACGCAAAGAAGCAAGATTGTTGCTCCCTTTCCGCTGCTAAGGGTGTGAACATTTAGGGAACTAAACTATTTTAGATTGTTTTATTACTATTTATAAACAGTTTAATATTGTTTATAAACTATTAACTATTATTTACAAACTACTTCATTACTATTTACAAATGATTTGAAATATTCTTAACATCAAACGGAACAAACACATCCACCCTCAGTAGAGCTTTCCTCAATGAGTTGAGCAGGCGCATCCACTCTCAAAGCCAAATCCAAATTCATAATAACTAAATTGATAGTGAGAGACTCGTACCAATCCTCATAATTGGTTCCACTTAGCGTCTTGATAAAAGATAATTGTAGAGATATAGCAAGATTGCCAAAAGTTGAGGATAGCACAAAAATTATTATGCATACACAAGAAATATGCACCCATAAATATCCTTATAATGAAAATAAGATTTTCACCTCAAGCATATGCTAGAATTCGAAACACAAAATGGATTCTTATGCATAATCATATCTATATTTATGCAAGAGTCCGTAAAATATAATGGATTCCTACGCATGATAAAACAAAAAAATTAAATACAACGATTTAAGATGACCCATTTATCGATAGGATATGAATGAGTCACTAAGTGCAAGGTACTTAATAATTTTCTTTATTGTTCTAAGAATCCTCCCACATAATTATTCACCGACATGATGAAAATAATTATTTAGATGAATCTTAGAATTTACAAGTTTTCTTTTCCTTGCAATATCCAATTACATTCAATAACAAAATTCAATTATTCATCATGATTTATTTCACAACTGTAACCAATCAAAATCGTTGATTTTGTCCGTCATTCATTGTTTATGTATACAAAAAATGTACAAGTCTTAAAGAAAATGCATGCAAACATGCACAATATTGCAAGTAAGCCTATTTATTCTGTATTTGTAAATATAGGACTATATCATTTTATTTATTAGAAAATAAGGATAACAAAAACAATTGTTTTTGGATTTTTTTAATAATAATAAAATACTAATATAATATTGAGTCGACGGACTAGATGTGAACCAAAACAATAACCAACTCCCAATTGGGTATATATGAACTGGATCCATGCAAGTTCCTTTTATGGGTCTAATATAATCTTCCAGGTCATCTTGATGGGCTCATTTAAAAGGAAAGTAAGAGTAAAAGAAAGTCAACAAGGAAAAAGGTAAGGCATGTGGGCTGGGCTGGGCTATTTGCACAAATAAAATAAGTTAGACTTGATTTTGTGGGTAGTTACTATCGGGCTGGACGACTTGGACAGTAGTTGCAAGTCCATATTTTGAAGCCTTTTGTTTTGTTTTGTTTTTTTGTTTTGGTTTTTGTTTTGTTTTGTTTTTTGTATTTTTTTAAAACATATAGCACACATCAATGGCCCACTCTTCAGGCTTATCAGTTATCATTATCACTTGCAAGCTGTTTGTATTTCATTATTTGATCCATTAAAAAAAAAAACCCTATATATATATATTTGGGTTTTAATGGTTGAATATTCAACCAATCAAAATCTAAAACATTTACATTAAGATCATCACCCCCACACACATAAACATATATATACACACACATAGGGTGGTGCTAGCGGGCCACCCAGCACTTACCGTTGGGCGTATCATTAGTACAAATTTGTAATTCTCTTTTTTTTTTTTTTTGTCATTTTGTTTGAAGTATTTTTTTAACATTCTTAATTATTAAGAAAAAATTAAAAAAATATACAACATTACAACTTCACTAATAGTCACTTTTTTAATCACTAAGTAAAAAAAAAAAATTAAAATACTCGAGCGGTAACTTTGAACGGTAACATTTGAGGGGACTAAGTAGCATTTTTCATATATATATATATATATATATATATATATATATATCATGTTTTGGTACGTAGCTCAGAAAATTAGCACCAGTAAGTTTAAAGATGTGTCAAACAAGATAACAACTGTTGCCTAGAGGTCCTGGTCTGAAATCTAATAACAAATCAATGTGATCTGATGATCAAGAGATGTCAAGTGTGATTTGTGTAAGCTCTCGCTCGAAGCAGAAGGTTAATGCACTCGCGTTACATGCTTTATATGTATCATGATTGTCCCCGACCAAATGAGGGAGGCCAGCCGTGTGACAGTGGCAATTAATTAGGTCGGTTTCTCGAGCCTGATTTCCATAACTATAAGCCTTCCATCTTTGAATTATTAGCTTAATTGGGACTTGTTAGGAAAAATCTCGTTAATTAGATGATCACTAATTAGCTATTTTTTAAATTTTTTTTTTTTTACTTTTACAATTAATATAGTGTGGGCCGGATCAGCTTGTTGCGCTCATGTATAGGAATCTGTGAATTCATATATAACAGCCAAAATTCGTACTATTAATTGAAAGTAATTAATAGTACTAGTATGAACTAATTCTAGCTAGTTGAATTGATATTAATGGGATTAATATTGAATTGAGGTGATTCTTGTGGGACATGATTAGGGCATTAATAAAATTGTTCATTTACTCTCTCAACATGTCAAATATATATTGTTGATATGGAAGTCATGTGGTGGAGTGCAATCCCGGCCAGATCGTAGTTGATGATCATGCTTTGATGTAATGAATCTAATGATCCCTTTTTATTTATAACTCAAGTGAGAATCTCATGGTTTTTTTTCCCAATATTTATAGTACTCGATCGGCCTGGTGTGTTATGTGTCGTTAATGTAATCGGATGAGGACACGTATATACGTACATTACAATAATAAAAATATATTAGAGGTTAATGTAAGCTAGTTAGACTAGTGGATCCCACTAGAAGTCAGATTCCTTCGAGGAAAATGCCTCCAATTATATATGGTTCTGGTCAAGCTCTTCATCATTGTTTGTTGAAAATCATCACGTACCTTTTTACAAAGTAAACTGAAAATCAATGGAATTATTGGAAAGGAAAGACCTCGATGAAGGATGAGGTTCCAATTTCTGCCGATTTTCTAGGAGTTTTGGCCTATCGTTTCACCTACTTTGTTTGATTGATCAATATTAGTTGTACATGTACCATCAGGCCTTACATAATATTGGATCATCATGGCAGCTCGAAGACTAGTTGCTGTCACTTTTGCTTGCTAGCGTTTTAACTGAGAGAGAGAGAGAGAGAGAGGGAGAGAGAGAGAGATCGATCGATCTCCCTGCAGAGGAGCTCCTATTTTGTTGGGAAATATATAATTAAACGTCTGAGTACTGATCTAAAGTTAAAAAGTCTTATAGCTGTCTAGCGGTCCTACTTAGAAAAAAATGTACTGTTTGATAAAAGGCCGGGTTTTACTTGGATTATATATACATATATCCTTGTGGGTATCATGCAGTTTGGTTGTTTTCGTCTGATCTCCTTTGTTGCTGCCTATATATCCAACATGCATGTGAGGAAAACAGACAAAGAGTGTGCCATGCACTTGGTACGATCTGCTGATCTACTGAGTTTTTCCACTCATAAAGACATAAATACATACATATACATATATATATATATATATATATATATATATATATATATTTTCTTTCTTTTCTTTTACACAATTTTAGATGCAATTGTTATGTTTCGTAGTTTGAACCTTATAGCCCGTGAACCTTAAATGTCACTAGTCTCACGTCACAACAGAGGCTGTGGCGTGGCATGTCCGCCCCTGCCCCCTGGCCCCGCAGGGCCCCATGCATTGCATGCAATCACTTAAACATCAGTTGTCAGAGCACTCCAGACACCCCTAGCCTGCTCGATTCCAATTAAATCCTACTCAATAACAGAAGATTGCCTACCTTATTAACCATGCATTATAATTAATTACTCAGAAATTATTTGGCCACTCTTACAACGTCAAAGCTGGATTCACTTTCTACGCGGGGTAGGGCTGACTCAACCGTTAAACAATAAACCATGATCAACAGCTATTTTCTTGGCGTGCAAAGCTAATCTTTATCAAGGTTTGGCCCTTCCTAATCATATTTATCGATATGACAAATTTTAGGTGGTTTCATATACCAATCTGCACTTAAATGAACAACCATTAAAAATTATCAAAAAGTATATATATATATATATATATATGACTGAAAATGTAAAATCTCGTTAAGATAAAGAAAAACAGTACTCTTTCTTGATAGTTTGAGAAATAACATTCCGGTTCCAAAGTATATTCAAATTAACCAAGTGTCTATTATACAAAAAAACTATATTAATATTATATCCATGTGAAGATCGTTTATATAAAAGTTGACGCGTAGATCATGTGATCGTAGGTGGATGTGCTATATATTGGATTACCTAGCTAGAATCACGATCCCAACGTTGGCCTAACCCGGCCACAAGCTTAATGTCAATTAGTTGAATGGATGTTAGCTTTGAGCGTCGACAATAGATTTACATACGTATATACGTGGATTGAACAAACGTTTGCGAAAAAGGGAATATATATATATATATATAGCTGTCAGAGATTATGATGCTTGTTTTTCAAGTATGAATGGTCGTCTGCGCGCCATGCATGCTAGCTGCACCTTGCCTCTTGTCTGCATACCACGAGTGCTTGTCTTGGAAAGCACAGCCAGTTTATGGGAACTTTAGGGCACATAAAAATTGACAGTACTTTTTATTTACAGTTTTGTCGTCTATATATCATGCATGGCCAGCCCTGTAATACTCTCTGATCTCGATCTATCATGGCTGGCCTGCCTTGTAACTCTCGATCTGATTTCTAGCCTTCCTTTTCAACCAGAGGGAAAAAAATATATGTGGATGTATACCCTTCGATAGTACGTTCGTACGTACAGTTCTTTATGGTTAAAGTATGCATGATTGCAAATCTGCAACTCATCAGTCACATGAATAACTTGCAACAAGAAAGTCAATATAATATGACGTACTTTTTTGTTTTCTTGAGCTTTTAATATACAATATACATATATATAGGTTATTATAAAGATTACATTTCAGACCTTCATAATTTCAGACCTTCATATATATGCACATGATCTTGTGCATATATAGATCGATTACTCTACATTTAATTAAGGGTTAGTTTAGGTAGTGAGGTATTTTCAGATATTATACGTACCTTATTATTAATTATTTTATTATTATTTATTACTATTGAATATTCTATTATTAATTTTTCATTATTATTTACATAATATATATTTGACAATACCTCGCTACCTAAATGCAACTTAAAGCTTTATGCCATATGATTTTTGATCTGGAATTTTGTCCCTTGGTCTAATTTTGGGGTATTGGAATCTCGTATGCAGGAAAAGCAAAGAGAAAAAAAAAGGGGGATTGTCACGGGACACGTTTCCAAATCTGGCACTGTTTTATATTAATTTCCACACGTATTGGCTGATTGGACTTTTATTAATCATGCTGATCCCTAGCTACATTAATTAATATCCCTTTTTTCTTCCCCTAAAATTAAGCCTCTGATCTTTAACATTAATCTTCATTTCCAGTACATGAATTAAACCACTGGACAAATTATTACTTGCTCGTAATTAAATAAAACTTTATAATTTTCCGGGACATTCTAAAATCATGAGGCGAGCAATCAATCCCAATAAAAAAAGAAAAGAAAAGAAAGGAGAGCAATGAAGTCGTACGTACAAAGAATAATATTTTGCAAATTCCAGAAACTGGCCACGTACATGAATTGAAAAACGCAGGATATATATGATTTGATCACGTGTTGTTCAAATCATGCAAGCACTTAGAAGTGGCCGTGGCTGGTGATCAAAACTTCAATATCTAATTTAATTACATCGATTGATCTTAATTAGTATATATAAAAACATGTACTATAAGAAAATTACTTATTTGCAACCAGTTAATTCCAGTGAAATGATTATTTGCAACTAAAATTGGTTGTAAATAGTTTTTTAGTTGTAATAAATTGATCACAAAAGTCCATTTTTCTTATAGTGGTATGCATGAAGGAATTATGGGCGATTAATATTTCTAGTTTATAATTTAAGGAAGCTAGCTATCTAGCAGGTGATCATGATCTCGTTATCACAACTTCGATCTTCAAAATCTTACACTCGCTGATCTTTCTTATTAAGTTCTATATAATAACCTATATATGCTTTTAATATTATACGTATAGGTACGTACCTTCAGTACTGAAATACTAATTCGATTAACTTATGCTTTATTTTTACCATTTCTTGGATATTTGATCCTCTCAGGCCAGGAGGCCAGCATTAATATTTCATTATTTGTTTAAAGAAAATAAACAAAAATAATTTCATTTTAAGGTGGCATGCATATAATCTCGTTGCACCAATAATATAAGTTTAATTCTTTGGTTGTTTGTGATTTGATTCTAATATAATCACCGATCCTAGGTATATATAAATGATCATTCTGATAAGAACGCAGTCACTCTCATTAATTCTGACTGATCATCATGCAGTGCTGGAGTACTTTTTGCTAGAAGCAGAACAAGATATTCGAATTTCTTTGCGCACAAGCAACAAACTATATCAAGCATGCTACAACGGCCTGCTAAGCACTTAATCATTTGATCAACAAGTAAATAAGCTAGGAAAAAAAATTAAAGGAAAGCACGTGCTGCAGATTATTGATCTTCAGATAATAGCTAGCTCCTTGTCATGTTTATTATTCAAACGCGCACATTATTGCCACAGATGGGGCCATCTCAGTACTAGCTAGAAAAAGTGGGAAGAAGGTTTTTATTTTTTGTAGAAAATCTGAGCGCCCATGTTCAATTTATACATCACATGAACAAGAAATTTGTCCTTTTGGCGGAGAGGAAAGTTCACCGCAAAAAGCATGTAAATCGCCACAATATATTTCACCCGACCTCAATTTGTTTGCGGCAAATTGGTCGAGAAAGACAAGTATGGGTTGATCAATTGTGGTGGCCTTTGACTTTTGTTGCATAGAATATCTTTTGTTGCGAATAAATTCCATCAGAAATAATAGTTTCAATCGAGGTATAAACAGTTTTGGCGCTTGATTAGTTCTCCGGAAATAATTATTTCCAGTGATTACTACGCGCCAAAAATAACGGAGATAATTACTCGCCAAAATTTTTTTAAACATTTAAAAAAATATCTGCGACGAATCCTAATTCGCCGTAAAGAACAATTATACCAAAAAATATATATATATATATAAAAGCATAAAACCGTATTCATCAAAATCCAAGTCATGCACTAATTTTATATTTCAAGGAAAATCTATAAAAATCCAAGTCAGAATAAAAATTAACCAAAAGAATAAAAATAAATGTCCTCTAAAAGGTAAACATCATATAAAAATTGAAGATGCAAACATGACACATGGATTTCACCTGTATCATTGACAAAACATCCTTTGTAATATGTTTGCAATAGATTCACCAAATGTGATATTGGAAAATGTGCACATATGGGTTTGAAAATTGTATAGTAACCAAAAATAAAATATCAAAGTTCTGATATGTACTAACCTCTAGTTTATTTCTTTCTTCTGCGGCACTAAGTAATTGTCTTTTCAGATGTTGAACATCTTGTTTATGATTCTCCGATGAACAAGTCTGAGAGAATGTAAGGAGTCCAACCAAAACAAACATAAAACTTTAGACTCCAACGTAAAAACTAAATGATTCAAACATTAAAAAAAAATCAACTTATTCTACTATATATTACATACTACAGAGCCTAAACTAGAGTCCTCAAGATCATCAAAATTATACAAGAATTACAAGAGAAAACAAAAGTGAAATGAATGTCTCAAGATACCAAACCAACAAAATCAAATTGAGAGACCAAATCAAGTTTGGTGCAACTGAAATTAATAGAATTTCCAAGCTCCTGCAAATGATCACCTTGAGCTCTAATATTAAACACCAAGATCGATCCTCAGACTTATGATTGAAAAGTTTAAGCACATGTTCTTGCCACAGCTTGTGTTTCTAAATAGAATTTTGAAGTTGACCAACCATCACTGGAAAGGAGACTTTAATATACTGAGAGTCAGTAGAACTTCTTCAGCATCACTCAGCTTGCATCTTTTGAAATTGTGTGGTGCAGCAATGGCCTCTAAGGCTTTCTTTAGCCATTTGACCCCATCAATCAATGAACTACACAATGGACCAAAGGCACATTTATGGGGAAGTTGCTCTGCAATCTTCATCAAGCTCTCGACATCCTCAAAAGTAGGAGCACCAGAGCAGAAAGAAATCACCTTCTTGCAGCATTGCAGGGTAGAATGTGCACCTTGAAGTTCAGGAATCTCACAAAATTCAAAATGAAGAGATGATCCACTTTTTATGATAGATTCAATTTTTGAAACTACAGATTCTATTTTCAAAATAAGGCATTTGCCCATTCCATCGCCTATATCACTCAAATTGAATATTAATATGCAGAACATAATTCGTCGCCTATATCACTCAAAAGCTTTAACTTAGAAACCAACTCCTTCATGGTGACAATAGTTCTGGTTCTTGGCAAAAAACAAGCTTTTCCGGCCTTAGAAAGCCATGTGTTTGTGTGAGCGTGTGGGTTGTACAACCGGCCTAGCTTGTGGCATATGGTTTTACCCCTAATAATTCTAACACATGCCTCAATTTCTAAGGCCAAATTGAATGACCTCCATTCTTACTCTTTGGGTCTAAAAATTACGGCCTTTATCTCTCCGTACAACCAATCCTCCAATAGGTCTTAGACAGTGCTGTAATACTCTATAGCAGTCCAATATGCTGAGTCCATAGTGCGAGTAGTTAGCATTGTAACCCAATAGAGGTCGTTGTTTGCACATGGATTTCATCCTTGGAATGTCTCTCAAATTTCCTAAATATTGAGACATGTATTGGAGTTGTATATATTGGGTACAATTCCACCATCATAGGGCTGGTTGTAATATTAAACTCTACAAAGATCAGTACACACAAACCACGTAATCAATTCTAAATCAGTTTCTTAAAACTCATCCAAACCCATCCTTCAACATCAAAAAGTCCCTAATGTAGATAAAGCACTGCATTCATAACAGATTCACAATCAATTCGTAACAATTCACAATCAATCATGGAGAATATCCAAAGAAAAGTGAACTTATCCAAACAGTACACAGGAACTCCAAATCTACAAAATAAAAACAAACATAGATGAAGGCAATAACACTATGCTCAGGTGAAATGCTTACAATACATATACCTAAAACGGGAAGGAAAAAAATTGAAAAACACAGACCCATTCATTGAGCAGCAGCCCCTCGTCCACGATTCGGTCGAGATCCCCCATATACGATGATGGAACCGAGAGAGAGAGAGAGAGAGAGAGAGAGAGAGAGAGAGAGAATTAGGGCGAAATAGAGAGTGGGATAAATGGATGGAGGGAGAGAGAGACGCGCACACACAAAGACGAAGATAGAGAAAGAAACAGATGGAGGATTAATGAGTATTGATTAATGCAACGATACAGCACTAGGCACGGCTTGGGAAGGGCAGCAGGAAACTCATAAATGATAGAGAGGGAGTATCGATTTGGGTGAAAAGAAAAAAGCAGGAGAAGGAAAGGAAGCAAGGGGGAAAAAGAAAGAAGGGGACTTCGCAAGATTTTAATCTGACATTTTGCGGCGGTTACAAATCGCAGCAAATACAATGAAAACATCGCTGCCAAAGACCCAGACGTGTTATATGCCGAGGCTGTATCTGCGATTATATTTGCGGTGACATACTGTCACCGGAAATAGTCTTTTTAGCGGTGATTTTCTCCCTCTCCAGAAGAAAAACATGGCTACAGTGATAAATGGCTTTTGCCGTCCAATTGTTGCTCACCACAATACGTTTTGGCCGCATAAACGGCGTTGTAGTGCATGTACGTTCAATCAAAGAATGATTAATTACCTGTTCCTAAATACTTGGAAGCTAGCTAGATGCAGCAAATAGACTACTCATGTAATTATAAGTGCGTGTATATATATATATATATATATAAACACACACACTTATAATTATATATAAGTTTTTCTCCCCTGACGAATAATTAATATATTGACCATATATGTTGAAAAGCTGCGGGCAGATCGAGTACTTATATTATTTCTGGTAATTTAGAAAGTTAATTGATGTATAAAAACTTTCGTACATGCAAAAATTAACCCATACAATTGATGTATAAAACCCTAGCTAGCTAGCTAGCTTCAACGCACCTTACATAAAGGGTCTCGATGATATATATATATATATATATATATATATCCTTTATAAAAGCATAATAAAGCTGTTTGGACAGAATTTAAAAGTTCTTTCTTATGGATGGATATTTTTGTATCTTAACCATGTATAGCTTTGCAAAAGTGGCTTGGGATGTATGGCGCCTGATCACGATCAGAATGATATATTAATAATGAGCTAGGTAGATAGCTGGATCGATCGAGATATGTCGCAAAAGAAAAAAAAAAAGGTTTAGTGGTATCTTCAATTTAAACCATTTGGAGATTCGTAATTTATATATATATATATATATATATATATATATATATATATATATATATTTCAATAGGAAACATATATTTCATGACATCGATAATATATTTAAACTATATATAATGGATCTCAACAGTTTTTTAAAAATAAAATATCACATTTATAATTATGTTTATATAACTTTCATATAATCATAATGTTAATTATAAGCGCCTTGAGGGATAAAACGCTTATATATATATATATACATATATATATATATATATATATATTTATATATATGGACAATCAAGTACTATAGAAATCATGCATGTACAAAGAAAACTGGCCGGAGGCCTAATTTGTCTAATCACAGCAGCCTGCGTGTTGCATGAACTTGGTTTGTTTCTCTGTACTAGACGTGCATGGACAACTAGTGAGGAATTTAGTGACCTTCATGTGCCAAGGACTAATTATTAATGGACCGTTCCAGCTGCTTTCTTATGCATGCCATGCACGAATACGCCACAAATTGGGAATGGATTTGTTTTATATATCATAATATATATATAAACAATGAATAATAAAGGCATCGATCCCGCGTAGCAGGAGAAGGCACTGATCAAGCTAATATACCCTAGCTAGCTAGCTAGGAAGAATATTATATAATTAAAATTGATCAAACTAGCTAGCTATATATCTAGGGCTGCTGGAGATCACAAGCTCGGCCGGAGCAGATAGATAGATTATGTTTGCGGTGAATTGTTTGTTGTGATGATTATTGAGCACACATGTGAATAGGTGGGTACAACTGTGATTTGTTTTTATACGATGAAGACAATTTTGTTCATGTTGGAGAAATGCAATTAATGTTTTACATTTATTAAATTATATATATATATATATATATATATATATGCTCTTTATTATGAATCCATCTCAATCGGTTACAGTTTTATTCTTACTTGGATGTGGCCATAAATATTAATAATCTAATTCCCATGCATAATTAATTTATCTCCTACATTATTAATCGCTTAATTTCTTAATTAGCATTCATTTATGCTTCTTTCTGCTCTCAAATATCTCACCAACTGGATTGTATGATCTCTCATCTCTCACTATATATATATAGAGGAAAATTTTATACACCATACTATCATCCCACTTTCATCATATTAAGTATGATGTGACACATTTATTACTATTAAATGATCATTTATTAATATATGTTTCTTTATCATCTAATGGTAATAAATGTGTCACATACTACTTAGTATGATAAAAATAGAATGAGAATATGGTGTATAACATTACTCATGTATATATATATTGTACTGATCGATCGGCCATATCACCTCCAAGTATAGTACTCTATTTTATCCTTTCTTTCTTAAAAATAGCTAAATAAATGCTTCCTTCGAACCGAGTGGCAATCTTATATATGTACATATACACACACAAGTGCACATAATTCTTTCCTATATATATATATATATATATATATATATATATATATATATATATACACACACGACATACAGATGGAACCGCCACAGGCAAAATATTACTGTTGAGTTAGGGTTGTTGCATGACTATAATTCTTTGATGCGCATGATCATCTAGGTCTATCGGAGAGACGGAGAGAGAGATCAGGGGCACGTGCAACGAGAGGGTGGAGGGAATATTAATTAATTAATTGTGGGCTTAAACGCGTTTAGGAAAGGAATCTGCACGTGAGTAGATCAGACATTCAAGTTTCTGGGGTTCAGGGAAGAAAGGCATCGAAAGCAGCGAAGCAAGCGTTAAAGGTAGTTTAGCTGTCAATCCCTCCAAACACTTTCACGGGGCTGATCCCTGCACTACTCTCTCTCTCTCTCTTCCCGTCACCCTTTTGTCCCTAGCTCTCTCTCTCTCTCTCATGCAAATCCAATAATATTATCTCGCCCACCGCGCGTGCCTTTTCACCGAAACGTCCTCAAAGCATGCGTATATTTATAAATATGTAGATATGTAGTCGAGACGGTAATTAATATTAATGAAATATATATAGGCATATAAAGAAAAAGTACTTATACATACATCACCGATGCGATCTTATGCATGGGGTCGACCTGGCCAGCAGGTTTAATTAATTTGTGCCAGATGAGAATTAAGCTAGCTAGAAATTATATAATGAATAGATCAACTTGATTATGTGTGGGTTGATTATATGCGTGGATGTAATAATTAAGGTTGTCTTTCTAGGCAGAGAATGTTATAAGATCACCATCAGAGGTAGTTTGATTTAACATCTACCTAAGCTCAAAACTTAATGAAAGTCATGCGCACTATCATCAACTAAACATATTTTAAATTTTCTAAATAAGCTCCTTATCATCATGTCTAGGCTGCACATGATTCTCCATATAATATCTCGTCGAAGTAACATAACCCATATATATACATATATATATATATATATATATATATATATATATATAATGGTAATTTATATTTGAGACCCGCATGCAGGAATGTACGGTTAATCACAGGATATGTGTATTAATTTGTTACGTACACCTCAACAATTTCAGTGCATTTTTTAATTTACTACTGTATTTATCAATCTTTTCGAGTTCTTGTTGTACAAATTTCCATTCTTGAAAGATCTTCATAAACTAAATTCTCGCTACTGCTGATCAAAGTGATCAATTATATATTTATGGCTCAAAATATATATGAACCGGATCGGATTTCGAAAACTCATTTTTCTTTAATTATTTGAATATATATGGATCAGATCTTGGACCAGTACGCCAACATTCCTGGGGCTGAAAGTTTTCCTTTTTTTGAGGATCAGAGAGAAAGAAAAAACATAAATTTGCATCTTGGCCGAGGTATCTCCAGAAAAGGCATACATAGATAGTACTGTTTTTCAAGGTTATAACTCTCGATCGGTCCAGCAATATATAGAATGATTAATGGGAATTAATTAAGTACTAAAGATCACTGAAATATTATTAGGAACTCTGGCCTAATTCTAAAATCTTGGTTTTATTTGGTTTTAAGTATAAAATTTGTGTCACAAATATTGTTTCTTCTCAATTGAAATTACTCGGCCGACTATAAAATGATATATATGGCGCGCATATCCCTTATCAAAATTTTGAAGAAGAGAAGGTCAATATCGTATATCAATACAATGAAGTAGAGTTTCTTGGAAGGAAATGGATCGAGGCATGCAGCTAGCACTCCTGCAGGAAACAAACAAGGGATTGTATAGGATCGAGATTAGCTCATCCCCCTCTTTAAAAGGCCCCCAAAGCACCTTGCATTCATAAGATGCAAACAGAAGAATAAGGGAGAGAAAACAGAATATATGTGTATATATATTAGAGGTCAAAATAAGAGGTAGAAGAAAGCAAGCTAGCATGGGTTCTAGGGAGCAAAAAAGAGCAGCCTTGAATGGGAAATTACAACAGCTTCGCGCTGCCACCAACTCTAGTGCTGTAATTGGCATTTAATTATCAACTCATTCATATATACTTTAAGTTTTACTTTGATATATTGTTAATATCTACTTTTTTGTTGAAGAAGCAAAATCTTTCTCGTATGTTGCTCCTCGGATCCGATAACCCAGCAATAATATTATTTCTCTACTTATTCTTCGTAGTTTGTGTGTGTGAATTGACTGATATTGTGTCTTTGGCAGCTGAACAAAGCGTCAATCATAGTAGACGCATCCAAATATATAAAGGAGTTGAAGGGAAAAGTGGAAAGAATGAAAGATGCTGGAACTTCACAGAGTAGTTCGAGCGCCCAAAATCCATTGCCTGCGGTACGTACGTGCACATATTACTTTTAGTTGAATCCATCTAATTTCTTGAATCCTGTTCTACAAAATAAAATAACCTCTGCCGGCTACTTTGTTGTACTTTAATCAGGTTACTGTGGAAACCCTAGAAAGGGGTTTCCTTATAAATGTGTTCTCGGAAAAAAATTGTCCGGGTATGCTCGTCTCGATACTCGAAGCCTTCGAGGCGCTGGGTCTTGATGTGCTTGATGCTAGGGTTTCTTGTTCAGACGTTTTCCAGCTAGAAGCAGTGGGAGGAGAAGTAAGCAAGAATGTCTTTTTCCATAGTGCTTTATCTATATATGTGGAGTACTCTAATAAACAGAATTGATAATGCTAATTCGATTGTGTACGTACTTTTCATTCAACTTAGACGGACCTACATGCATCACGCGTGCTGCATGTATCAGTACGTGTCTGAAGCCTAATCCTATGCGGTTTTTGTAGTTTGCTGATTTTCTTGATCCGTATTTAGAAAGCTTCAAAAATGACAAAAGAAAAAAAAAAAGAATATCACGTGTGGATTATACAAATAGTACTGTGTAAGCCACACATTTGATCAGGTTATCAGATTGTGTACGTGTATATATATATAGACTAACCTACGCAACAATGAGTGGTTGGCATCAGATCATTGTTTTTCCTTTCACCCATTTTTGTGCTTACATGATCATTGATTTTGCAGAATCCAGAGCACGTTGATAGCTTAGATGCTCAAGTAGTGAAGCGAGCAGTACTGGAAGCTATCAAGAACTGCAGTGCATGAATTAAAGCAGTAAAATTGGATCATGATCTTCTTGCTTCCTGATGATCATCTTCCCTCTGCGTACGTGTAGCAAATTAAATTGGATCTGAATCGTATATCGATCAATTTATCATGAATATTCAACCCATGCCAAAAGTTCGGTATGTAGGAAAGCCAAAAGCGAGAAACTTTAATTTGTATTTTAATTTCATGCAGAAAGCATGTACGTACGTACCATATTGGGCATTGATGGTGAAGAAACCCGATATGCCTTCTTGGTGATAAAATTGAAAATAATAATATATATTGGATTTCCATTGATCAGTAATTTCATCAACACTTCATGGCCTTCTGTTTTATAGTTTTCTGATGCCTTATCTTAATTAGATCATCCAAACATGTCTTAATATATATATATATATAAATATTCGCAAGTACAGTAATTTTGTGGTGTATGACATATACATGCATGCAAGACTAGTCAAGATCAACATGTGATATGTGTGGGATTAGATCTATTCCTGCGTACGTACAAAACTTTTGTACCTTTAAAGACTCAACTTGGAACAAGGAATATATTAAGCTTTTCCTTCCATATTTGTACAAATTCATCTTCTTAATGTGGTACTTCAATGCAATTAACGTAAAATCTGGACCTAAATACTCCATATCAATTTGGGTTTGCATCACCAGGGTAGTGGCTTCAGAACCTCTTTAATTTTTCTAATGTGAATCGTCTTCATGAAAGAAAGTGCTTGGTTGATTTTTGCATGGGATTGCTGCATCATATCCATACTTGGTTGATGAGTTTGATCGCGTAAACATCCCTTGAGATAGTTTTGTCCATATATATATATATATATATATATACTTGCAAACCTTTATCAATATCCAGTTGGTTTGGGCCGGTAAGTATAGGAATTCGAAGATCTTTGTGAATTAATATAAATATATATAGTGAAACTATTGTTAGTTGGACTCAATTACATTTGAGTTGGATACATATGACTTTAAATTGATAAATCTACCGCAAATCTTACATTGATTTATAAGGCAACCATGCAAGAAGCATTTAAATTGGACTTATTATATATATAAGCGACGGTCCAGATATTGGGCCCTCTACAGCCCAATATAGTATTCTTACTTGACGAATTAGCTTGGCTATTAATAGATTGGATTCGGCTTGTTGCTTTCAAACCCAATGAGGTCGATCGGGCTGTATTTAACATCTAAAACTCTTCGTAGAATCAAAAGCCCAAGGAAAACAAAAAACAGAGAAAGAAGGCAAAGGAAAGCGTTTATAGTTTGATCTACAGATTTTCAAGAGTTGATCATGGGTCAAGCTTTTTATACAAATTCACACACACACACACACACACACACACATATATATATATATATATGAAAGAAGCACTCTTTTTATACAGATTTAAAGTATGAAAGATTATGTGATCAGATACAGCTCTTCCACTGATCATTCTCATTGTAGTGAAGACTCCTCGATCTGATTATGTCCCTTGCAGCACTACCATCTCTATTATATATATGGGGGCTTGGATATCAATGGAAGCTAACTCGTTAATTTGCAAACAAGCTCTTCCATGATGCTTGTAGGACCCTTAATTAATATGCTCTCATGAGCTTCAACCAAATTATGGTGAAGACTCATCCAGAGCCTCTAATTCAAAAGAAAACTTGCCTACCTAGCTACCTACATTCTTTATCCATCGATCAAAACGGCCTCCAGCCTCCACGGTCACCATAATACCCTTTTCCATTGGTTGTAAAGAGAATAACAGATGTCTGAAAATATCATTATTTCATTGCTTGATTTTACGTGCTTTTCATCTAATTTTTATACTCGCGAACTGTGTACAATCCTGAACAAGAAAGATATTCATTAAATGCTGTACAATTTGTTGTCAATTATTGCTTTAGATCTTGTGTTATTCGGTGGTCAATACAGAGATTGGATTTCCTTTTTCTACTAGCACTCCTTCCTTGGTATGCTTGATTCGTGGGATATTATATTGTTCCGTAAATCATGGGATGTAGAGAGATCTTCAAAACTCCCCCGCAGTCTAAATAGAAGGGGATGGCCATTGAGACTGGTACATAACATAGTGAAGCAGATATGGGATAATGGATTGGTTAGCACATCAGCTTTTTGATATTTGCTCGAAAGAAATTTAACTATCAACTTCTTAGTTGCAACTCGATCACGTACAAAGTAAAGTCAATTTCTATATGTTTGTTCCGAGCATGAAAGACATGATTAGATAAGAGATAAGTTACACCAATATTATCACACCAAAGTGTAGGTGGATGAGAGAGAGGACACCCAAGTTCACTGAGTAGAGTTTCCAACCATTGAAATTCGGCAGCAACATTCACTAATGCTTTGTATTCAGTTTCAGTACTACTTTGGGCAACAGTTTATTGCGTACGTGCGCTCCATGACACAAGAGTATTGCTAAGAAAAATGCAATATGCACTTGTAGAGCATCTATAATCGTGACCGCCTACCCAATTAGAGTCAAAACAGGCAGAAAGATGCATTGGTGAGGAGCGAGAGAGGAAAAGACCTCGAGAGATTTTATGCTTTAAATAACGAAGAATATGCTTAGCAGCTTGCCAAAGAGGAAGTAATTGTCGATGCATAAATTGACAAACATGATTCATAGAGAAAGCAATATTTGAACATGTGAAGGATAAATATTGCATGTTACCAACGATACTATGATATAAAGTTGGATCATCAACATGTTCACCTTCATGGGCAGAAAGGGAACATGTGGAGGCCATGGGTATGGAGGCGGGCTTGGCAAGGTCCATTTTGCTATGTTTGAGCAAATCAAGAGTGTACTTCCTCTGTATTAGAAAGAAACCTTTGGGATTCAATAAAACCTCGATGTCAAGAAAATAATTAAGTGTACTAAGGTCCTTAATAGCAAACTCGGCATGAAGGAACTTGATGATGTATTCAACTGCCAAGGAATATGTTCTGGTAACAATAATATCATCAACGTAATTAAGAAAGAATATTACCAGTGAGCCTTGATGAAGGATGAAGTGAGATGAGTCTGCTTTGGAGCCATGAAAACCAAGCTCCATTAGACTAGTGCTGAGTCTTGAGAACCATTTACGAGGTGTTTGTTTAAGCCCATAAAGTAATTTATGTAGACGGCACACCCGGAAGATTGAACCATATAAACTTCTTCAAGAGAACCATGAAAGAATGCATTTTGAATATCAATTTGACATAAGGACCATTTGGAGGAGATGACGATGGATAAAACACTTCGTGTAATAACCGGGCTTAGGCCCAGCCCCTTTGTTTGGTCGGATGCAAAACCCAGCCCACGAGCTGGTTGAGTGAAGAACGGAGCCGTTTGGTGCAGGGATTTATTTCCCTTGCACTGTTTTTCTTCCTCCTCCGTTAAGCCCTCATTGCTGCAATTACGTGATTTCCTCCATGCCGTGTAACTGCTCCCACGCCCAAGCCACGATTTTATGTGTTTCAGTTCCGCACATGAGTGTTTTCCTCATCACTCTTCCGTACTAATTAGATCCTCTCTTGTGCGAATTAGTATTTCACCTTGGCTAGCGTTTTCAGAATCCCGTGAAGCTTGCATTGTTCTGGTTCTTCGAAGTGTTGTTCGGCCTCTTGAACAAGTTTGGTAATGTTATTTTTTTTTTCTTTCTTTTCTTTCCTGCAATTCGAATCGCCTCCTTCTTTCTTGTTGGTTTTCTTCTGTTTTTTTTTTCAGTTCTCCTGGTTTGCACGCACGGCCTCTCTTTGGTTTTTGCTGCTCGATTGTTTCTTACACACACACTCTGATATATTTGATGTCACGCACACACAGTTTGACTTGCCGAACCACACATCAGAAGTGTAGTCTTGCTTTTTCCCCACCATTCAATTCCAATTTCACTTTATTTTATTTTATATTATTTTAGTTTATTTTATTTTTTGTTTTGTGTGGGTGTTTCGTATGTTGAATTGTGGTGAGGTGATGGAATTCTTGAAGTTGAGGAGTATGGATTTTGAATAGATGTGTGAGATTGTTTTGGACTATTAATTAGGACTATTTAGTGTAAATTTATGGATAGGTTGAGATAGTGGTATCGAACCTTTATGCAAGCCTTAATTTGTTAAATGAATTAATAATTGATGCGGACACTGAAGTTGTTTTATTCGAAGGTTGGAAATGAAGTTTGAGCGTTATTTTTTTATTTATTTATTAAAGTTGTAGTTGTTGATTTTGGAAATAATTATGATTAGTTTGGTGTTATAGAAGGTGGCTGTTTTGGGTTGTTAAAGCCGAATGAGTGAAGAGGGTTGTTCGGGTTTAATTATTAGGATAGTTATTGAGTTGTGAATGGACTGTTTTGATTTATTACTCAATAAATAGCAATCTACTAGATTGATTATTAAATGTTGGATATATGTTCTTTTTGTTTAGGTGGTGTTACTATTAGAGTTCCGGCTCAAGGTATTGATAATACGAAGAAGTCAGGTAAGCGGGGTTCATATACTAGCTTTGCATAAAATAAATAAAACGAGGTTGACTTTGAGAATAAATGTGTTTAGTTTTTTTGAACGAGATGATCAACCTCAAATGTTTATTCTGCATCTGCATAAATTCAATATAAGAAAAAGTGTTTTCTGACATGACTGGTGTAGACATGAGCTATTTTTGTGCACTTTGTTTCAGAACTATGTAAAAGAGCGAATAAGGAAATTCTAAAAGTTTTGTGTGAACAAATGAGAATATTTTGTTTATTTTTATCTCGAACATGTGAAATGATCTGAAGCTTTTCAGTGTTTTGTTTTGATATGATGTGTCATCTGAGAATCTTGGCATGATGTTCTGATTCTGTATATGATTGTAACCGGATTTTCGATGAAATCCGTTCTGTTTCTGTTAAGGCCCAGCCACGGGTATAATGGTGGTTTATAACCCTACCACGGGGGTGAAACATGGAAAATGGCCCAGCCACAGGTATAATGGTGGTTTATAACCCTACCACGGGGGTGAAACATGGAATATGGCCCAGCCACGGGTATAATGGTGGTTTATAACCCTACCACGGGGGTTAAACATGGTATTGTCCCGATGTGATATCAAACGATTATAAGATTATAAGGTTTCAGTTTAGAAATGCCAACAGTTTTTCTTCTTGGAATAAGCTTATTTTTTTCTGAAAAGTTCGCTCTAAAGTTTTTGTACAAGTTTTGTTTCTGTATTCTGAAAGTAAATGTTTTGTTCGGCTTATCAATTGTTATAAATGCTCATGTTTACATACTAGTATATGCTCTCTGCTTGCTGAGTTGTTGATAACTCACCTCGTTAATCTTCATAATATTTCAGATGATATCGATGGATCAGCTGAAGATCAATATTAGAGTCTATGGAGAAGATTTGCATTGATTCGTTGTTGGGTATCTTATTATATTAGTGTTGGTGTTGGAGGTTAATTATTTTATTTTAAGTTTACTTCAATGGATTTAGATGATTTATGGAGACTCTGTTAATGTTATAAAAGTTCTAGTTGTTGTTTGAGACATGAAGAAGAATTGATTTTATTTGGGATTGTTGGATTAAATATTGGATAAATGAGGTTATTTGATTTATTTAATTGAGGTATTTACGTTCGATTTGAGGTTTGGAAAATGGATATATTCTTGAATTTGGAAGTACTCTAGCCTTGTTAGAGTAGATTATCAGGTTTTATGAGTTAACTCTCCGGACCCTCGGGGTCGGGGCGTTACAGTTGGTATCAGAGCCAGGTTTGAATTCTGCATACTGTAGACCTTGGAGGTTTAGATATCTGTGGGTTCATAAGATGTGGAAATTTCAAAATAGGAATTGGAGGATTATAAGGATAGTCATGGGGATATTTAAGTTTGAGTTCTGAGAATATTAAGATTGATTTTGATGGGATTTGAGGTTTTGATTTGGCTGATGTTAGGAGTTGAGTTTGGAACTTTGAGAATTCTAGTTATATACGTGTGTATCAAGTGATGTCAGATTTGCATAGTTATCTGAATTATATATGTATATGTGTTTATATGCCTATTTTATTTATCCTTTTATATATTTCTAGTTACCTGGTATTTTCATTTTTATTTATTTATTTTATTTAGAACGTTTCACCGAGTTTAGACTTTCAGGATGGCTGCTCGTCGTAGAGTTCGAACTCTTGAAGATTTGAATGAAGACGACAATGGTGGGGGTTGCACGTTCGAACAATTTAATCGAACGCATCCTCCCACTTTTGATGGAAGAGGTGATGCGAACGCTGCGGAAGATTGGATTCAAGACATTGAAGAAATATTTGGTGTGTTGGAGTGTACCGATCAGCAAAAAGTCAAGTTTGCAGCCTTCAAATTATCTGGAGAAGCAAAGAGATGGTGGAATTCTGAGAAAGTTATCAGGGAAGCTGAAGGGATTGGAGTGATTGTTTGGGCTCAATTCAAGCAGAGTTTCTTCGATCGATTTTTCCCTAAGGCAGATAGGGATGCAAGAGCCCGAGAGTTCACCAATTTGGTGCAAGGGACCATGACTGTGCGCCAGTATGCTGCAAGGTTTGCAGAATTATCACGTTTCGCCGCATATTTAATTCCCGATGAGGAGAAAAAGACTAGGAAGTTTGAAGAAGGCTTGAACTACAGGATTTATGAACGAGTGATGATCTTACAGATTCAGAATTTTTCAGAATTAGTACACAAGGCGATGCTAGCGGAACAGAATCTTAAGAGAGGTGCTGAATTGCAAGAACAGAGGAAGAGAGCTGCTCCACAAGGGTTTCCTAGTTCGGATCAAGGGCAATGGAAAAAGAGAAACGAAGGGGGCAGTTCAAGTCAAAGACAGATACAGGGAAATCATACACCTAACCCCTGTAAGTTCTGTAACCGCATACACCACGGGGTGTGCAGGAAGGAAGTGGGATCATGTTTCAAATGCGGTAAGGATGGGCATTTCATTAGAGAATGCCCATTGCTTGCGGAGAACAATAGAAGGCCCAACCCACCCCAAAACTTTAGGCCGAATAATCAAGGCAACAATCAGCGAAGGACTGTACCTGCCCGGGTATTTGCTTTGACACCGGGAGAAGCTGAGGACAAGGATAATGTCATCACAGGTATAATTCTCTAACCATCTCATAAAATTTTCTTTGTTGAGAATTAAGGATTATTTATCTTATTATCTCTATGGGTTATATGACGTAACCATGAATTATTCCCTTATTTCTCAATAAGGCTACTGTTTTGTTTGACTCGGGGGCTACCCACTCCTTTATTTCGATGGATTATGTTAAATTGTGCCCCATTGATGCTGATGAGATGGACTATAATTTGAGAGTCTCTACCCCAACTGGTGATATAGTGACTTGTAACAAGATTTTACTCAAGTGTCCAATAACTATTAGCGGGAAAGAAATGCCAGCTAATCTGATAGTCTTTCCTATGACTGGGTTTGATGTAATTTTGGGGATGGATTGGTTAGCTTCCAGTTATGCTAGTATTGATTGTTTTAAAAGGGAAGTGGTGTTCAAGTTTCCGGAAGAAGAGGAACTTCGATTTATGGGTTCCAAGGTGCGTATCCCTCCATCAGTTATTTCTGCTTTTCAAGTTGATAAATTAATACGTGACGGGTGTCAAGGGTTTTTGGCTTTTGTGGTGGATGAACCAAAGGAAGAATTGAAACTAGAAGAGATTCCTATTGTGAGAGAATATCCAGAAGTCTTTCCTGAAGATTTGTCTGGGTTACCGCCTGAGCGGGAGGTAGAGTTTGCTATTGAATTAGCCCCAGGCACGGCGCCTCTTTCCAAAGCCCCTTATCGAATGGCACCATCAGAGTTAGCCGAGCTCAAAGAACAGTTGCAAGACTTGTTAGACAAAGGTTTTATCAAACCTAGTGTGTCACCATGGGGAGCTCCAGTCTTGTTTGTGAAGAAGAAGGATGGGACAATGAGGATGTGTATTGACTACAGGGAATTGAATCGAGTGACCATAAAGAATAAATATCCGTTGCCCCGCATCGATGATTTATTTGATCAGTTGCAAGGTGCGCAAGTGTTTTCTAAAATTGATCTCAGATCGGGGTATCATCAATTAAAAATCAAGGCGGAGGATGTGCCTAAGACAGCTTTCAGGACCAGGTATGGCCACTATGAATTTCTAGTCATGCCTTTTGGTTTAACCAACGCCCCAGCAGTATTTATGGACTTGATGAATCGAGTATTTCATGAATTTCTGGATAAGTTCGTAGTGGTATTTATTGACGATATATTAATCTACTCCAAGAGCAAAGCTGAACATGAAGATCATCTGAGACAAGTACTAGGGACACTCAGGGATAAGAAATTATTTGCTAAGTTGAATAAGTGTGAATTTTGGCTTGAGTCTATTGCATTTTTGGGACATGTAGTCTCAAGGGATGGCATTTCTGTAGACCCCGGGAAGATTGAAGCAATAGTTAACTGGACTCAACCAACCAATGTGCATGAAGTTAGGAGTTTCTTGGGTTTGGCTGGTTATTATCGTCGATTCATAGACAATTTCTCAAAAATAGCGGTTCCCCTTACCGCCCTCACAAGGAAGAACAACAAGTATGTTTGGACTGAAAAATGTGAGGAAAGCTTCCAGGAATTAAAGAAGAGATTGGTGACAGCTCCAGTTCTAACAGTCCCTAGCGAAAGAGGAGGATTTGTGGTTTATAGTGACGCTTCACGATTGGGTTTGGGATGTGTTTTGATGCAGCATGGAAAAGTAATAGCTTATGCTTCTCGGCAATTGAAGACATATGAACAAAACAAAACTACCCCACACATGATTTGGAGTTGGCCGCCGTTGTCTTTGCACTTAAAATCTGGAGGCATTATTTATATGGTGAAAGGTGCGAAATCTACACGGATCACAAGAGTTTGAAGTACTTCTTCACTCAGAAAGAACTGAACATGAGACAGAGGAGATGGCTCGAACTAGTCAAGGACTATGACTGCAACATTAACTACCATCCAGGCAAAGCTAATGTTGTAGCTGATGCTCTTAGCAGGAAGCCAGTGGGACCAGTAATTGCAACTCTTACCACTCAACCCCACTTATTAATGGACTTGGAAAGAGCCAGTATTGAAGTAGTCGTGGGTGACCAGCAGGCATTAATAGCCAGTCTAGTAGTTCAACCAGCTTTGATAGACAGAATCAAGCTCGCCCAAAAAGAGGATTCTAAGTTGGCGAGATTAATTGAAGAGGTAGAAAAAGGCGATAAACCTGAGTTTAATGTTTCTGAAGATGGAGTATTAAGGTTTGGAAACAGATGTTGTGTGCCGGACAGTGTTGTAATAAAAAGACTTATCCTTGAAGAGGCACACCGCTCCCCTTACACAGTTCACCCGGGTAGTACGAAAATGTATCGAGATTTGAAAGAGTCTTTTTGGTGGGAGGGCATGAAGAGAGAGATTGCTCAATTTGTGGCACAATGCTTAACATGCCAACAGGTGAAAGTAGAACACCAACGACCAGCAGGGTTATTGCAACCACTTCAGATTCCAGAATGGAAATGGGAACATATTTCAATGGACTTTGTTACAAGTCTTCCACGGGCACCGACCGGACAAGATGCAATTTGGGTGATAGTAGACCGTTTGACGAAGACAGCTCATTTTGTACCTATCAAAGTTTCTTATAAGTTGGAGAAACTAGCCGAGCTTTATATACAGGAAATAGTGAGGTTGCATGGGGTACCTGTGTCCATTGTGTCGGATAGAGATCCGCGTTTCACTTCAAAATTTTGGCGAAGCTTACAAGAGGCCATGGGCACTAAATTAAATTTCAGCACGGCATTTCACCCACAGACAGATGGTCAGTCAGAAAGGACCATTCAAATTTTGGAGGACATGTTGAGAGCTTGTATGCTGGATTTTAAGGGGACTTGGATTCGACACTTGCCTTTGGTCGAGTTTGCTTATAATAACAGTTACCAGGCTAGTATTGAAATGGCACCTTATGAAGCACTTTATGGTAGGAAGTGTAGATCTCCTTTATATTGGGACGAAGTGGGTGAAAGACAAATTTTGGGTCCAGAAATCATTCAGAAGACAACAGAGAAGATTGAGACCATTCGATCTAGAATGAGAGCAGCTCAGAGTCGACAGAAAAGCTATGCAGATAACCGTCGTCGCCAATTAGAGTTTGAGATTGGGGATAAGGTATTCTTGAGGATTGCACCCATGAGAGGGGTTATGAGGTTTGGAAAGAAGGGTAAGTTGAGCCCTAGGTACATCGGACCATTTGAGATTCTTGATCGGGTTGGACCAGTGGCTTATAGAGTTGCCCTACCACCCGCACTCTCGGGAGTACATAATGTTTTTCATGTATCTATGTTGAGAAAGTATGTACCTGACCCCACCCACGTTATCGATTACGAGCCTCTTCATTTTCAGGAAGATCTGACTTATACAGAAGAACCGGTACGGATTGTAGAGAGAAAAGAGCAAGTGTTACGCAATCGGGTTATTCCATTGGTTAAGGTGGTATGGAATAATCATGCTATTAGTGAAGCCTCTTGGGAATTAGAAGAGGATATGCAAGTCAAGTACCCACAGTTGTTCGACGATGATCCTGGCAACTTGTGACAAATTCCGAGGACGGAATTTTTATAAGGGGGGAAGAATGTAATAACCGGGCTTAGGCCCAGCCCCTTTGTTTGGTCGGATGCAAAACCCAGCCCACGAGCTGGTTGAGTGAAGAACGGCGCCGTTTGGTGCAGGGATTTATTTCCCTTGCACTGTTTTTCTTCCTCCTCCGTTAAGCCCTCATTGCTGCAATTACGTGATTTCCTCCATGCTGTGTAACTGCTCCCACGCCCAAGCCACGATTTTATGTGTTTCGGTTCCGCACATGAGTGTTTTCCTCATCACTCTTCCGTACTAATTAGATCCTCTCTTGTGCGAATTAGTATTTCACCTTGGCTAGCGTTTTCAGAATCCCGTGAAGCTTGCATTGTTCTGGTTCTTCGAAGTGTTGTTCGGCCTCTTGAACAAGTTTGGTAATGTTATTTTTTTTTTCTTTCTTTTCTTTCCTGCAATTCGAATCGCCTCCTTCTTTCTTGTTGGTTTTCTTCTGTTTTTTTTTTTCAGTTCTCCTGGTTTGCACGCACGGCCTCTCTTTGGTTTTTGCTGCTCGATTGTTTCTTACACACACACTCTGATATATTTGATGTCACGCACACACAGTTTGACTTGCCGAACCACACATCAGAAGTGTAGTCTTGCTTTTTCCCCACCATTCAATTCCAATTTCACTTTATTTTATTTTATATTATTTTAGTTTATTTTATTTTTTGTTTTGTGTGGGTGTTTCGTATGTTGAATTGTGGTGAGGTGATGGAATTCTTGAAGTTGAGGAGTATGGATTTTGAATAGATGTGTGAGATTGTTTTGGACTATTAATTAGGACTATTTAGTGTAAATTTATGGATAGGTTGAGATAGTGGTATCGAACCTTTATGCAAGCCTTAATTTGTTAAATGAATTAATAATTGATGCGGACACTGAAGTTGTTTTATTCGAAGGTTGGAAATGAAGTTTGAGCGTTATTTTTTTATTTATTTATTAAAGTTGTAGTTGTTGGTTTTGGAAATAATTATGATTAGTTTGGTGTTATAGAAGGTGGCTGTTTTGGGTTGTTAAAGCCGAATGAGTGAAGAGGGTTGTTCGGGTTTAATTATTAGGATAGTTATTGAGTTGTGAATGGACTGTTTTGATTTATTACTCAATAAATAGCAATCTACTAGATTGATTATTAAATGTTGGATATATGTTCTTTTTGTTTAGGTGGTGTTACTATTAGAGTTCCGGCTCAAGGTATTGATAATACGAAGAAGTCAGGTAAGCGGGGTTCATATACTAGCTTTGCATAAAATAAATAAAACGAGGTTGACTTTGAGAATAAATGTGTTTAGTTTTGTTGAACGAGATGATCAACCTCAAATGTTTATTCTGCATCTGCATAAATTCAATATAAGAAAAAGTGTTTTCTGACATGACTGGTGTAGACATGAGCTATTTTTGTGCACTTTGTTTCAGAACTATGTAAAAGAGCGAATAAGGAAATTCTAAAAGTTTTGTGTGAACAAATGAGAATATTTTGTTTATTTTTATCTCGAACATATGAAATGATCTGAAGCTTTTCAGTGTTTTGTTTTGATATGATGTGTCATCTGAGAATCTTGGCATGATGTTCTGATTCTGTATATGATTGTAACCGGATTTTCGATGAAATCCGTTCTGTTTCTGTTAAGGCCCAGCCACGGGTATAATGGTGGTTTATAACCCTACCACGGGGGTGAAACATGGAAAATGGCCCAGCCACGGGTATAATGGTGGTTTATAACCCTACCACGGGGGTGAAACATGGAATATGGCCCAACCACGGGTATAATGGTGGTTTATAACCCTACCACGGAGGTTAAACATGGTATTGTCCCGATGTGATATCAAACGATTATAAGATTATAAGGTTTCAGTTTAGAAATGCCAACAGTTTTTCTTCTTGGAATAAGCTTATTTTTTTCTGAAAAGTTCGCTCTAAAGTTTTTGTACAAGTTTTGTTTCTGTATTCTGAAAGTAAATGTTTTGTTCGGCTTATCAATTGTTATAAATGCTCATGTTTACATACTAGTATATGCTCTCTGCTTGCTGAGTTGTTGATAACTCACCCCGTTAATCTTCATAATATTTCAGATGATATCGATGGATCAGCTGAAGATCAATATTAGAGTCTATGGAGAAGATTTGCATTGATTCGTTGTTGGGTATCTTATTATATTAGTGTTGGTGTTGGAGGTTAATTATTTTATTTTAAGTTTACTTCAATGGATTTAGATGATTTATGGAGACTCTGTTAATGTTATAAAAGTTCTAGTTGTTGTTTGAGACATGAAGAAGAATTGATTTTATTTGGGATTGTTGGATTAAATATTGGATAAATGAGGTTATTTGATTTATTTAATTGAGGTATTTACGTTCGATTTGAGGTTTGGAAAATGGATATATTCTTGAATTTGGAAGTACTCTAGCCTTGTTAGAGTAGATTATCAGGTTTTATGAGTTAACTCTCCGGACCCTCGGGGTCGGGGCGTTACACTTCGAATAGTCGTTGGCTTAAAAATTCCAGAGAAGTCTAAGCCAAGTTGTTAGTGATAGCCTTTAGTGACAAGACGGGCCTTATAACGTTCAATTGAACCATTTGCTCGACGTTTGATGCTATAGACCCACTTATAACCAACTATATTTTGATGAGGAAATTAAGGCACTAAAGATTTAGTGTCGTTTCAAAGAAAAGCATCAAATTCCATTGGGATCCCTTACAGCCTCTGTATAAAAGGTGGGTTCATGGGTGATCAACTAGAAGAGCCCGAGGGAATGGATATCGAATAGTGCCATCTGTCGACACCTTGGGCTTAAAGATGTGACTTTGAGAATGAGTCTGCATGGCATGTGTCCGAGAGGTAGGAGCAACATGGGACGACATAGCATCAGGCTAAACATGTTTATTGGCACGTGAATGAATGGTATCCAAAGAAGGAGCATCATTGCAACTATCAGTGAGAGGGACCATGGAGGATGTAGCTGGTGGAGAATTGCACGTGTCATTGGGCATTGAAGTAGAAGTTGGCAATGAGGAAATGGTGGAGGTGTGTGTCACCACAGGAGCTGAAGCATCACAAGTAAATGGAGCTAACATGTCAATTTCACTTTGGACTTGAGAAATAGGTGGCATGACGTGCATTGAAGTTGGCGTTGGTGTATGAACCTACAAAAAAGGAAAAAACGATATTTCAGAATGTGATTTAGCTTGATGGTAAGGTATGGAAGGGGATAAAGGCATCAAGGTGAATGAAAAATTATGCTCATCAAATATAACATGGTGGGAGATGTAAAGACGTTATGTGGAAGGATCAAGACACCAATACCCATGGTGATCTAGACTCTACTCCAAGAAAACAAATGTTTTAGAGCAAAAATCAAGTTTATGATTATTATAGGGATGAAGACATGGCAGGCATGCACAACCAAAAACTCTTAAAATTTGATCGTTAGGGTGTTTTCTAAAGGAATTTTATAGGGACACGTATTATGTAACATCAAGGTAGATAGTTAATTTGTGAGATAACATGCAGTTTGAAAGCTTATTCCCAGTAGGTGTGGGGCAATGAGGATTGAGCAAGGATAACGAGACCAATTTCAACGATGTGTCATTGACGCCTCTCAATGGACCCATTTTGTTGATGGATATGGGGACAAGTGATACAATGATGAATACTAGTGTTCTTAAAGAAGTTGTTGAAGTGACGGTATTCACCACCCCAATCACTTTGGATGGCTTTGATCTTACGGTTAAATTGACATTCAAAAAGAGCTTGGAAGTGATGAAATGTAGCCTCAACATTGGATTTTAAAGTGAGAGGATAAAATCAAATATATTTGTTAAAATCATCAATAAAAACAAGATAATAACAATGTCCATTTGAGGAAACAATAGAAGAAGTTCCACACACATTAGAGAAAATTAAATCTAAAGGGCCTTTAGACCGAGACTCAGAAGACAAGAAAGGTAAACAATGACTTATGGCCTTTTGAAAGTCAGAACAAATTGGAGGTCTTTTATTAGACACCAGTAAATGATGACGAGAGACGATCTTGGTGACAGTCTGAAAAATGAGATGACCAAGCCTTTTATGCCAATCTGTAAGAGATATGCGAAAGCCGACAAAAGCAGATGAAGAGGAAAAGTGAGCAGAAGAAGTCACATTATGTAGAGGTCCTAGATGAAGAAGCTTCCCTGAGTTGCAATCCTTGATGACAAAAAAATTTGGATGAAAATAAAAAAAAAAGACATTATTATCGTGACCAAATTGTTGAACTGACAATAAATTTTTGCAAATAGCGGGAACAAGCAAGATATTTTCCAGTAGAAATGAATAATTTGAGGCATGAAGTTAGGAAGAGCCAATGTGGGTTATGGGTAAAATTGTACCATTACCAACTTGAATGTGATCTTTGCCAGAGTATTCCTTACTCCTTAGAGAAATACTATTCATGTCGATTGTAAGATGATGGGTGGCGCCAGTGTCTGAATCCCAATCAGCATTTGTTTGCGAAGTTGAAGTTGTGGTAAAGTTTCCACTTTAAAAGACTAGATCAAATCTATGATAACACTTAAGTGTGGTATGACTGGCCTTGCCACAAACTTTACATAAGGTCAAGATGAACTTGATTGTTGTCCACAATGTGAATTATTTCCTCTATAGCCAGCACATCCTCCTCCTCTGTGGCAAGACTTGTTGGAGTTGTCAGAGTCATTCTATTGAATTCTTTCTTAGTAATTAAAATGCTTAGATGCAAGATTTTCAGAGGAGTGTGAGAGGTTGACAGTTTGATTTTGTTGCTCAATGCGTATCTCGTGAGTAAGAAGATGGCTAAATAATTCCTCTAGACTTAAGGGATCAAGTCAGGTGGTGACGGAAGTCATAAAGGGATCATAATCAGATCCGAGTCTTGGCAAGAAGGAAAGTAATGAATTCATCCTTGATGAGGGGATGTCCAGCAACGACAAGAGTATCATCGAGGTTATTAACACACTGAAAATATTTAAATACGGTAGAACTTGCTTTTCACAAGGTGGGCTGTTTTATGCGAACTTGAAATATCCGAGCTCGAAATTGAGACGTATACATTTTCTTGAGGGCAAGCCAGACCTCATTGGAGGTTGATTTGCCAACTATTTGGGCAAGTACTCCTTCAATAAGGGAGGACATGAGGGTGCTGAGTAGGACTTGGTCTTGTTGAATCCAACGATGATAGGCTGGATTGGGGATGGTGGAAATCTCACCATTGTCAGACATGGAAGCCGAAATAAATTGTGGTGGAGGTGGTGTGTAACCGTCTACAAAGCCAAAGATGTCTTGACCAAGTAAGTAGGGAACCAAAACAGCCTCCCACAAAAGAAAGTTATCACAATCAAGCTTGCAAGAATGGATTGGGATGGGGCAGTGAATGAGGAATGTGTAGAGATGATAAGATGGGTATTAATATTTGAAATTGTATAAGGGTTGTTGTAGTTGTTTGAGGAAGCCATGTAGACATTTCATCATATGCTAGATACCATAAAAAGAATAAAAAATGTATGAAAATATTATTATTTCATTGCTTGATTTTACATGCTTGTCATCAAATTTTTATACTCGTGAATTGTGTACAATTTTGGGCAAGAAAGATATTCATTAAATGATGTACAATTTGCTATAAAAAATAATGCTTCATATCTTGTGTTATTCTATATCCTTATTCTATCGCTTAATATTATTACTTTCTTATCCAAAAAAAATCATGCAGTACTTGATGGGAAAAATACGAAAACAACAACGATAACTCTATCTTACTTTTGTGACATAGCTTCGTTCTATTTTCTCCTTTTCCCTCTTTCTTCATTTGAATTTGGACACAAAGTCTACCATCGTGACTAATTTGTGGCCAGCCCACAAGGACATCAACTCAAACTAAAAAACCTTCCATATATATACTATAAATTTAATTACTGAAGCTTTACGAAGCACAACAGAGACGTTATACCTTTCAACATACATATATATATATATTTATATATTACTGCGAAGAAAGAACCTTGAAATTAAAATTTTGTCCTTTTGTGTAGATACTTTTATTAATTTGACTTCTCTACAATAATATGCATATTGCATAAAATATAATTAAACCTCTCCATGATTTGTGATGCCCATAACTATATTACATAAATTCTAACTTTAACATAAGGTCCACATCATATTTTTGCTAGAAAGTGCATGACTTAGGATTATTACTTAGTTACCTAGAACTCGATGTATCTCGAAGATCACCTTTTTTTTTCTCTAAATAAGCATGCTTAATGTTAAGAAGTAATAATATGAGGTAAGAATGTCCTAAGAAGGGTCTTTGCCACTGTCAATATATAAGAAATATTTAGGAATACTATCAAGGGGTATACGACCAAAATCTCAACTCAGAACTCAGTTACAATCTACACCTAAATATAAATGAATTCCTTGAGATCATAAACTGAAGCTCTCTCATTGCAAGTTCTCAAGCTAGAACCTGCAGTGGAAGTAAAAAAAAACCTCAGAACTTGCATTGGTATGGTGTCTAGTTGCAGCACGCCCTTTGAACAAATTTTCAATTCATGCAAGTATAAAAGTTGCATGGAATTTCATATAAAACTTCCTAATAGAAGACCTGGAAGCAAATTTGTTCTTATTCACTTTCCAATACCCTCAAGAGTTCTCAACCAAGCCCTATGGAATATCAATGGACACCTGCTCATTCTTAAACCGTGGCCACCTGGTTCTACATTGTAGAAAATTTGTCTGAACTACTCAACCTTTTTTGTGCAGATACATGGCCTCCCACTGGACCATATGACTCATGACAATGCTACACATATTTGGAAAGCTTTGGGAACCTTACTAGAGGTATAAGAAGACAACCAATTTGAAATTACATGCATAAAATTTATTAGGATAAAAATTGAGATCAACATCACCTTTCCACTTAAACAAGGATTCACTCTCCCAAGAGCCTACAACATAGATACTTTGATTTTGTTCAAATACGAAAGGTTGGATTTTTGCTATGCTTGTGGAAGATTAGGCCATTTTCAAATTTTATGCACTTTCCTAAAATCTATTCCGACACATTGTTTCATTATGTCCATAGCTCCGAGTTGAGAACTTCAACCCGCCACTATCTTAGACAACCCAAACTAAAAAATAACAAATCTCAAGCTAAGCAGAAGAACCACATCCGACCCTCTCCAGTAATCAATTCTCAACGACCCCTCTTCAAAGCAAGCCTTTTCCAGAGCATCGTTTTGATATCAACATCCCTACCTCACAATAAACTCTTCTAACCAGAGTAACCCATCAAAAATCAACAATTCTTAACACAAAATGCAAAGTGCAATGGATAAATAGTATATGATGGAAAATACACAACAAATACTAGAAATTGTTTTCCAGAGTCTCAATCGATGGAACTCACTTGCGGAAAAAGCCAAGATAACATCGGTTTGGCTTTCAAGAACCACTCACCGATCCAGTAGTCGGAAAACTCTTGGCACTTGGTGATTCTAATGCACTTTCCGGTAATCCAAGGCAAAGAGCTACAGTTGCACAGCATTTACTAAGCCAAAATTTATTCACCAGCACCAACCATCTCTAATCCGATTAGAGCGAGGTTTAATTTTTCCGCTGTTAATCCTCTCCCATCATCATTCAAGGAAAGATAAAAACTCCCATCCCTAGGGGCTAATTATGCCTTTCAAGCCCTAACCGATTCGGCCCCTCAAGAAAGGGATTTATCTCCCTCAACAACTTCAAAGAAGCCTCCTTAACATTCACAATGGAGATAGATGTAGTTGGCAGTACAAGGATATCAAGCACAACAAGCTAAGCACAAGGCTCATCTCCTCTCGGCCCATCACAATGAGCCAAATTCTATTTTCTCAAATTTTATTCTACAAGGCTCATTTCTTAACAAGAAAGCCTAGTCAACTACCCTTCCTAAACTAAGTAGTCCAAATCACTCAAGCTCACTGGTTATTCTATAGTCACTAACAAAAATATCATCTGCTCTAATAGCCTAGCTGCATTGACAAAAGCCTCACACTCGTCCTCACTCAACTCTGAGGGAATTACAAAAAGGCGGAGCACTCCTCTCTTGCCCTACGAAACACAACCTCTGAAGAAAAAGAAACAAAAAATCAACCCACAAGTGAGGGTAATGAATCCGCAAAAGATATCCCTGAACCCATCATATAGATTCAACTCTGCCTTTCATGCTATAATTGGAAATGCAATCCAAATCTACGGAGAAAATTAAAAAAATATAAGGAACATCCAAGGTCCACCCCATACCTCAGGTTAATAATTAGCCATGTCTAGAAAATCCAAAAAAGATGAAGAGTGAATTAGCTAAAAAATGTCTCCACCAGCCAAATGAAGACAATGGTTTGGAATTGTAGGAGACTCACTTGACCGAAAGCAATATGATCTCTAAGAACCAATATTAGAAAATATAATCCAGATATTATCTTTTTCGTCGGAAACCATGATGCCTACAAAACGCACCTTATTTATTGTGAATAGACTTGATTTCCACCATTTTGTAAATTTTTCAGGCTCAGGGAACAAAGGGGGCCTTTTGCTTTTATGGTGTCTGGGTGCAGATATTGAACCTGTTAATATTAATATGAACGTTATCTTTATTTTGATTTACTCTGATCCTCCCTATCACCTTTGGCTAGTTACATTTGTATATACCCCTTCTCAGTAGCACTTTAAAGCAAGTTTTTGAAAATTTTTGGATTCAATATTCAAAACATTCTTGGGAGCATAGTGTTGTATAGGTGATTTCAACGACCTACTTAACGAATTTGAAAAATTTGAGGGGTGCCCTTTCACATCTACCTCTATGGGAGGATTGAGGAACCTTATGCAAAATCATGGGCTAATTGATATCGGCTTCACAGGCCCATCTTTTACGTGAACTAACAATAGACAAGGCAATGCACTTATACACGACTGAATCGTGTATTGCAAACCGACAATGGAGACTGTTATTCCTAGACGCCACATTGTAACATCTGACTTCTTCGACATCAGATCACCATTCACTACTTTTAAATACAACAGTTTACCAGCATCGGGCATACGTGGATATGATTCATGTATCAACAACCATCCGAAGGCAGAGTAATGCGATTGACTCCATTAAATTAGGCCTAGGTAATTGGTCGATGGACCAATCTATTATTGAATCTACTTTTCTGAATTATTTATGGTCCATAAATGCTACAACAGACCTGACAACTCTGGGCCAACTTGAAAATCTCTTCGATAAACAAGTCATGGATAAGAAAGATGACTTTCTTAGTGCACCGCCCAGTGAAGAAGAAATACTTGTGACTCTAAAACAAATCCCAAATAAAAAGGCCCCAGGGCCATATGGAACAATTGCTTTATTTTATAGACACTATTGGATTATTATCAAAAGTGTATTCATCAAGACAGTGCAAAAATTTTTCCAAAATGGTAAACTTTTTAAACAGATGAATCATATAAAAATTGTTCTCGTCCCAAAAATTTCCAATCCAAGCTCACCCCATCATTATCGCCCAATCAGTTTGACCAATGTCATCTACAGAATCATCACTAAGATAGTGGCCAACCGTTTCAAAACCACCATTCCTGCATCATCTTGCCCATTCAATCAGGTTTTTTCCCTGGTCACGACCTGAAGAAAAAATTGGGAAAAAGATGACTAATTACAATAAAGCTTCACATGGAAAAGACTTTCGATTATATTGAATGGGGTTTTCTATTCACAGTGATGAAGATTTTGGGATTTAGCAATACTTGGTTCAATCTGATATAAGAATTTGTCACGACAACATCATTTTCGATTCTCATTAATGTATCTCCAAGAGGCTTTTTCAAAACTCAATGGGGACTCAGACAAGGTGGATCCATCTCGCATTTTCTATTTATATTGAGTATGGAGGTGCTATCCAAACTAATAGCCAGATCATAGGTCCAAGAAAAATTTGAAGGTATTCGACTAAGTAGAAACAGTCCCTCAATCTCTAACCTATTATTTGTAAACGATCTAATCATTTTAAAAAAAGTAGATGAAAAAAGTGCTCAAGTTCTATCTGAAAACCTGAAGAAATATTAAGATTGATTATAACAAAAAATCAATCAAAATAAGTCCTCAATTTTCATCATGAGAAATACCATTTCCACAATCAAAGCTGCAATCACTCAAATACTATCATACAAGTCATCCTCATCCAGAATGAAATATCTAGGACTTCGAACTTCTTTCAATAAAGCAAAAAAAAATAAAAAAAGTTTCAAAGATTTAATGGAAAAAATCAACAATAAGTTAGAAGGTTGGAAGTTAAAATTACTTTCATAAGCAAGGAGGACAATGCTAACCAGATCTGTGGTAAGCACAATTCTTTCATATTAAATGTTATAATTTATGCTGCCAAAATCAGTGTGCAAATCGTTGAATACAAGCTTTAAAAATTTTCGGTGGTGTTTCTCAAAAAATTAGAATCACAAGTTCATATTAAAGTCATGGAAATCTATCTATCAACCCAAAGACTCAGGTGGGCTTGGACTAAGGTCAATGAAGAATATGAACTTAGCGCTTCTAGAAAAAAAGGGATGGGAAATAAGCCAGACAAATACTGGACTATGGCATGAAGTCCTCTAAAAAAAATTACCTCAACATTTTAGATTTTTAGAATGTACCACAAAAAATGTTGGACTCATGATTATGGAATGGACTTCTCAAGACAAGAGAATTACTTTTAAAAGGCAAGTGCTATCAAATTTTCAATGGTTTATCTGTCAACGTGTGGTTTGAGCCTTGTATCCCAACATTGGATAAATTCAAGCCCAAGCCTTTTCATCAAATGAATGAGGTACACTCGCTCTTGACAGTCTTTGATATCATTGCAAACAATCCTCACTCTTGGAATACTGAGAAAATGCTAACTCTATTTGAGTAAGATATCATTATAGAAATCCAAAACATTCATCTCTTTTTAAGTTGCCAAAGATAAGACTCAATAATCTGGAACTCAAATCACAACGGAAAACTTTATGTGAAAACCGCCTACCACATAGGGGTAAAAGGTTCAAAAGTGACACCACTGCAAAATTTTCCAAGCTTTAACTTTAAAACTCTGGAGTCTGAACATTCATGATCGTCACAAGCTACCACTTTGAAAAATAATATGGAATATGTTTCCCACAAGGGAAAGACTGAGCAACGTCATTCTAATTTTCAACCTAAAAACTATTCTTGTATGATGAAGAAGAAGAAACAATGATTCATCTCTTCATTGAATGTCCAATCACTCGCATAATATGACATCAAAGCAGCTGACGACCACTAAAGCTTGCCCTAATGCTGAGAAATTAAATGTCAGATTGGATACAACTAATAATCAATCAAGTACCAGTATTGGGATTAATGCCTCAGAAAAACATCCATTTCAGATTTTCGTGGTAATAGTGCCGAATTTTATATAGAGGCAATAAAACAATATTGTTCACAATCATGCAGCCATCTCGCTTAAAAAAGCAACAATCCAGCTGGAAAAGATGTACCGAGCCTATAAACAAGCATGAGAGCAAAAGTCACAAGTCCATCAAAGATTAAATTGGGTACCACGACCTCCGAATCAATGAAGCTTCTCTTTTGATGCAGTACTAAGAGATTCTTTTTTTACATGATTTTTAGCTGTATGTCGAGACTCAAAAGGCAATATATTGAAAATATGGATTTTAAAAATTTCAACAACCAATCTAGTCATGATAGCCGGAGCCTCAACAGCTCTGCTGGCTTCACAACTAGCAAAACAAAACTGGCAAAACAACTCTAAAAGAGTCTAGCTGTCCTGGAAGGTGATGCATAACTTGTTATAGATGCAATAAAAAAAATGAAGCTCCTCCACCAATATGGCAAATAACTTTAATCATAGATGACATCTGTTAAAATCTTATCCTCGAGAAGATTCGAGAGTAATCAAAATTTATTGATCATAAAATCGATATGCGCACTCTGTGCCTTATTAATATATATGGATAGTATCTAAGAACCAAGATGTACCAAGTGAACATGTCAATTTTTCATTGTTTGTAGTGAAATTATTTTTTATTCTCTAAATTGTTAATATGAAAAGATTTAATTTATAAAAAATTTTAAAATTAGATTTCTTAAAATTAAATCTTATTATTTTAACAGTATTGTTAAAATACATCCTCCACAAATATAATTTTTCTTTACATGATAATTTGTGCGCTGAAGCACACGACACGGCTAGGGGTATTCATCCGGGTTCCAACCTAGGAATCCGGATACACCCGGACCGAATTAATCCGGGTCTAACCCGGGCCAGAACCTGGATTCATCTGGGTTCCAACCCAGGAATCCGGATACACCCGGGTTCCAACCCAGAAATCCGGATACACCGGGACCGGAATCCGGATTTTCAATCGGGTTCCGGACCGGATTATCAATCTGGTTCGGGTTCAGGATCGGATTAATCCGGGTCTAACCCGGGCCGGAACCTGGATACATCCAGGTTCCGAGTTTTTTTTTTTTTTTACTCGTCCGTTTGAATGTTTTGATAATCTGGTCCAATTAATTTGATGCAGATGGTAAGTGGCTTCCACTGCAACATATGGAGCGCAACACATGCGGAACAAATCTGCCATGATTAGTAGGAAATCTAGATGACTGGATCTCTGCGTTGTAAAGAACTGATGAACACCCATTGGGTCTACAATATATATTTCAATGGGCAGCAGCCGCAACACCATTTAAAGATAAAAGAAAGTAAGCAATCATTTTCTGGATCTTTCTTTCCATACCTTTTCCAAATTTCTCGTATTTCTTTACATACCTTTACCATTTTGAAGATTCTGTTGTTCTATACTACAAAGATCTGAGAAGAACCGACCGATAAGAATATGCCTTTTGAGTTCCAAAATTTCAAAAGGAGTCATCTATCATTTAAATAAGAATTTGCTCAATAACCATGAGAATAACCGGAAAAATAATTACATCGGAAAAATCCTTTTGCGCCGTGGATGGAGCATCCTCAACCACGTCCCAGTAAAACCAAGGGCATTTAACAAAAAAAAAAAAAAAAAGGGTTCCGGGTTTAAAACCCGTTATCCGGACCGGGTATATCCGGGTTTTGCAATCCAGGTGCTGGCCCGGATCAAACAAGGCTAGCTTGTGTTTCCACGTTAAATGGACTGACTAGGAGTGAAGTCAATCAGCAAGATAACATGCATGGAATCTTGTTTATCAACATCATGCTTTATTAAAATTGATTCACACGTCCGAAGTTAAAAGAAAAAAGAAAAAAACAGCAGCAACAAAAAGAAAAAGAAGAGAGACACCGCGTACCGGTAAAACTTAGATGTAGTACTATACATAATAGAATAATATTGGAAGAGAAATGGCTTACGCTCCCAACCCTTTTAAGAAAACAGATAAAATCGGATGATATCTTTGACCCATCTATGCTAATTATTACCTGAAACCTTTCTAGAAACCCCAGAATAATTAACTGATCATCAATTGAGGTAGGAAATTAGGACATGCATGGAAACATATATAGTAATCAAGTGGCCGCAGCGCCTTAATTATTAAAATTTTAATGAATTTATAATTTCTCATGCGAGTTTGAATGTCGACCTTTGGTGATTGTTGACAATAATGTTTCACCACCTTATACCTTCATGTTTTTTATTTTATTTGTACGATCGTTACGCCCATGCATTTTTTTTGTGAGTTAGGAGAAGGAGGTTTCGAACTTTAAACCTCTATTTTGGAGACTGAGGATTATGCAAATCAGATCACAGACATTTGGCTATATGCCATCTTTTGATTTGACAACTTATGATGATCACCACCGAATATAGGTTAATATTTGCATGCATGAAAAATAATTAAGTAAATTAGCTTAAAATTTTGAATATGATCATTTTGCATCATTAAAGCTTAAAATAGTCAGTTTCCATGCATCTGATCAAGGCCTTTAATTTATTTTTAGTACCCTGTGCTCCAATATTGTATTGTATGCACGCAACCTGGATTTTCCATTGGTTGTTATTGCTGCGCTGCTTATGTAATTTCCAATTTACGAAAAGAAGTCCATGAATCTGAGCAATTAATCAAAATATTGGGCAATGGCTACAATCTAATCATTTGCCGGCCGATACCTGGCCTTCTTTTTTAAACACGACGACTGTCAAACTGATTATTATAATTTCCAAATCTGCACAAACAGTCTGTCGACGAAGTATTCTTGATGGCCGAGGGCGTTCGATATTGCATATGCCAATGTCATGCATGCATACTAGCAATTATCAGTTTCACATCACTACTTTAAGCAATGGCGTGTGGGTCACCCATGATCATATACACTGGCCGTCTGAATTCTCCATTTTCTGCATTCCCTTTTCACATTTCATGTCCCGGTAACCATGTGCATGCAACGCGTATCAGATAATATTTATAATCCTACTCAAGAAAAGTTAATATATATATATATATATATATAATTATTTTGTAATTTTTAATAAACTATTCGATTTTCTAAAACTTAATTTATAAGTTTCAATAAAATTGAATTTAATAAAAAATTATATTTTATTGAAAAATTATATAAAAATTATAAAATGATTGTGTATTTATCCTCTCCCAATGGAAATTATAATACAAAATGTCGGTTGAAAGCCCAATTAACTTAATTGGGTGTTACATGATGATCTGACGTCTGATTGTTATCATGTGCGTGCATGCATGTAATGATGCTTAATTGCCACTATTAAACCATAGTGTGAATAGAGTAATTCTACATACAATCGTGAAATGCGTAAACGTCGCGTAATCGCTTTGAAAAATAGTGGAGTCCACTATTAAAAAATTAATTTTTTTCATGTGGGTCCTATGTTTTATTCATTTTTTTCAAAGTGATTACGCGACAGTTGCACAATTCATAGTTACAAATATCTTTTCTCGTATGAATATATGTTTGACTTGAATGGATTTTGGGCAAGCACCCGCCCGGACCGCGCCAACTACGTGGTACTTAATTTCCAAGTAGTAGTTTAACACAAAACGAGAAAGGAAAAAACTACTTTGTCTACTAATTCTTATTGTTCTACTTTATTGCTTGAAAAAAAAATTATTTTTTATTTTTTACTTAATAATTAAGAAAATGATTTTAAATGTATTGATATATTTTTTTATTTTTTAAAAATATTTAAATATATTAAAAAATATGAATAAAAAATTATAAAAAAATTATAAAAGTAACTGGTAGTCAAAATGAACGGCGACAGGTAGCCCAAGGCCCCAACTCAATGAGAAAACTATCAAATTAAGGTAACTTACGGTTTAATTAATTAAATAACATTCAAATATATAATATCTTTCATATAATATATATACAATTACTGAAAAAGTCAAAAGTCGACGCTATTTCATGGAACGGTGGGTAAATAATAATAATAATAATAATAATAATAATAATAATAATAATAATAATGCAATAATGAGGAAGGAACGCTCGATCTCTATCCATCGACAGTGAAAGATATATAAGTACGTACGCTAAAACGCGCAATCCTTTAATTTGATGAAGTCTTCTGAATTCGTCGATTCGTTCATGAAGTGGGTATCTTACAAACGAAGCAGCAACGTAACATGTATATATACATCGAGATCAGTTACGTACTTTGATATCCTTGTACGTTCTTCTTCTTTTTACGTCCTACCTAGCCCATGATTGACTAAATTAACAGGATTCTAGTACTATTCATGTAACAAATTCCATTCACATGCAAATCGTTATTGACACGGCGAAAAGGCGCTACTTTTACAAGTCCTTTATATATATATCTTATATGTGGCCAGACAAGTAACTTTTATGAGTGAGGCCCCATGCAGTTTTCAAGATCTACGTACGTTCTGCTTTCAAACTTACAACACACTACATCATGAGGAAAAGATGGCCAGGACTTTTCATAATGAGTATATATATATATATTGGCCAAAGTAAATCATTAAACACTGCAAAATATTGTAATAAATCCCTTCCTTCAATTAGATGAAATGGAGATGATTAAAAGACATTAGACCAGATTTGATTTGTAGAATTTTTAATAATTTTTTACAAGTAATTCGGAAAAAAATGCTGATATATATATATAAAATAATTTACTGCTTTATTAGGATTTTCTGAGAATTGGTAGGAAAAAAAATGAGAAGTTATGTATTTAGATAAAGATCAGTTTTTGAGGTATTTTTAATTGCATGGGTTTTTGAAAGTTAATTAAGTACTGCATGCATGGGTAAGAAAAATGAATTGTTTCGATACAACTTTTGTCAAGATTTTCTAGGGTTTTGGTAAAATATGTTTCGATTATTGTACGTATTTTTTTTTTCTCCACTTGCATGCATGTACGCGTTTTTCCCATAAAGCATATTGATGAATGAACTTTCATCATGATCAGCAATGAGTACTTTTATATTAGGTAAAGCAAAATTGGTTTATGGAGTCTGATTGGTTTTGTGAGCTGGAAAGGAACAGATAGATTGTTCGTTTGACTGTCATTTAACCTAGCACTCGAACGAAACTCAAGCAGTGAGTTCACTCTAGGCGTGCTTGACATGAGCCAATGTTAGATTGTTTGTTCGCTCGCGGCGCACCTGTTTGAGCGAAGAAACCTGTTTTGCGAGAGTAAGATTTTATTTTCTATATATATATGTTATGTTTATGTTCACAAGTGCATTAGATTGAGAGAATAGAGAGAGGCATACGGTGTAGAGCACTCGTGAGAGAGAAAAAGTCATAGAGATAGAGTTGAGATAGTGTAAGTAGAGGAAACCTCTCGTAACTCACTATGTGATTGTAATCTCCTATGGAATAAAATATCATGCAACTCTGTGGACGTAGACACGTTGTCGAACCACGTTAAATATTATGTGTCGTTTGTGTGCTTGATTCCTGTGTTTCTGCATTTATTTAACTGTTTGTCTCGTTATCGTTGTGTGTGGGTGTGGTGTTTTCACAACAACTAGTATTAAGAGCCAAGGTTTAGGTTTGAAGGGCGAATGATGGCAAGAGACATAGTGAAGGTTGGAATCGAAAAGTTTGACGAAACAAACTTTGGGTAGTGGAAAATGCAGATTGAGGATTATCTTTACTGGAAGAAACTCCATCTTCCTCTGTTGGGACAAAAGCCAGAGAGCATGGACGATGTTGAGTGGAATCTGAAGGATTAAAAGTTTCTTGAGGTTATTCGGCTCACCCTGTCTAGATTAGTGGCATACAACATTATTAAGGAGAGAACCACGGTAGATATTATGGCAGTTTAGTCAGGTACGTATGAAAAGTTGTCAGCGAATAACTAGGTGCATACGATGAAGAAACTGTTCAATCTGAGAATGTCAGAAGGTACGTCTATTTTTCAACACTTTGAATGAATTTAATACGATCACAAATCAATTGTCTTCTATAGAAATTGAGTTTGATGATAAAATAAGAGCACTGATTATGTTGGCATCGTTTCCAAATAGTTGTAAAGCCATGAGAAAGGCGGCAAGTAATTCAGTCGACAAGATGAAATTGAATTACAATGATGTACGCTACATGGTTCTTGCTGAGGAGGTACGCAGTTAAGACACTGGGGAGTTTTTTGTTACATGTTCTGCATTGAGTGTTGACAATTGGGGTAGGGAACATGAAAGGTTTAGGTATAAGAGCAAGTCAAGATCTGGATAGCACGTCATTTGCTAGAATTGTGGCAAGCCAGGGCACATCAAGAGAGACAGTTGGAATCAGAAAAGTATTGAGGATGACGTTGTGAACTTGGTGGTTGATGAAATACATGACGCTCTATTTCTTGCAGCCCTCAGTCCGGTTGAATATTAGGTGTTGAATTCAGGGGTTTCGTTCCATAGCACCTCACATCGAGAGATCATATAGAACTATGTTGCTGGTGATTTTGTGAAGATGTACATGGCTGATGGAGAGAGACTAGATGTAGTGGGAGTGGGTGATATGTGCATCGCAATTCTGAACATGAGCATGTGGACTTTTCAGTAAGTCAGACACATTCCAGATGTGAAGAAAAGCCTAATCTCTATGAGACAACTTGAATACAGCGGTCGGAAGAGCGTGGAAGGTCACTAAAGGAGCACTAGTATTGGCATATGGTAAGAAAACTAACACTTTATATTTAACATCAGGGTCCAATGATGTGCAAGAAAATACAAGAGTGCAACAAAGCAAGTTTGATCTCGTGAATCGGATGAGGAAGCAAAAGGGAGTCAGTTTTGTTGTTCCTCATATAAGCCTGAGGAAATCTCCTAATGCCATGGTGCGGAGCAGAGGTGTGAGAGATAGGGACAAAGCGTTTGGTGTTGCAGGGATGTCTACACCTACAGTTGCTGCTCACAAAGCTACTCGGACGACCAGACCTTCACGGTGATCACCTACCTTGAAAAATATCCAATAGATAAAAGGTAGTGAGCCACGGTACTAAGGTAAAATATTGTGAGATGGGAGATTGAGCAAGTGAGAATTAGCTGATTAGAAGCTGACTGGACTTCCAATGAGGAAGTAGGAATTGCACAAAAGATAGACACGTTGACTGAAAAACAGAAAATGTTAGCAGCAGGAGATGAGATCAGTCGCCCAGATTAGAGAAGGGGACATCAACAACAAATTCTCTGATGTTTGCCAGGGTCGGTTCGAGACTGGATATTTCTAATGTAGTGGAAGTTGTGAGTCGCCCAATAGATGTGTTTACTGAGGGTGATGTACGTGAGATAGTGACGTCGGGCTCAACTTTAGTGCGTCTTTTGGCTTGAAGACAGGTGTTGTAAGCTGCAGAGGTGATAGGGCAGAGCTAATGTTGGAGACAGTGACTAGCATGTGAAGAATCAGTCCCTAAGTGGGAGATTGTTGGGTTATGGAGCCTGATTGGTTTTGTGAGCTGTAAAGGGTGCAAACAGATTTTTCGCTCGACTGTCAGTCGACCTGGTGCTCAAGCAAAGTTCAGTCAGTGAGTTCACTTGGGCCACGCTCAACAGTTGGCTCGAGCAAAGTTTGGATAGAAAGTTCGCTCGTGACTCGCTCAACACCCACTCAAGCAAAGAACACTGGTTTGCCATATTAGGGTTTCCAGAGTCGTTTTTAATATATATATATTCATATATATATATATATTTATATGTTATGTTTATGTTCATAAGTGCATTAGATTGAGAGAACAGTGAGATGCAAACGGTGTAGAGGGAACTCTTCTAACTCATTGTAGTCTCCTATGAAATAAAATCTTCTATAGCTCTGTGGATGTAGGCACGTTGCCGAACCACGTTAAATCCGGTGTGTCATGTGCGTGCTTGATTCTTATATTTTCGCATTTGTTTCACTGTCTGTCTCATTATCATTGTGTGTCAGTGTGGTGTTTTCACAACAAGCAATGGGAACCATAAATGCATATAGAGATCACAAAAGTGCATGGCTACATAATTGTCACTTGATAGCTAGATACTTTTAAATTATCAGAAATAATTGTTGTGAAAACGATGACAAACAAAGCAAAAACAAATACAAGCAAATCAATCACATAACACAAAATTAACGTGATTCGACAACGTGCATACGTCCACAAAGTTGCAGATGATTTTATTGTACTGAGAAATCACAAAAATACACTTTGGCGCAAAATTCACTATTCAGAACCAGTTATATTATTCATTAAGTACATATTTATAGTGTCATACGGCAGAAACTCTAATTTTTACGTTTCTGCATTATTTGTTAGAGCGGAGTGTCGAACGCACCTCGAACGAACTTTCTGTCTTATATTCGCTTGAGTGACCTGTCGAGCAAACACTCTGTCTAAGTTTGCTCGAGCTAATTTTCGTACTAACGTTGAACCAACTTTCTATCTAGCGCTTTCCAAATCGCAAACAATGCCAAACCTCCACAAGCCCAACAATAATTAGTGTTTTTGCAGTTTCGTTTTATTAAATTAACTGTCCAAAAATCGATGAAACGGATACAGGAAGATCACGAAATATCTAATTCATCTAGATTAATTCAATTTATAAGCTGGGAATTAAGATCATGACCCTTTACCCATTCCTTAACCCAATTGACCAATTCCCGACTGTAGTTGGTATATGGATATATATGTTTTATAATACAATATTTAGTCATTTAAGGTCACTTTTAACAGTACCTAAATATATAGTTTTTTTTTTATAAACAAGTTTTTTTTAAGAGTTTTTTTAATCAAGTTAATAGAATGTTTCCTTTTACTTATACGCGCGGCGCCATCCTTGTAGACTTTGTAGGAAAAAAATATTCAGATATACCTTCCTCTAATCAATGTATTATAATTTTTATCCTTCTATCACCTTAATATTTAAATTATATGTGTGTTTAAATAAAAAAATAAAAATGATAAATTACAAGTTGATTAAGTGAGAACGTGTGGTGTAAAGTTTTCTTGTAGTATTTCATATATATATATATATATATATATATATATATATATATTACTATATATTGTATTCAGTACACCAATAAGTGAATTTAAAGGTGATTTATTATTACTTTTTCTGGCATCCTAAAATATTTTATCAAAAAATGGACAAATCGTCTACTGAGTCTGAGCAAGGCGGCCAGCAGCTTCCTGCAGGTAAGGTCTTATAAAACTTAAAAGGATTAGTCAACAACAGTCTGCAGGCAAAATGCCAAAGTACAGCAAATTTTTAACCATTCAACAGTACGCCGATTAATTAACAAACTCCTCCACATATTAATTAATAAACTTGAACAAACACGAAAATGCAATGCACCGCTAGCGAGATCACCTCCAAGGCTCCATCTATGATCTATCTTAATTAATATATATAATATTACATGTACATCTTCACTGTGTATATATATTTTTTATTCTGTTTGTTCTAAACGTTGACTCAGTGCATGAGAAAAATGCAGACTGCATGCATGGTCTTGTTAGAGCATGCACCCATATACATGATACAAAAATATATATATATATGATACCTCTTGTGCCCTAGTCTCACACCAACGAAAAGCCTAGCTGCTTCTTCTACTTTCATCTTGATCTTCTTTTTCCAAACGAAATCACTAGAACTCATGGCTTTCTATCATTCTACGGCCACCTCCAATATTATTCCCACTACCACTAAATTCTGCCTTTTATTTTCACTTCTTATGGGAATGGTTTCGGCAAAACTATGCTCTGATAATTTCTATGCAACATCGTGCCCTAAAGCCCTTTCCACCATTAAATCGGGTGTGGACTCTGCGGTGCAAAGTGAGAAACGCATGGGAGCATCCTTGCTCCGTCTTCATTTTCATGACTGCTTTGTTAATGCAAGTTCTCTGATCTCTTTCTCCTTTTTTTTGTTCCTTCTTCAGTATCAAATCAGTAAATGTCTGCATGTCGTGTTGCGTGTGCCTGTATGTGAGTGCATGCGCACAACATATATAAGTAAATCCTAGCTAATACCTGTGGGTTGTTGATTTATACAGTGAAACTGCATGATGTACACATCCAGCTCCTTGGATTAAATAACTGTGCATCACCTTGGCTTTGTTTTAGCAGCTTATTATGATCTGTTTTGCTTCAAACAACTATACATAACACCTATTCAGATCAGCACTACTAGACTCTAGGACATGACAGCTTCTTTGAACGATTTTTAAGTCACATAAATATATTTTATATGCATTATTGGTCATATTTATTTTTTTTCATGCATTGGTTTACCATATCATCAAGATTTTTACTTGGTTGTGTTGCCCTTGATCAGTTTGATCAGGTAGACACGTTAATGTAAATTAACAAGTCGTGGGACCAAATGTCGCTAAAGATGCCTATAAAATAATCATATATGTCGCTAAAGGTAGTCAAGAAGTTGGGTTGAACAATGTTCCGTGCTCAAGTCGGTCACTTTTTGCCAGCCTCGACCCTCGCTAATTTTAATCATTTTCACATGCATGCTATATATAAGACATATAAAAATTAATGTCTCATAAACTCGATATGGAAAATAATGAATTAAACATGATTAATTCTGTAAACTAGGGGTGTGATGCATCTGTTCTGTTGGACGGATCTGGAGGAGAGAAAGTAGCTGCTCCCAATGCTAACTCAATAAGGGGATTTGAAGTAATAGACAGCATCAAATCTGAAGTGGAGAAACTGTGCCCTGGTGTTGTGTCTTGTGCTGACATCTTAGCTGTTGCTGCAAGAGACTCAGTCGTTGCTGTAAGTGGCCGGGGAAAAAACACACACATGACTTTAGTTCTTACTCTTATACCATGAATATTGGCAAATTATAACATGTTGCTCTTTTTGGTCGCAATATTGAATTGGATTCAGCTGAGTGGAGCTAGTTGGAGTTGGAAAGTTAAATTGGGCAGAAAAGACTCGGCCACCCCGGGTACTGCAAATATTGGTGACATCCCTGCTCCAACATTCAATCTTAGTGCCCTTATCACTTCCTTCTCAAACAAAGGTTTCACTGCCAAAGAAATGGTTGCTCTATCAGGTGGGCTTAACTTCTAAATATTAATTGATCATCCTCTTTTTAAACCTGTAATTTTTAGCCTCCAATATAAGGAGGATTCATGAAAATGAGCATTCAATTTAATTATATAGTTTCCTTACAATTTCTTCGATCTCTTGATGATCAGGATCTCACACAATCGGTCAAGCTAGGTGCACAAGCTTCCGTGCCAGGATTTACAATGAAACCAACATAGATTCCTCGTTCGCAACATCATTGAAATCCAACTGTCCAAGCGCGGGAGGAGACAACAATCTTTCCCCTCTCGACACCAGGAGTCCGACATCTTTAGACAACGCTTACTTCAAGAATTTAAAGGACAAAAAGGGTCTGTTGCACTCTGACCAACAGCTCTTTAGTGGGGGTTCTACGGATGGTCAAGTTAAAGCTTATATCTCCGACCCGGCAAGTTTCCGAACTGACTTCGCCAATGCCATGGTGAAAATGGGAAACCTCAGCCCACTTACTGGCGCTAACGGCCAGATCAGGACAAATTGCCATTCAGCAAATTAAGTCGTGTGCTTCTGAGTAACATTAATTCTCGTATTTTGGAAATTGAATTTGTGGTTGGCCTAGAATATAACAAGAATAATTTAGTGCATTTGCTCGTATGTTTTTCTGTGTCTTTTTGGTTTTGTAGAGTCAGCTTGGGTCGAAGTTGAGAGAAATTGTGAAATGTTGTTGTATTGATATGTATGTGAGATGGGTTGATTATCATGCATATTAGTGACAAAATGAATTGGAAATAAATCCTTCGAGTCAGGATAAGTAGCGTTTGACCTTGTTAGTCCTAGACTCTAGTTCGGCTTTTTCAGAGCATTGGTATTGAATTAGCCAAATATCTTTTCATCTTCAAATTTAACAAATATCATTCATATTTGCTCCACATTGAATTAGCTAAATTATTTTCATCCAAAATATAAACTACAGTAAATTCATTCTTCTTTTCAAATATAAAAAGAACTATAACAAGTCTAAAAGTATTTTTTGAGATTCTTATATTATAGATATGAGATTTTTATTTACATATAAGATTTTACCATCTATATACATATGAGATTATTATATTATAGATTGTTGGATTGTGAAAATGAAAATGAATATGATTGTTAGAGGTTATTGAAGATTATGAAAATAAAATAAATAAGTAATTAAAAAAATATAAAAATAAAAAATAATAATATTTTATTATTATAGAGAGTTTGATGACTAATCCAATGTAGTCTTCAAGTTTTGAATGATTAGCTAAAAGTAAAAAAGTTATATATTAGTCAAAATTTGAAGAATATGATGATAAAACCAATGCTAATGCTTTTAGGAGCCCAACTTGACTGGCCCATTTAGGCCTATTTGTAAGTTGCATTGGAAGCTTTAAAAGCTTTAGGCTCGGTTTGGATTCAAAAATCACTCCAACTCATCTCATCTCACATCGTCTCATCATTATAACTTTATCAAATTTTCATATAAAATATAATAAATTCAAGAATCACTTATGCATCGTTGAAGGGATTTTTTACATTATACTTACTGAAAATTCTATTAGATTAATTTTGTTATTTTTTATTACAAAAACTTATTTCTATCAAGGATATGGTCATAATCTTTAAAAAATCAAATGACCTTTTATATCATTTGTACCTCGAAAATGTAACATGTTTGAAAGTGTTTTAAACATATAATTCCCAAATAGTAATTAAATTTAATATTAGTGCTTATTACTTATGTACCTTAAACTAAGAGCAAAATTACCTCCCGCAATCCCAAACCTGCACTTATGCTAACTTTCCCTTAGCTCGGTTTTAACTTCTCCTTCTCTCTTTTCTATTTAGTTTTCTTTTCTTCTCAGTCAGTCTCTGATTTGAGTCTTGACTCAAAGGTGAGAGTGACAAAATATAAATACAAGAGTTATTATATTTGCAAGTCGGTATGTAGAACACAACATCTACATTACTTACATGTAATATTCAAATTTTAAGTTTTCTCTTCCAAATTAAATTATGTTATGTAAAAATCTTGGTAGGTGTGTTCTATCCATAGGGCTAGGCTCCGACTCCGATGGAGTCGGAAAGCCCAACTCTGACCAAAATCGGAGGCTAAGTTGAGCTCCGACTCCAATCAAGAGCGGACTCCGACTCTTGTCAGAGCTTTGGAGTAGGAGGTTGGAACTCTTATTTCCGTTAGATTTAACGATGCTGATAGACGGAAGAGGGAGATTGTGAAGTTTTGAAAGTTCAATGGTCCACTTTGATGCAATTAGTAGTTTCAGAGGCACATTATGAATTGAGTGAAAGTTGAGAGGGTAAAGTGTAATGAACCAAAAAAAAAAAAGAAAAAAAAAAGAGAGAGATGGAGAGAAACCGAAAAGGGGAAAGAAAAATAAGAAGAGGAAAAGAAGAAGAACTGAAAGCAGTTGGCGATGGAGGAAGCAGAACCTGGAGAGAATAAAAAAAATAAGAAAAGAAGAGAGATGGGGAGAAACCGAAAAGGGTAAAGAAAATAAGAACAGGAAAAGAAGAACCGAAAGAGAGTGGAAAACCTATTTTATTATGAAAATTTTAATAAAATAGTCAAAATTTTATTATTATTTAGTTTAAAAATGCATAATTCAATGTGTGGGTTTTTCTTCATATGCAAAATCAATCTTCAAAGCATATGAAGATGCATAAGCTACTGTCAATGTTCTAACAGATTTTCAGATAATAAAATTGACTTTTCTAGATTTGGATGCGTGCCTCGTAGGATTTTACCTATAAATAGTGCTTTAAAGCGTTTCCATTCGTTACCAATCTTGGTGTTTTGCAATTGATTTTTTTCATGTTAATGCTTTCTTATCGTATAATTGCATGAATATCAACTAACCAATTGATTGAGAGAATTTATAGATCTTTGTGTTATTATACGTACAAGAATATTTAGGTAATTTCATATAGAACGTACCTCAGTCAATAATGTGACTTGCACAAAACGATATCATTATTGAAAAAAATGATAGTCCATAATGTGACTTTCTTCATTTCTTTCTTCCAAATATCTAGTCATTATCTTTTTCAATGAGAATAACCACTTTACGTTGAAAAAAAAAACAGTATTATATTAACAGAGTGAAGAATCATTTTCTCAGCAACAGTATCGATTCATACAAAACCTACTTTAATTTGTTAATTGAAGTAACATAAAAAGGTGTCAAACTATATATAAATCTACAGCTTAAAAAAAATAGTAAACAACTAAAAATATAAATTTACTACTATATATATTTTTATAACTCTATTTCATGAATAATAATACTATTTTTCATTTCAAATCTTACCATCTTCGGTTACGTACACGTATTAATTAATGTGACCTTCAATAAATCATTTAATCAAAATATGTTAGATAACAAATGTGAGTACTATAACTAATTACAAAATATTATAATAAGAGCTAATGATCAAGACTACTCGAACATGATGCATGTGATGAAAACCGGCTCAAGGAGCGTTAATTACTTAATTCAAGCTGCCACCCACCAAATTAATTACGTACCTGCTCAGTTTGAAATTTTCTTAATTTGATTAATTAAACATCTCTGTCCGGAATAACATCGATCGTCGACTTGCGTACTCGTACCGCATACCATACGTATAACGAACGTGCATGTACGGTGCAACAACAATGTTTACCACATTTCGGAGAAGATTTCCTTATTATCTAACGAAAAATGCTACATGTACTTAACAAAAACTTACAAAAAATTTATTTTTTCACATGTCAGACGTTAAAAGTTATTGATACGTTGAAAATCATAAAAATTGAATTTTAAAAGAAAACTAACCAAATAATTAAGTATTACAAGTAAAAATGTAAGTAAAATTATAAAGTACTTCTCTTATCTAAAATATTATTATATCGAGGACTCGTGTTCAACCTGCAAAAACATAGGCCGCCAATAAGCAGACAATTAATTAATTAATAATCTAATAATGTTTTAATAACGGAGGCTTTTTTGAATAAATCAATGCATGCATCATGCCTGCGTGGGTCTTACAAATTATTAATTACCGTCAAATTATATCATTTCGATGATCTGTTACATATGACTTTAGTTGACTTTAATTTATAAGATAACGTTAATTAATGATTATTTTTTGATGGGATAAGCACGAAATAAATATTGACCATTTATTAAATTAGTGATTTAGAAATTAACTTCTTGTTTGTATGGTAAGATATAAAATAAAGATCTTTGTTTCCCATGCATGTATGGTAAGTAAACTATGTCATGTATGGAAATCTTAGGCATGCACAACCTTTAATTTCTAAGATCATGTGAACTTGATAAAAATAAAGGTGAAAAATCTTTATGATTATTCCAAAATAAAGGTAAAAATAAATCATGAGGGTGCAAATTTTTTATGATTTTTTTTTTTAAAAAAAAAAACATGAAATTTTTAAGATTTTTTAAAATTTCGTGCATGGTTCCGCGCTTGCATCTTCCTAAATTAACCCTGCTTTTATCTCGGAATTAGTCAAGAAAAGAGGTCCCGGCCCTCAACCATGTAGTAATTAGAAAGAAAGAACTTCGGTATACGTACATGAGTTTCAGATGAAAATCCAAGTCCAAGTCCAAGCCTAGTATTTAACCTAAAAGTCCAAGCCTAAAGTTTGATTTGAGATATGGCTAGTATTTAACCTAAAAGTTTGAGCAAAAAAAAACAAAAAAGTCCAAGCCTAGTATTTAACCTAAAGTTTGATCAACGTACGTCTTCCAATGCAAGTTGATTGTGAAATATATATACATATACGTATATATATATATATGTATATATGTATATATATGTATATATGTGTGTGCGCACAAATCTATTAATAGCTAGATCGATTGATACATAGTCGTAACAGATTCATTAGAGCTAGATTTGAGACATGGCTTCACGTAGCCAGCTTCTTTGTCTCCAGCTTGCCTTTTTCTTGCTGTCTCTTAATGCAACCACAGGTTTCTCTCGATCACAACTCTCTCCGGATTTCTACGGCGAATGTTGTCCCCAAGCTTTGCCCACAATCAAAAGGGTCGTCGAGGCTGCAATATACAAACAGCGACGCGTTGGTGCTTTTCTGCTACGTTTGCATTTCCATGATTGTTTTGTCAATGTAAGTACTCACTCCAACGCTATCTCCCTAGCTTAACTTGCCCGTTTGATCTTCATCGAGTCCGCCGTTTGATACAAGTCACTACAACACAATTGGTTTTTAGTGACGGTTGAGAAATTGTGACAGTCCCTAGACCGTCACTAAAAGGTATTTTCTGTGACAGTTTTTGGAAACCGTCACTAAAGATAGAATGAGATTTTTTTACATTCGAACGTATAAGACATATGCGTTCGAACGTCACATATACGTTCGAACGTTATGTCTGTTTACGTTGGAACGTAAAGTGTTTTGGTGCAACCGTTCGAATGTTATTAATTTTATGTTCGAACGTAAAATGTTTGCACCAATGTTCGAACGTTAAGTAATAGCATTCGAACGTTTATTGTAAATTTAAATTAAATGACTTTAATTTAAAAATTATGTGATTTTTATTGTGCATAATTTGTGAACAAGTCTAAAAAATTGAATTGTATATATTTATATATACACACTTTGTAATATATAAATATATATTATTGATTTATATATATTTGAAATGCAGTGATTTAATATTAAAGTTGGAAATTATAACATCAAAGAAGATTAAAAATTGAAATTAAAAAACGATAAAAATATTCAATAATATTTTTCGTTACAAATATTAAAAATAAAATACAAAAAATGATAGAACGTAGTAAACAACAGTCAGATGATAACGTTATCTGCAAAAGTCGAACTCCGTACTTCCTCCGTCAAGGTATCAACCTTGTCATTGAGGATAGTTACACGATGGGTGAGTTCGGCAACAGTCGCCGATATAGCCTCGAGCGATCGATCGATCTTATGATCAATATGCGCAGTCAGCTGTGATATGACCGCATCAACCCAAGCAGGCCGCACATCTCCTGCAGATGTACTCGGCGTATGCTGACTAGTACTCCCGACATGACCTGGCTCAGGCTGCGTCAGAGGAACTAGATCCTCTACAGGGGGTGGCTGACGTCCCCTCGCCTGTCCAATGCTACGCCGATGCATGGTCATGTCGAGGGGGCTCATCTGATCTTTGACCCGCTCCTCTGGCTGGGTCGGCACTCCCCGTGCAAGTAATAGTCGGCTGATGAGGACACCATATGGGAGATTATCCGTGGAGACGATGCTCGCCTCGTAACGGATCCTCTCAAAAATGTGCAGTGGCAAATCTATAGGATCTCCACGTGCCTCTCGTATCAAAAATTGTGCCCGAAGCCGACTAAATGTGGTTTTATGAGCCACAGGATCGACATTTGTTGTAACAATCAGGTGCAACATGCGGAAGAAATGCAGCAGATGGATCTGGTTGAAGGCGTTCTTCCGCTCGATCTGCATGCGATCCCTCCCGGTGAGGATGTAGAAATCCTCGTCTCGGTCATCATCCCGAGCCTCGACGCCAGTATCCTCAGCCTCTGACTGGCCTGCATCTCTGGCTGATGCTGGCTCACATCCCCGGCCAGTAGATGATGTAGAAGTGCCTACATCCTCACGGGGTGTTGAGTGTGTAGTCTGAGCACCTCGATGAATCCCGAGGTGCTCGCCGATGACATCTGCCGATACCTCAATAGAAATACCGCGTACAGTCACGGTGTGAGAGGATGCATCTGGAGGCATGTCACACATCCCCATATAGAATTCTTGAACCATTGAGGGGTATACCTTCCCCCTCAATGTGCAGATATTTCCCCAGCCTCTACTGAGGAAAACATTTCTTAGGTTCGTCTGCTGCCAACAGAGTTCGTCGAACTCATTAATTAAGACCTCTCTCTCTACCATAACAGTACGAGCTCCGATACGGGCAGTGTCCGACGTGGCTCCTTCCCTCCCTCGTTTTCGTGTATGCAGTGGAAGAGCCATATCCTGAAAATAGAAAAGGAAAAAAAAAATTATTTACAATAATGCATTTTTTTGTATTAATTTTAAGATGCTCTGCATTAACGTTCGAACGTTTTATCGTTAACGTTCGAACGTTAAAGATAACGTTCGGACGTTAATTTATACGTTCGCACGTAAAATAATGTAAATAAATTTACGTTCAAACGTAAAACAAATACGTTCGAATGTACAGATGTACGTTCGAACATAAGCAGCAAACAAATACGTTCGAATTTAAGTTCGAACGTATTTGTTTTACGTGTGAACGTAAATATGAACGTCCGAACGTCGAAGCATGAATAATGTAGAAAATCACTACGTTCGGATGTTATAATTAAACGTCCGACCGTATGTGATTTACGTGCGAAAGTAAATATTCACGTTCGAACGTATGTCGTATAATAATATTAACGTCCGAATGTAAGACGATTAACGTTCGAACGTGGAAGCCGTAACGGCTCTGTAATTTAAACATCGTACGTTCGAATGTCACGATGAAACGTTCGAACGTTTCGACGCAGAATGGCTGAGTCGACTCAGCCATTATTGAAATCTCGAAAATTTCTCTACAAGAGTCTAAATGCCGAAATGTCACCATGTAAATGAAGTATACACTTCAAGAAACATTTCTACGGTGACTATTCGGCCAATGACTGGCCGTGGTGGCCGGAAAATCAAGTTGAACATCCGGTAATATTTATCCGGTTTTAAACAAAACTCAATCCAAATCTCAATCTAAATCTCAATAAAATACATGATATTTGCATAAAAGATGAATGCCTACCTTTTAGTGACGGTTATGGCGGAGTTGACGGCGGCGGTGACGGAGGCGTGGTGGCAAATAACGGAGAAGACGATGTAACGGGCGTTGAAATGTCGTTTCAACGTTCGGTTTTGGCCTTATATACACAGAACGTTCGAACGTACTTATT